>CAKAOJ020000059.1:0-322500 GCA_916701645.2 Sebastolobus alascanus
GTAAGCCATTAAAAATTTTTTATAGTATGTTTTTTTTTACGAATATTTTTGACAGACTTTTTTCATGAACATTTTCGAAAATATTCGTAAAAAAATGTCAATTTTCATGAAAAGTCATGCTATAGTATGACTTTTTCATGAAAATGTCGAAATTTTAAACTGAGTTTTTTTCCACCAAATGAATCGACAGACTATACTATGCCTTTTTTCATTAAAATTTTCGACATTCTATACTATGACATTTTTTTACGAATATTTTCGACATGACTTTTTTCATGAACATTTTCGAAAATATTCGTAAAAAAATGTCACAGTATAGAATGTCGAAAATTTTAATGAAAACAGGCATAGTATAGTCTGTCGATTCATTTGGTGGAAAAAAAACTCAGTTTAAATTTTCGTCAATTTTCATGAAAAGTCATGCTATAGTATGACTTTTTCATGAAAATGTCGAAATTTTAAACTGAGTTTTTTTTCCACCAAATGAATCGACAGACTATACTATGCCTTTTTTCATTAAAATTTTCGACATTCTATACTGTGACATTTTTTTACGAATATTTTTGACATGACTTTTTCATGAACATTTTCGAAAATATTCGTAAAAAAATGTCACAGTATAGAATGTCGAAAATTTTAATGAAAACAGGCATAGTATAGTCTGTCGATTCATTTGGTGGAAAAAAAACTCAGTTTAAATTTTCGTCAATTTTCATGAAAAGTCATGCTATAGTATGACTTTTTCATGAAAATGTCGAAATTTTAAACTGAGTTTTTTTTCCACCAAATGAATCGACAGACTATACTATGCCTTTTTTCATTAAAATTTTCGACATTCTATACTGTGACATTTTTTTACGAATATTTTGACATGACTTTTTTCATGAAATTTTCGAAAATATTCGTAAAAAAATGTCACAGTATAGAATGTCGAAAATTTTAATGAAAACAGGCATAGTATAGTCTGTCGATTCATTTGGTGGAAAAAAAACTCAGTTTAAATTTTCGTCAATTTTCATGAAAAGTCATGCTATAGTATGACTTTTTCATGAAAATGTCGAAATTTTAAACTGAGTTTTTTTTCCACCAAATGAATCGACAGACTATACTATGCCTTTTTTCATTAAAATTTTCGACATTCTATACTGTGACATTTTTTTACGAATATTTTTGACATGACTTTTTTCATGAACATTTTCGAAAATATTCGTAAAAAAATGTCACAGTATAGAATGTCGAAAATTTTAATGAAAACAGGCATAGTATAGTCTGTCGATTCATTTGGTGGAAAAAAAACTCAGTTTAAATTTTCGTCAATTTTCATGAAAAGTCATGCTATAGTATGACTTTTTCATGAAAAATGTCGAAATTTTAAACTGGTTTTTTTTACCAAAAAATTTTTACATGCCCTTTTTTTATTAAATTTTCGAAATTCTAAAATGTACATTTTTACGAAATTTTAATGACCCTGAAATTTTCGAAATTTTGGAAAAAAATTCAAGAAATTCGAATTTTTATGAAAAAGGCATTACTGTATTATTTGGAATAAAAAACTATTTAAATTTTTTTAATTTTAAAAAATCTTAGTTTTTTTTAAATTATTTTAAACTGTTTTTATTTTCAAAATATCGAAATATCGTTTTTTCAAAATTTAAAAAGGACATTTTTTTATTATTTTAAATTTTTCTGAAATTTTAAAATTTAAAAAGTCATATAGAATGCTTTTAAAAAAACGTAAATTAGTTTTTTTTAAAAAAAAAAAGTTTAAATTTTTTCAAATTTTTTTTTGGGAATTATATTACTTTTTTAAAATTATTTTAAACTGTTTTTTTTCAAATGAAAATCAACTAAATGTTTTTTTAAAATTTAATTTACTGGACATTTTTTTCAAATTTTAATTTTTTATGAAATTTTAAATAATTTTAAAAAATTTATATGAATGTAAAAATTTTATAAAAAAATTAAAGTTTTTTTAAAAAAAACGTTTTAAAAATTTGTCATTTTCATGAAAATCATCTATAGTTGACTTTTTTGAAATTAAAATTTTTCTTTTTTTTTCGAAAATTGAAAAAATCTAGTTTTTTTAAAATTTTCAACATTTTTTTTTTACGAATATTTTGAATTTTTTGAACATTTTAAAAAATTTAAAAAAATTCAAGAAAATTTAAATTTAAAGAAAAAAATGTTGTTTCATTTTGAAAAAAACTATAATTTTTCATTTTTTGAAAAATCAGTTATTTTTCAGAAATTAAAATATTTATATTTTTTCCCCCAAAAAAGAAAAATTAATGTTTTTTCAAAAATTTATAAAATTATTTTTTAAAATTTTTTAATTTTTTTGAAATTTTAAAATTTTTTAAAAAATGTAAGTATGAATTAAAATTTTTGAAAAGGCAAGTATAGCTGTCGATTATTTTAAAAAAAATATTTAATTTTCTTAATTTTTTGAAAAACTATGTAATTTTTCTAAAATAAAATTTTAATGATTTTTTTCCCCCAAAAAAAAAATTAAATTTGTTTTTTCATAAAATTTCGACATCTATACTTGCTTTTTTTAAAATTTTACATTTATTTTTAATTTTCGAAAATTTGCTAAAAATTGACATTAAAAAAATTTTAATAAAACAGTATTTCGATTATTGGAAAAACTCTTTAATTTAATTTTCATAAAATATCTTAGTATATTTTTCATGAAAATTCAAAATTTTAAATATTTTTTTAAAATGTCACAGTAATTGTTTTTTTTGAAAACGCCCTTTATACTGTGACATTTTTTTGAAATTTTTTATTTTTTTAAATTTTCGAAAATATTTAAAAAAGCCTATAAATGTCAAAATTTTAATGAAAACCCAAAAATCGCGACTTTCTAAAAAATCATTTAAATTTTCGCAAATTTTATAAAAAAACATTTAGATATTTTTCATGAAAATTCGAAATTTTAAATATTTTTTTAAAATGTCACAGTATAATGCCTTTTTTTTTAAAACGCATTTATACTGTGACATTTTTTTGAAATTTTTTATTTTTTTTTAAATTTTCGAAAATATTCTAAAAAATGCCTATAAATGTCAAAATTTTTAAAAAAAAGGAAATTTTTCACATTTTTGGGAAAAAAAAAAAATTTTTAAAATTTTTGCAAATTTTATAAAAAAACATTTAGATATTTTTCATGAAAATTCAAAATTTTAAATATTTTTTTAAAATGTCACAGTATAATGCCTTTTTTTTAAAACGCATTTATACTGTGACATTTTTTTACGAATATTTTTGACATGACTTTTTTCATGAACATTTTCGAAAATATTCGTAAAAAAATGTCACAGTATAGAATGTCGAAAATTTTAATGAAAACAGGCATAGTATAGTCTGTCGATTCATTTGGTGGAAAAAAAACTCAGTTTAAATTTTCGTCAATTTTCATGAAAAGTCATGCTATAGTATGACTTTTTCATGAAAATGTCGAAATTTTAAACTGAGTTTTTTTTCCACCAAATGAATCGACAGACTATACTATGCCTTTTTTCATTAAAATTTTCGACATTCTATACTGTGACATTTTTTTACGAATATTTTTGACATGACTTTTTTCATGAACATTTTCGAAAATATTCGTAAAAAAATGTCACAGTATAGAATGTCGAAAATTTTAATGAAAACAGGCATAGTATAGTCTGTCGATTCATTTGGTGGAAAAAAAACTCAGTTTAAATTTTCGTCAATTTTCATGAAAAGTCATGCTATAGTATGACTTTTTCATGAAAATGTCGAAATTTTAAACTGAGTTTTTTTTCCACCAAATGAATCGACAGACTATACTATGCCTTTTTTCATTAAAATTTTCGACATTCTATACTGTGACATTTTTTTACGAATATTTTTGACATGACTTTTTTCATGAACATTTTCGAAAATATTCGTAAAAAAATGTCACAGTATAGAATGTCGAAAATTTTAATGAAAACAGGCATAGTATAGTCTGTCGATTCATTTGGTGGAAAAAAAACTCAGTTTAAATTTTCGTCAATTTTCATGAAAAGTCATGCTATAGTATGACTTTTTCATGAAAATGTCGAAATTTTAAACTGAGTTTTTTTTCCACCAAATGAATCGACAGACTATACTATGCCTTTTTTCATTAAAATTTTCGACATTCTATACTGTGACATTTTTTTACGAATATTTTTGACATGACTTTTTTCATGAACATTTTCGAAAATATTCGTAAAAAAATGTCACAGTATAGAATGTCGAAAATTTTAATGAAAACAGGCATAGTATAGTCTGTCGATTCATTTGGTGGAAAAAAAACTCAGTTTAAATTTTCGTCAATTTTCATGAAAAGTCATGCTATAGTATGACTTTTTCATGAAAATGTCGAAATTTTAAACTGAGTTTTTTTTCCACCAAATGAATCGACAGACTATACTATGCCTTTTTTCATTAAAATTTTCGACATTCTATACTGTGACATTTTTTTACGAATATTTTTGACATGACTTTTTTCATGAACATTTTCGAAAATATTCGTAAAAAAATGTCACAGTATAGAATGTCGAAAATTTTAATGAAAACAGGCATAGTATAGTCTGTCGATTCATTTGGTGGAAAAAAAACTCAGTTTAAATTTTCGTCAATTTTCATGAAAAGTCATGCTATAGTATGACTTTTTCATGAAAATGTCGAAATTTTAAACTGAGTTTTTTTTCCACCAAATGAATCGACAGACTATACTATGCCTTTTTTCATTAAAATTTTCGACATTCTATACTGTGACATTTTTTTACGAATATTTTTGACATGACTTTTTTCATGAACATTTTCGAAAATATTCGTAAAAAAATGTCACAGTATAGAATGTCGAAAATTTTAATGAAAACAGGCATAGTATAGTCTGTCGATTCATTTGGTGGAAAAAAAACTCAGTTTAAATTTTCGTCAATTTTCATGAAAAGTCATGCTATAGTATGACTTTTTCATGAAAATGTCGAAATTTTAAACTGAGTTTTTTTTCCACCAAATGAATCGACAGACTATACTATGCCTTTTTTCATTAAAATTTTCGACATTCTATACTGTGACATTTTTTTACGAATATTTTTGACATGACTTTTTTCATGAACATTTTCGAAAATATTCGTAAAAAAATGTCACAGTATAGAATGTCGAAAATTTTAATGAAAACAGGCATAGTATAGTCTGTCGATTCATTTGGTGGAAAAAAAACTCAGTTTAAATTTTCGTCAATTTTCATGAAAAGTCATGCTATAGTATGACTTTTTCATGAAAATGTCGAAATTTTAAACTGAGTTTTTTTTCCACCAAATGAATCGACAGACTATACTATGCCTTTTTTCATTTGAAATTTTCGCCATTCTATACTCTGAATTTTTTTACGAATCTTTTGACATGATTTTCATGAACATTTTCGGATTAAAAATGTCACAGTATAGAATGTCGAAAATTTTAATGAAAACAGGCATAGTATAGTCTGTCGATTCATTTGGTGGAAAAAAACTCAGTTTAAATTTTCGTCAATTTTCATGAAAAGTCATGCTATAGTATGACTTTTTCATGAAAATGTCGAAATTTTAAACTGAGTTTTTTTTCACCAAATGAATCGACAGACTATACTATGCCTTTTTTCATTAAAATTTTCGACATTCTATACTGTGACATTTTTTTACGAATATTTTTGACATGACTTTTTTCATGAACATTTTCGAAAATATTCGTAAAAAAATGTCATAGTATAGAATGTCGAAAATTTTAATGAAAACAGGCATAGTATAGTCTGTCGATTAATTTGGTGGAAAAAAAACTCAGTTTAAATTTTCGTCAATTTTCATGAAAAGTCATACTATAGTATGACTTTTTCATGAAAATGTCGAAAATTTAAACTGAGTTTTTTTTCCACCAAATGAATCGACAGACTATACTATGCCTTTTTTCATTAAAATTTTCGACATTCTATACTATGACATTTTTTTACGAATATTTTCGACATGACTTTTTTCATGAACATTTTCGAAAATATTCGTAAAAAAATGTCATAGTATAGAATGTCGAAAATTTTAATGAAAACAGGCATAGTATAGTTGTAATTTTAGTGGAAAAAAAACTGTTTAAATTTGCAATTTTCATGAAAAGTCAGTTTAATATGATTTTTCATGAAAATGTCAAATTTAAACTAGCTTTTTTCCACAAATAATCGACAACTATACTATCTTTTTATTAAAATTTTGACATTTTTTCTTAACATTTTCGACAATATTTTTGACATATTTTTACATAAATTTTCGAAAATTTTATAAAAAAATGTCAAGTATAGATGTCGAAATTTTAAAAAAAAGTATATATTGTCAATTTTGTGGAAAAAAAACTGTTTAATTTGTCAATTTTCAGAAAATCATCTAAATTTACTTTTTCATGAAAATTCAAATTTAAACTGAGTCTTTTTTCACCAAATAATACATCTATACTTGCCTTTTTTCATTAAATTTTCGACATTCTATACTATGACTTTTTTTCAATATTTTCGAATGACTTTTTTAGAAATTTTCGACAATATTTAAAAAAATTTCAATAAAATGCGAAAATTTTATCAAACGGATAGAATCGTCGAATATTTTGGAAAAAAAGCAAGTTAACTTTCGTAATTTTCATGAAAAATCTAATATTTACTTTTTCATGAAAAGTCAAATATTAACTGACTTTTTTTTCCACATATAATTAAAGATTTCACCATTCTTCTACATTTTTCAAATTTTACTGACATTTTTTTACATTTTTTGAATATTTTTAAACATTTTCGAAAATTTCGTAAAAAATTCACAGATAAATGTCAAATTTTATAAAACAGGAAAAACTGTTTAATTTGGGAAATAGAAAAGTAATTTTGTCAATTTTCATGAAAAATGCAATATAACTTTTTATAAAATACAAATTTAAACTAGTTTTTTTTCACCAAATAATCAAGATAACTATCTTTTTTCATTAAAATTTTCGAATTTTACTTGACATTTTTTTAGAAATTTTTGAATGACTTTTCATGAAATTTTCGAAAATATTCGTAAAAAAATTAAGTAAGAATCGAAAATTTAATAAAGGATATATATCTTTCATTATTTGTGAAAAATCATTAAATTTTGCATTTTCATGAAAAGTCATGCTATATATGACTTTTTCATGAAAATGTAAATTTTAAACTAGTTTTTTCACCAAATATGAAATTACATGCCTTTTTTCTAAATTTTCGAATTATTTGTGACATTTTTTAGAAATTTTCGACAATTTTTTCATGAAAATTTGAAAATTTCGTAAAAATGTACAGAAAAATGTAAAGTTTTAATTCAACAGGAAAGACTAATTAATTTTGTAAAAAAATCATTTAATTTTCGTAATTTTCATGAAAATCATTTTAATGACTTTTTTGAAAAATCGAAATTTTAAATGCTTTTTTTTCCACAAATGAATCGAATTACATCTTTTTTCATTAAAATTTTCGACATTTTACTGTGACATTTTTTTACGAATATTTTTGAAAACTATTTTAAAAATTTTCGAAAAATTCGAAAAAATTACAATGATGTGAAATTTTATAAAAAGGTGAAATTTCTTAATTTTGTGAAAAAAAATCAGTTAAATTTCTATTTTCATGAAAATCATCTATATTGACTTTTTAAATCAAAATTTTAACTGATTTTTTTTCCACAATGAATCGAAATATCTACATTTTTTCATTAAAATTTTCGAATTTTACTGACATTTTTTTACGAATATTTTTGAAATACTTTTCATGAACATTTTCGAAAATTTCTAAAAAATGTCACAGTATAGAATGTCGAAAATTTTAATGAAAAAAGGCATAGTATAGTCTGTCGATTCATTTGGTGGAAAAAAAACTCAGTTTAAAATTTCGACATTTTTGTGAAAAAGTCATACTATAGTATGACTTTTTCATGAAAATGTCAAATTTAATGACTTTTTTTACAATGATCGACATTTATACATGCTTTTTTCTAAAATTTTCGAATACTAATTTTTTATAATTTTAGAATTTATAATTTTAATATTTGGTGGAAAAAAAATCATTTAAATTTTCGAATTTTCATGAAAAGTCAGATAGTATACTTTTTCATGAAAATGCAAATTTAATAGTTTTTTTTCCACAAAAATCAATACTATCCTTTTTTCATTAAAATTTTCAATTTATTGTCATTTTTTACAATTTTTAATATTTTTTCAACATTTTGAAAATTTCAAAAATCTATATTATTCGAAAATTTTAAGAAAACGCATATATAGTTGTCGATTATTTGAAAAAAATCTCAGTTTAAATTTTCGAAATTTTAGAAAAGTCATGTATGTATATTTTTGAAAAGGAAATTAAAGGTTTTTTTTCCACCAAATGATAAAATATATATTTTTTCATTAAAATTTTCGAATTTTATTACTTTTTTTACATGATTTTCAGACTTTATTTTTTAAAAATTTTCACATATTTGAAATTTAATATAAGCATATTTAATTTTAATTAAAAAAACTCAGTATAATTTGAAAATTTTAATAAAATCATGCAAGTATATTCATAATTTGTGAAAAAAACTAGTTTATTTTTAATAAAAGCAGTTATATGCCTTTTTCATTAAAATTTTCGAAATTTAACTGAATTTTTTTAATAATTTAAATACTTTCTGTTTTTTTTAAAATATTCGAAAATTACAGTATGTTTAAATTTAATGAAATTCATAATTTGCTATATTTGTGAAAAAAAATCATTTAAATGTCAAATTTATGAAAACATGCATAGTATGCTTCATAAATTGAAATTAAAAATTTTTTTCTCAATTATGAAAAACTATCTTTATTTTTCATTAAAATCAATTTAACTTTTTTTTTAATTAATACTTTTATGATTTCTTTTTAAAAATTTTACATTAATGTCATTTTTTTATAAATTTGATTATATCTGTAATTTTTTTGAAAAAAAATAGTTAGAATTTCGAAAATTTTAAAAAATCAGCTAAGTAGATTGTCATAATTGTGAAAAACAGTTATTTTCTCAATTTTAAACTTAATACTTTTCTAAAATTTTAATTTATATTGATTTTTTTCAATATTTTGAATTTTATATGCTTTTTTCAATAATTTTAAATTACTTAAATTTACATTTATGAAAATGCATTTTTAGATTTTGAATTTTGAAAAAATCAGTTAAATTTCAATTTATAAAACAGTATAGTATAGTTTCATTAATGTGAAATAAATATTTTTTTCCAATATGAAACTATATATTTTTTATTAAAATTTCGAATTTATATTGATTTTTTTACAAATTTTGACAGACTTTTTATGATTTTTCAAAATATTCGAAAAAAATCCAAAAAAATTCGAAAATTTTAATGAAACATTTTTACTTCGATATTTGTGGAAAAAAACTATTTAAAATTTCGAAAATTTTATGAAAAGATTATAGTATGATTTTTGAAAATTAAATTTTAAACTGAATTTTTTCACAAATAATGACAATATATGATTTTTTCATTAAAATTTTCGAATTTATACTTGACTTTTTTTAGAAATTTTACAGACTTTTTTACTTTTCAAAATATTCGAAAAATTACGTATAATTCGAAAATTTTAAGAAAATATATAATGTCGAATATTTGTGAAAAAAAACCAGTTTAAATTTCGAATTTTATGAAAACAGCTTAGTATATTTTTCATAAAATTGAAATTTAAACTAGTTTTCTTTTTCACAAAAGTATGCAATATACTTTTTTAAAATAAAATTTTAAACTTTTTTTTTCACCAAATTTACACTATTATCTTTTTTTTAAAATTTTCGAATTCTAAATGTAATTTTTTACGAAAATTTTTGAATACTTTTTTCTGAACATTTTAATATTAAAAAAAGTCAAGTTAGAATGTAAAATTTTAATGAAAAGGCATTATATTCGATTTTTGTGAAAAAAAATATTTAAATTTCTATTTTCAAAAATCTGCTATATTGCTTTTCATGAAAATGTCGAAATTTTAAACTGAGTTTTTTTTCCACCAAATGAATCGACAGACTATACTATGCCTTTTTTCATTAAAATTTTCGACATTCTATACTGTGACATTTTTTTACGAATATTTTTGACATGACTTTTTTCATGAACATTTTCGAAAATATTCGTAAAAAAATGTCACAGTATAGAATGTCGAAAATTTTAATGAAAACAGGCATAGTATAGTCTGTCGATTCATTTGGTGGAAAAAAAACTCAGTTTAAATTTTCGTCAATTTTCATGAAAAGTCATGCTATAGTATGACTTTTTCATGAAAATGTCGAAATTTTAAACTGAGTTTTTTTTCCACCAAATGAATCGACAGACTATACTATGCCTTTTTTCATTAAAATTTTCGACATTCTATACTGTGACATTTTTTTACGAATATTTTTGACATGACTTTTTTCATGAACATTTTCGAAAATATTCGTAAAAAAATGTCACAGTATAGAATGTCGAAAATTTTAATGAAAACAGGCATAGTATAGTCTGTCGATTCATTTGGTGGAAAAAAAACTCAGTTTAAATTTTCGTCAATTTTCATGAAAAGTCATGCTATAGTATGACTTTTTCATGAAAATGTCGAAATTTTAAACTGAGTTTTTTTTCCACCAAATGAATCGACAGACTATACTATGCCTTTTTTCATTAAAATTTTCGACATTCTATACTGTGACATTTTTTTACGAATATTTTTGACATGACTTTTTTCATGAACATTTTCGAAAATATTCGTAAAAAAATGTCACAGTATAGAATGTCGAAAATTTTAATGAAAACAGGCATAGTATAGTCTGTCGATTCATTTGGTGGAAAAAAAACTCAGTTTAAATTTTCGTCAATTTTCATGAAAAGTCATGCTATAGTATGACTTTTTCATGAAAATGTCGAAATTTTAAACTGAGTTTTTTTTCCACCAAATGAATCGACAGACTATACTATGCCTTTTTTCATTAAAATTTTCGACATTCTATACTGTGACATTTTTTTACGAATATTTTTGACATGACTTTTTTCATGAACATTTTCGAAAATATTCGTAAAAAAATGTCACAGTATAGAATGTCGAAAATTTTAATGAAAACAGGCATAGTATAGTCTGTCGATTCATTTGGTGGAAAAAAAACTCAGTTTAAATTTTCGTCAATTTTCATGAAAAGTCATGCTATAGTATGACTTTTTCATGAAAATGTCGAAATTTTAAACTGAGTTTTTTTTCCACCAAATGAATCGACAGACTATACTATGCCTTTTTTCATTAAAATTTTCGACATTCTATACTGTGACATTTTTTTACGAATATTTTTGACATGACTTTTTTCATGAACATTTTCGAAAATATTCGTAAAAAAATGTCACAGTATAGAATGTCGAAAATTTTAATGAAAACAGGCATAGTATAGTCTGTCGATTCATTTGGTGGAAAAAAAACTCAGTTTAAATTTTCGTCAATTTTCATGAAAAGTCATGCTATAGTATGACTTTTTCATGAAAATGTCGAAATTTTAAACTGAGTTTTTTTTCCACCAAATGAATCGACAGACTATACTATGCCTTTTTTCATTAAAATTTTCGACATTCTATACTGTGACATTTTTTTACGAATATTTTTGACATGACTTTTTTCATGAACATTTTCGAAAATATTCGTAAAAAAATGTCACAGTATAGAATGTCGAAAATTTTAATGAAAACAGGCATAGTATAGTCTGTCGATTCATTTGGTGGAAAAAAAACTCAGTTTAAATTTTCGTCAATTTTCATGAAAAGTCATGCTATAGTATGACTTTTTCATGAAAATGTCGAAATTTTAAACTGAGTTTTTTTTCCACCAAATGAATCGACAGACTATACTATGCCTTTTTTCATTAAAATTTTCGACATTCTATACTGTGACATTTTTTTACGAATATTTTTGACATGACTTTTTTCATGAACATTTTCGAAAATATTCGTAAAAAAATGTCACAGTATAGAATGTCGAAAATTTTAATGAAAACAGGCATAGTATAGTCTGTCGATTCATTTGGTGGAAAAAAAACTCAGTTTAAATTTTCGTCAATTTTCATGAAAAGTCATGCTATAGTATGACTTTTTCATGAAAATGTCGAAATTTTAAACTGAGTTTTTTTTCCACCAAATGAATCGACAGACTATACTATGCCTTTTTTCATTAAAATTTTCGACATTCTATACTGTGACATTTTTTTACGAATATTTTTGACATGACTTTTTTCATGAACATTTTCGAAAATATTCGTAAAAAAATGTCACAGTATAGAATGTCGAAAATTTTAATGAAAACAGGCATAGTATAGTCTGTCGATTCATTTGGTGGAAAAAAAACTCAGTTTAAATTTTCGTCAATTTTCATGAAAAGTCATGCTATAGTATGACTTTTTCATGAAAATGTCGAAATTTTAAACTGAGTTTTTTTTCCACCAAATGAATCGACAGACTATACTATGCCTTTTTTCATTAAAATTTTCGACATTCTATACTGTGACATTTTTTTACGAATATTTTTGACATGACTTTTTTCATGAACATTTTCGAAAATATTCGTAAAAAAATGTCACAGTATAGAATGTCGAAAATTTTAATGAAAACAGGCATAGTATAGTCTGTCGATTCATTTGGTGGAAAAAAAACTCAGTTTAAATTTTCGTCAATTTTCATGAAAAGTCATGCTATAGTATGACTTTTTCATGAAAATGTCGAAATTTTAAACTGAGTTTTTTTTCCACCAAATGAATCGACAGACTATACTATGCCTTTTTTCATTAAAATTTTCGACATTCTATACTGTGACATTTTTTTACGAATATTTTTGACATGACTTTTTTCATGAAAATTTTCGAAAATATTCGTAAAAAAATGTCACAGTATAGAATGTCGAAAATTTTAATGAAAACAGGCATAGTATAGTCTGTCGATTCATTTGGTGGAAAAAAAACTCAGTTTAAATTTTCGTCAATTTTCATGAAAAGTCATGCTATAGTATGACTTTTTCATGAAAATGTCGAAATTTTAAACTGAGTTTTTTTTCCACCAAATGAATCGACAGACTATACTATGCCTTTTTTCATTAAAATTTTCGACATTCTATACTGTGACATTTTTTTACGAATATTTTTGACATGACTTTTTTCATGAACATTTTCGAAAATATTCGTAAAAAAATGTCACAGTATAGAATGTCGAAAATTTTAATGAAAACAGGCATAGTATAGTCTGTCGATTCATTTGGTGGAAAAAAAACTCAGTTTAAATTTTCGTCAATTTTCATGAAAAGTCATGCTATAGTATGACTTTTTCATGAAAATGTCGAAATTTTAAACTGAGTTTTTTTTCCACCAAATGAATCGACAGACTATACTATGCCTTTTTTCATTAAAATTTTCGACATTCTATACTGTGACATTTTTTTACGAATATTTTTGACATGACTTTTTTCATGAACATTTTCGAAAATATTCGTAAAAAAATGTCACAGTATAGAATGTCGAAAATTTTAATGAAAACAGGCATAGTATAGTCTGTCGATTCATTTGGTGGAAAAAAAACTCAGTTTAAATTTTCGTCAATTTTCATGAAAAGTCATGCTATAGTATGACTTTTTCATGAAAATGTCGAAATTTTAAACTGAGTTTTTTTTCCACCAAATGAATCGACAGACTATACTATGCCTTTTTTCATTAAAATTTTCGACATTCTATACTGTGACATTTTTTTACGAATATTTTTGACATGACTTTTTTCATGAACATTTTCGAAAATATTCGTAAAAAAATGTCACAGTATAGAATGTCGAAAATTTTAATGAAAACAGGCATAGTATAGTCTGTCGATTCATTTGGTGGAAAAAAAACTCAGTTTAAATTTTCGTCAATTTTCATGAAAAGTCATGCTATAGTATGACTTTTTCATGAAAATGTCGAAATTTTAAACTGAGTTTTTTTTCCACCAAATGAATCGACAGACTATACTATGCCTTTTTTCATTAAAATTTTCGACATTCTATACTGTGACATTTTTTTACGAATATTTTTGACATGACTTTTTTCATGAACATTTTCGAAAATATTCGTAAAAAAATGTCACAGTATAGAATGTCGAAAATTTTAATGAAAACAGGCATAGTATAGTCTGTCGATTCATTTGGTGGAAAAAAAACTCAGTTTAAATTTTCGTCAATTTTCATGAAAAGTCATGCTATAGTATGACTTTTTCATGAAAATGTCGAAATTTTAAACTGAGTTTTTTTTCCACCAAATGAATCGACAGACTATACTATGCCTTTTTTCATTAAAATTTTCGACATTCTATACTGTGACATTTTTTTACGAATATTTTTGACATGACTTTTTTCATGAACATTTTCGAAAATATTCGTAAAAAAATGTCACAGTATAGAATGTCGAAAATTTTAATGAAAACAGGCATAGTATAGTCTGTCGATTCATTTGGTGGAAAAAAAACTCAGTTTAAATTTTCGTCAATTTTCATGAAAAGTCATGCTATAGTATGACTTTTTCATGAAAATGTCGAAATTTTAAACTGAGTTTTTTTTCCACCAAATGAATCGACAGACTATACTATGCCTTTTTTCATTAAAATTTTCGACATTCTATACTGTGACATTTTTTTACGAATATTTTTGACATGACTTTTTTCATGAACATTTTCGAAAATATTCGTAAAAAAATGTCACAGTATAGAATGTCGAAAATTTTAATGAAAACAGGCATAGTATAGTCTGTCGATTCATTTGGTGGAAAAAAAACTCAGTTTAAATTTTCGTCAATTTTCATGAAAAGTCATGCTATAGTATGACTTTTTCATGAAAATGTCGAAATTTTAAACTGAGTTTTTTTTCCACCAAATGAATCGACAGACTATACTATGCCTTTTTTCATTAAAATTTTCGACATTCTATACTGTGACATTTTTTTACGAATATTTTTGACATGACTTTTTTCATGAACATTTTCGAAAATATTCGTAAAAAAATGTCACAGTATAGAATGTCGAAAATTTTAATGAAAACAGGCATAGTATAGTCTGTCGATTCATTTGGTGGAAAAAAAACTCAGTTTAAATTTTCGTCAATTTTCATGAAAAGTCATGCTATAGTATGACTTTTTCATGAAAATGTCGAAATTTTAAACTGAGTTTTTTTTCCACCAAATGAATCGACAGACTATACTATGCCTTTTTTCATTAAAATTTTCGACATTCTATACTGTGACATTTTTTTACGAATATTTTTGACATGACTTTTTTCATGAACATTTTCGAAAATATTCGTAAAAAAATGTCACAGTATAGAATGTCGAAAATTTTAATGAAAACAGGCATAGTATAGTCTGTCGATTCATTTGGTGGAAAAAAAACTCAGTTTAAATTTTCGTCAATTTTCATGAAAAGTCATGCTATAGTATGACTTTTTCATGAAAATGTCGAAATTTTAAACTGAGTTTTTTTTCCACCAAATGAATCGACAGACTATACTATGCCTTTTTTCATTAAAATTTTCGACATTCTATACTGTGACATTTTTTTACGAATATTTTTGACATGACTTTTTTCATGAAAATTTTCGAAAATATTCGTAAAAAAATGTCACAGTATAGAATGTCGAAAATTTTAATGAAAACAGGCATAGTATAGTCTGTCGATTCATTTGGTGGAAAAAAAACTCAGTTTAAATTTTCGTCAATTTTCATGAAAAGTCATGCTATAGTATGACTTTTTCATGAAAATGTCGAAATTTTAAACTGAGTTTTTTTTCCACCAAATGAATCGACAGACTATACTATGCCTTTTTTCATTAAAATTTTCGACATTCTATACTGTGACATTTTTTTACGAATATTTTTGACATGACTTTTTTCATGAAAATTTTCGAAAATATTCGTAAAAAAATGTCACAGTATAGAATGTCGAAAATTTTAATGAAAACAGGCATAGTATAGTCTGTCGATTCATTTGGTGGAAAAAAAACTCAGTTTAAATTTTCGTCAATTTTCATGAAAAGTCATGCTATAGTATGACTTTTTCATGAAAATGTCGAAATTTTAAACTGAGTTTTTTTTCCACCAAATGAATCGACAGACTATACTATGCCTTTTTTCATTAAAATTTTCGACATTCTATACTGTGACATTTTTTTACGAATATTTTTGACATGACTTTTTTCATGAACATTTTCGAAAATATTCGTAAAAAAATGTCACAGTATAGAATGTCGAAAATTTTAATGAAAACAGGCATAGTATAGTCTGTCGATTCATTTGGTGGAAAAAAAACTCAGTTTAAATTTTCGTCAATTTTCATGAAAAGTCATGCTATAGTATGACTTTTTCATGAAAATGTCGAAATTTTAAACTGAGTTTTTTTTCCACCAAATGAATCGACAGACTATACTATGCCTTTTTTCATTAAAATTTTCGACATTCTATACTGTGACATTTTTTTACGAATATTTTTGACATGACTTTTTTCATGAACATTTTCGAAAATATTCGTAAAAAAATGTCACAGTATAGAATGTCGAAAATTTTAATGAAAACAGGCATAGTATAGTCTGTCGATTCATTTGGTGGAAAAAAAACTCAGTTTAAATTTTCGTCAATTTTCATGAAAAGTCATGCTATAGTATGACTTTTTCATGAAAATGTCGAAATTTTAAACTGAGTTTTTTTTCCACCAAATGAATCGACAGACTATACTATGCCTTTTTTCATTAAAATTTTCGACATTCTATACTGTGACATTTTTTTACGAATATTTTTGACATGACTTTTTTCATGAAAATTTTCGAAAATATTCGTAAAAAAATGTCACAGTATAGAATGTCGAAAATTTTAATGAAAACAGGCATAGTATAGTCTGTCGATTCATTTGGTGGAAAAAAAACTCAGTTTAAATTTTCGTCAATTTTCATGAAAAGTCATGCTATAGTATGACTTTTTCATGAAAATGTCGAAATTTTAAACTGAGTTTTTTTCCACCAAATGAATCGACAGACTATACTATGCCTTTTTTCATTAAAATTTTCGTCATTCTATACTGTGACATTTTTTTACGAATATTTTTGTCATGACTTTTTTCATGAACATTTTCGAAAATATTCGTAAAAAAATGTCACAGTATAGAATGTCGAAAATTTTAATGAAAACAGGCATAGTATAGTCTGTCGATTCATTTGGTGGAAAAAAAACTCAGTTTAAATTTTCGTCAATTTTCATGAAAAGTCATGCTATAGTATGACTTTTCCATGAAAATGTCGAAATTTTAAACTGAGTTTTTTTTCCACCAAATGAATCGACAGACTATACTATGCCTTTTTTCATTAAAATTTTCGACATTCTATACTGTGACATTTTTTTACGAATATTTTTGACATGACTTTTTTCATGAACATTTTCGAAAATATTCGTAAAAAAATGTCACAGTATAGAATGTCGAAAATTTTAATGAAAACAGGCATAGTATAGTCTGTCGATTCATTTGGTGGAAAAAAAACTCAGTTTAAATTTTCGTCAATTTTCATGAAAAGTCATGCTATAGTATGACTTTTTCATGAAAATGTCGAAATTTTAAACTGAGTTTTTTTTCCACCAAATGAATCGACAGACTATACTATGCCTTTTTTCATTAAAATTTTCGACATTCTATACTGTGACATTTTTTTACGAATATTTTTGACATGACTTTTTTTAATTTTAAATTTCAAAAAAATTCAAAAGAATGTCGAAAATTTTAATGAAAAAGATATATACTGTCGATTCATTTGGTGGAAAAAAAACTCGTTTAAAATTTCGTCAATTTTCATGAAAATATTTAGTACTTTTTCATAAAATGTCGAAATTTTAAACTGAGTTTTTTTACCAAGAATGCAAAATTATAACGTATATATCTTTCATTATATAATGTAGACATTCTATTTAAATTTTTTTGAATTTTTTCATAAAATTTCTATATATTCTTTTAAAATGTCATAATAAAATGAATTTTATAAACAGAACATATAATAACATGCATTTTGATGAAAATTCATTTAAATAGTCATTTTTAAATTCATATTACATGACATTTTCATGAAAATTGAAATTTTAAAAAAATGTTTTTTTTCACAAATGAATTCGACAATAATAAACAGCTAGTATATCCTTTCATTCTTATTGAAACATTCTATTTAAATTTTTTTGAATTTTTGAAACATTTCTATAATATACTTTTCAAGAAAATGTCATAAAAAATGAATTTTATGAAAACGAAATGTACACAACATGCATTTGTTGAAAAAAAATTTGATTTAAAATATGTCATTTTTTAAATATTTTACATGATTTTTCATGAAAATTTAAAATTTTACGAAAAAAATGTCACAAAGAATTTAAAATTTTCAAGAAAATGCAGATTATATTGCATTTATTTGTGAAAAAAAATTCATTTATTTTACATATTTTCATGAATCATTTTAGAATTTTTCTGAAAAATGTCGAAAAATTGTAAAATTTTTACAAAGAATTAACTTCATTTTTTAAAAAATTTGCATTATTAATTTTTAAAGATTTAATGACTTTTTCATGAAAATTAAATTTAACGAAAAATTTCACCAATGAATCGAAGATTTAATAAACGATATAAATTGTCGATTCTTTTGTGGAAAAAACTCAGTTTAAATTTTCGTCAATTTTCATGAAAAGTCATGCTATAGTATGACATTTTCATGAAAATGTCGAAATTTTAAACTGAGTTTTTTTTCCACCAAATGAATCGACAGACTATACTATGCCTTTTTTCATTAAAATTTTCGACATTCTATACTGTGACATTTTTTTACGAATATTTTTGACATGACTTTTTTCATGAACATTTTCGAAAATATTCGTAAAAAAATGTCACAGTATAGAATGTCGAAAATTTTAATGAAAACAGGCATAGTATAGTCTGTCGATTCATTTGGTGGAAAAAAAACTCAGTTTAAATTTTCGTCAATTTTCATGAAAAGTCATGCTATAGTATGACTTTTTCATGAAAATGTCGAAATTTTAAACTGAGCTTTTTCTACCAAATGAATCGACAGACTATACTATGCCTTTTTTCATTAAAATTTTCGACATTCTATACTGTGACATTTTTTTACGAATATTTTTGACATGACTTTTTTCATTAAAATTTTCGAAAATATTCGTAAAAAATTGTCATAGTATAGAATGTCGAAAATTTTCATGAAAACAGGCATAGTATAGTCTGTCGATTCATTTGGTGGAAAAAAAACTCAGTTTAAATTTTCGTCAATTTTCATGAAAAGTCATGCTATAGTATGACTTTTTCATGAAAATGTCGAAATTTTAAACTGAGCTTTTTCTACCAAATGAATCGACAGACTATACTATGCCTTTTTTCATTAAAATTTTTGACATTCTATACTGTGACATTTTTTTACGAATATTTTTGACATGACTTTTTTCATTAAAATTTTCGAAAATATTCGTAAAAAATTGTCATAGTATAGAATGTCGAAAATTTTCATGAAAACAGGCATAGTATAGTCTGTCGATTCATTTGGTGGAAAAAAAACTCAGTTTAAATTTTCGTCAATTTTCATGAAAAGTCATGCTATAGTATGACTTTTTCATGAAAATGTCGAAATTTTAAACTGAGTTTTTGGTGGAAAAAAAAACTCAGTTTAAAATTTTCGTCATTTTTCATGAAAAGTCATACTATAGTATGACTTTTTTCATGAAAATTTTCGAAATTTTAAACTGAGTTTTTTTTTCCACCAAATTAATCAACAGACTATACTAAGACTTTTTTCATGAAAATTGTCAACATTCTATACTGAGTTTTTTTCATGAAATTTTCGACATACTATACTATGACTTTTTTTCATGAAATTTTGACATACTATACTCTGACTTTTTTTCATGAAATTTTTCGACATACTATACTATGACTTTCTTTCAGAAAATTTTCGACATACTATACTATGACTTTTTTTTTCAGAAAATTTTCGACATACTATACTATGAATTTTTTTCGACACGCTATACTGTCACTTTTTATTATTTTTACGACATACTTTAGTATGACTATTTTATTTTTTCGACATACTATACTATGACTTTTTTTATTTTTACGACATACTTTAGTATGACTATTTTATTTTTTCGACATACTATACTATGACTTTGTTTCATAAATCTTCGACATACTATACTATGACTTTTTTTCATAAAATTTTCGACATATTATCCTATGACTTTTTTTTCATAAACTTTTCGACATACTATACTATGACTTTTTTTCCTTAAATTTTCTCCATACTATACTCTGACTTTTTTTTGACACGCTATACTGTCACTTTTATTCCACATGCTATACAATGACTTTTTCTCCCCCAACATACTATAAAATAACTTTTAATGGTTTACCTTCCCACAGCCTCCGCTCTTCTGATGCCAATCTCCTGTCTCCACCACACAGGAACAAGCACCGGACCTGGGGCAACTGAGCATTCTCCATAGCTGTCCCCCTGTCTGTCAACATTCAAATCATAAATCAAAACTCACATTTCTAGAAATGCTTTTAATGAGTGATTAATGTTATGTGTTTTATATTTTTAGTGAGTCGTTTTCTATGATCATTTTAACTTGATTAAAGTGTCTGAGTACTATGAAAAGGGCTCGATAAATAAAATGTATTATCATTATTATTTTTTTCATGACTATTTGACATACTATACTGTGACTTTCTGATGGCTTTGTTCAACATACTCTGCCATGACTTTTTTTCCACATACTATACTATGACTTATTTTCAGCATACTATACTATGACTTTTTCTTATTTGTTTGACATACAATACTATGATTTTTTCATTTTTCGTCATACTATACTATGACTTTTTTATTTTTTCGACATACTATACTATGACTTTTTTTCATCAAATTTTATACATATAATATGATTTTTTTTTCATGAAATTTTCGACATACTATACGATGACTTTTTTCTTAAAATCTTCAACATACTTTACTATGACTTTTTTTTCAGGAGATTTTAGACATAATATACTGACTTTTTTTCATGAAATTTTCGACATATTATATTATGACTTTTTTTTCATACAGTTTTTGACATACTATGACTTTTTTTTCATAAAGTTTTCGACATATTATACTATGACTTTTTTTTCATACAGTTTTCGACATACTATACTATGACTTTTTTTCATAAAATTTTCCACATATAACATGTTTTTTTTTCATGAAATTTTCAACATACTATACTATGATTTTTTTTTCATGAAATTTTCGACATACTATACTATGACTTTTTTTCATGAAATTTTCAATATACTATACTATGACTTTGTTTAATAAAATTTTCGACATATACTATGACTTTTTTTTCATAAAATTTTCAACATAGTATGACTTTTTTCATAAAATTTTCAACATACTATAATATGACTTTTTTTCATAAAATTTTCGACACACTATACTGTGAATTTTTTTCGACATACTATACTATTTTTTTTGTTCATGTTTTCGACATACTATACTATGACTTTTTTTCTACATACTATACCATGACTTTTTTTTATGATATTTTCGACATACTATACTAGGACTTTTTTTTCATAACATTTTCGACATTCAAATTTTATGAAAAAAAGTCATAGTGTAGTACAGAGATCGCCAACCTGGTGCCAAACCTCGCCAACCTTGAAAAAATCAGTCATAGTAAAGTATGTCAAAAAAATAAAAAAGTCAAAGTAAACTATATCGACAAAATAAAAAAGTGATAGTATAGTATGTTGAAAAAATAAAAATACATAGTATGTCGAAAAAAAGTCATAGTATGGTATGTCGAAAAAAAAAAAAAAGTTATAGTATGTCGAAGAATAGTCATAGTTTGGTATGTCGAAAAATTTAAAAATTCAAAGTACGGTATGTCGAAAAAAAAAAAAAAAAAGTCATAGTATGTCGAAAATTTCATGAAAAAAAGTCATAGTATATGTTGAAAGTTTCATGAAAAAACTGTCATAGTATAGTTTGTCGAAAAAAAAAAAAAAGGCATCGTATAGTATGTCGAAAAATTAAAAAAGTCATAGTATAGTATGTGGAAAAAAAGTGATAGTATAGCATGTCGAAAAAAAGTGATATAATAGTATGTCGGAAAAATAAACAGTAATGGTATAGTATGTTGAAAGAATAAAAACTCGGCATATTTGCTGAAACTGGTGTACTTGCATGATTGATTGGTCATACGCTGCAAACACCGCCTCTTTTATGTAAACTCGCTCACAGCCAGATTGACAAACCCTGGTTTGACTTACCGAGTTGACAACCACCGCCGTAGGACCGCTTAGCGGGATCTCGGTTGTTAGGGTTTGTTAAGCCAAATAACAAGAAGATACCCAGAGTATGTTGGCCTCACTTCGTACAGGCCTCAGGTAGTCAAGTGGTTTCAACACATACTATGTAATTCCCCTGGTTCCATTCTACACCATCTACTGTCAATAAAAAAAGGCTAAAATGATGGATAAATATCTTTAAAAAAAAGAATCTGAAAAAAAAATGTGACCATAATCAAAGTATCGAGAGAATATTTTTCTTTACTGGTGTTTCCTTACTCTGTGAGCTCGTCCAGCATCAATTGGCTGAGCTGCTTCTGATGAGCCTCCCCGTGGTTTCCCAGCTGCTCAACCAGTGTTTTCTGGAGGACACAGACACAATAAAACACATTACAGACACACAATCATTCAAATATGAAAATCATGTAATTTGACTTTTGCAGTGTCCAGGGGTCTCATTTATAACCGTTGCGTACACACAAAACGGGGCCTGAAATGTGCGTACGCCACTTCCCATGCAAAAGTTGTGATCTATAAAAACAAACTTGACGGGAGAATGTGCGCAGCTGTACAGAAATTTTGACCCATGCCTACTTACATTATGGAGGCAGGGGTAACTGGCGACGCAGATGGTGAGGTGGTGAATTGAAGCCAGAGTGTAGAAATTAAATGTGAGAGAAATCATTATACGTATAATGATACCTCTCACACATTTAATGTCACTTCAAATCACACGTTACAGATCCACTTTATCATAAACATTCAATCCAGCAGTGGTATTTGTGCTAATGAGCCATAACTATTCCATAAGCACCTTTCAAATGTAAAATATATAAACCAACTCAAATCTCTAATCAAATTCCGCTCAATATTTCATAAGCGCTGTCTCACCATCACATTCCCCCGGAGCGCAGAGGAGAGGGCCGGACTACTGACACTCGTGGTCAGTTGTGGAGCCACAGCAGCTGTTGGAATTATGATCATCGGTTGTAGAAATCCAAGGTTACATCAAATAGCATTAAAGAATCGCAGAACAGAGCGTCAATAGTTTTAATAATATCTTCTAATAGTGTGCATATATCACCAAGTATGATATTAGTTTTCATAAAGTTGTTGTGTGTAAAATCGCTACATTGAAAACGACTTTATTTATTTATCTATGGTTTATTAGATAGGGACAGAGTATGCATAGACAAAATGAAAACAGCCATCTGATGCAACTATCAGACTGTCTCCAGTGCGCACGGTGTGCTAAAGAGCGGACTGAAAACAACCGCGGTGGCTGTCACATCTTCGCCACCTGCACATACAGTGTGGATTGTGTAAATTAGCAAAGTGTGGAAACAAAGCCAGTGAAAGCTCTCGCACAATAGGTACGCTCCATATCCTCATTATCAGTCCTAATCATAATGCTGACCAAGCTCACCATAAAAACAACTTCGTTAAATGAATAAATAGTGTTCACCTATCAAACTCCCATTTTCAAACGATATCCAGGGTGGGGGATACCACTGATTGTCTCGATCATTTTGGCAAGTTGTGAATCGATCAGTCTGATGGCTGTAAACATATAAACACAGCGGTGACAGTCGTAACATGCTGCATGGTGGGTGCTGGCACTGAGGACTACATGAATGAAAGAATTAGGAGGGAACGAGTGTTCAGGGACCACCTCACCCACAAGCTCTTCGATTTCTGTGTCAGAAATAATAATTTTCTTGGTCTTCCTGTCGGTAGTTGCCGTGATTCACCATAAAGATCCATTGATCAGCAGGATCATTTCTAGGCAGAAACATTCATGAGGTGCTTTGCATTGACCATTTATGGTTGAATGTGGGCGTGTCGAGGGCGGGTTATGAGGCTGATCCACGTGCGGACAATTCCAAGTTGGTTTGTGATTCATAAAAGGAAATTGCGCACTGAGAGGCGTACGCACGGTTTTATATAAAAGAATATCTTTTGGTGTACACACATTTCCTCACTTGAACGTACGCCAACATTCAGTGTGGATCCTACGCACTGTTTTATAAATGAGACCCCAGCTGTGTACAGACAGTAATGTTTTTCAGGTTCACCTCTCCTCACCTTGATGTCCTCGTCTCCATCCAGTCTGTTGATCCTCGCCCAACACCTTGTGTCTTTTCCTTTAGAACCAATAAAGAAGACCACTGCTGCTCGTCCTCTGTGCAGCTGAGTACTTGGAGTAATGTGCTGACTGGAACAGGAGAGCAACACAGTGGTTGCACAACACTGATCCAGCCACAAGTGTGCAGCTATGATGCACCAGCTCAACAGGGGTTGAGTCCTTCAGCCCCATCTGTAAGAAAAGAAAGTAATAAAACTTCAATTGCATTCATTCAATCAAGGTAAAATTTTGGTTTGATAACATTGTGCAACTTTAAAAGTCCAGTGTGTAGGATCTGGTGGTATCTGGCGGTGAGGTGAGGAGATTGCAACCAACTGAAGCCTCTCCCGTGTGCCAAGCGTGTTGGAGAGCTACGGTGGCCGACGCAAAAACACGAATGACCCTCTCTAGAGCCAGTTGTTGTAAGAGTAGCGTAGGTCATTTGGATCAGAGCCAGTGCCTAGAGTGGGTGTGTACGTGGGAAGTGAGTGATGAAGCAAAAGAGAGAGAGCGGCGGCGACAAGTAACGATATCGACTCCGGCCCAAGCAGGAAAAGTTAACAGAGTTTGGTTTGTCCGTTCTGGGCTGCTGTTGAAACATGGCGGTGCAACATGGCGGACTCCGTGGAGTGGGGACCCGCTCCCTATGTCGATATAAACGGCTCATTCTAAGGTAACGAAAACGCAGCGATTCTTATTATCAGGTGATTATACACTTAAGAAAACAATACTTATTAATATTATATTCCATTTCTGCCAATAGATTCCCCAAAATGTTACACACTGGTCCTTTAAGGAGTAAATAAGAAGGCATATTTCCATCTCTAGATTATTTTTTACCATAGTAGTGAAATTATATTTCTTACAACTTCTTATACAGACTGATATGAATTAATTTAATTTTATATGAATGAAGAACAATAACTCATAAACAACACGACATGAACAAAAACACACAACAGTGAACTCTGTGCATGTATAAACAAACCAGCCAGTTTCTGGGGACTAGCTACATTGTGCCATTTCAGTTATATCAAGGTTTACTAGGTTTAACTATTGTCTCTAACGTGTGAGATTAGAAAAATCCCCAGGAACATGGTTAACCTTTACTTTACTTTATTCGGATCCCCATTAGCTGCCACCAGGGTAGCAGCTACTCTTCCTGGGGTCCACAAACAACAAAAACATAACATATAACAATACATATAAAACATTTAAAAAACAACAACAAAAACATAACATGTATCATATAGCAATGCATATAACACATTTAAAAAAACACAATAAAAACAAGAGAAAATAAAATAAAAGAAGAAAAACAAACAAAAACTGCAGAGAAAAAACAAACAAACAAACAAACAAAAAAAAACTAAAAACAAACAGTTACCAAAGGTAACAAACACAAACAAGTTTAAAAGCTGCTATCTTCCTCCTGTCGTCACACTGAGACTAGGTGACTCGTCTGACGTCATGTACCTGTAACGTTAGCATAACGCCCTCACACACACACACTCACACACACACTACACTTGTGTCTTGGTATTTCTTGGATACTGAGAACAAATACTAAGTCGGTTCATTAATAACGCACATACTGTCCGCCCTCAGTCTCTAAATCTAGCCAAACTCTATGAAGAAAAACAATAACTTTGCTAGGCTACAGGCTAGGCTACAGGCTAGGCTAACGCTATAGGCTTGATTAGCTACTCACCCCAGTGATTGTTGCCGTAGCTACAGTAGCTAACTCGATATGTAGCTACAACTTGAAACCTCTCTCCCATTTGCTGGTGGGTGAAAGCACGTCGACAATTCTGTGTACGTCGTTGACTTTATCCGTGGTAAATCTCGCAGGCACCGCGAAAAAATAGATGCCATTGTTGATAGCATACACCACAAATTTGAAACAGGTGGGACAGACCAGACGCCGATGAGCGTTTAGAAGGTCTGGAAGTGAACCCGCGAGTTGGGGGAAACTCTCGCGAGATGTTAGGCATTTGATTTCTAGGCATTAGCATAGAAATAGAATATATCCTATTTTATTTCTATGGGCATAATGATGTCGAATAGTTAAAGCAGCAGTGGGTAGAAATGGAGAAAATATGAGTTAATAAAAGTTATTTTTATAAAATGGTCACTCTATCCTGACAGCAGTGCATGAGACAGGTAATCTGAAAAAAATCAAGTGCCTCTGTGTCCTCCGGTGCTCCTAATGGCATCTGCATGATTTCACAGACCGGAGGAAAACAACCAATCAGAGCCAAGCTGGAGCCTGCCGTCTCTGAGCAGCTGTCAATCACTCGCGAACTCCGATCAAACGGTCAAATTAGGCAGCCCTGATCAAATATGAATCAATACTCTGTTACTGTAATGCCTATTTCTCACCTCAAATGTTTTCAGAGACATCTTGTAGTGTACTGTTTAGCTGTAAAATGAGAAAGTTTGTTACCCGCCAGCCATGTTGAGATCAGTTGAGGAAATACCAAGCACCGCCCACCAGCGAGACACTGAACCCCAAGTTGCTCCCCGGGCGCTTTACAGCAGCCAACTGCTCCTAAATGCTTAGGATGGATTAAATGCAGAGGTCAAATTTCATGTATGTACCTGTATGTATATAATGATGGTAATACAGTTTTTTAAAGTTAACAGTGACTAAACTGTTACTAGCGCAAAAGATTTTGTTATCAAATAATTGTGTCAATTACAAATCCAATAAGTAGTCTTGTATCAATGCTGTTTATTCATAATTAAGTCTGTGTTTATTAATTAGACAACTGTTGACACAACAATTAAATCAAAACAATAAAATAGAATATTATTGACACACTATTACACAAATATTGCCACAACAATAAACATCTTAAAAAAAATGCCTGGTCATATTTTACCTGGCATACTGTACAAAAATGAATAACCAGTGTATTCATTTGTAGTATCTGTGTTATATTTTGTTCAGTCACATTTATGAGTAGAACGTTATATTTGAAATACCTCTTTAAATAATGCAATTCATTAGAACACTAACTATAGTAAATGGTTAAAAATGACCATGCATTGAATTGACACGTCGCTGACACAAAAACATTAGCCTCACAAGAAATATAGGATTTATTGCAGAGTTTTTTTTGTATTGTACTACATTAATAATATGGTATACACATAAAATCATCATCACATAATACTTTGTATCTTCTAATAAACAACTCCTCTTTTTCCCCTCCAAAAGGAACATTTCAAAAACTATTATTAGTATAATAAAGATGCACTTGAAAATACTAGTCCTGTATTAAATACCAATGATCATCCACTTTGGGGTGATGAATATTTAGGGAAGTAATTGTTTACAACGCTCAAGCATTGAGCTGATCTGGTAATCAGGCTATGAAATACAATATTTATTCATTAGAGCAGATTTAATGAGGCCTTGCGGCGCTAATTATGAAAACCAGTGTAGCAGTAAATGAGTAGCGCACGGTGGCGGGCTGCGGGGTACCTGTAAGGAGGGACTGGGGGTTGAAGTGCCCTGAGTGCCATGGCACACTGAGCAGCAACACACAGCCCTGACTGTGGCTGTCCAGCCCACAGCTATACATCACCGGACCTGCAGACAGGTCGCAGATGGGCCCCATATCCCAGCATGCCCTGCTCTCCCACCTCCAGGAATTGAGGCTGGATTTCCCCACAGCATCTTAATGTCCAGATTATCTGTTTTATCGCACGCCACCGGACAACAAAGTAGAAAATCTCAGTACAGTGGTGCTTCAGGTGGACGTGCTCGGCGCAGCAAGGCTTTTAAATATTGTGTCACTGATCTACTGCCAGCCATAAAGCTGGAACAGGCTGAGCGCTTATTCTGCAGTTTCTATTTGTATGCAGGTCTGGAGATATGTGGTAGCAATTCACAGCATAATATGGGTTTTGATTGACTGATATTTTCATTATGGCTGCAGGGTAGCGTGAAGACTGTTAATTTGCTTGGGAGTCCTGCAGGTCTGCGGTGATTGTAGTAGAGCCAGAAGAAAAGCTGAATAAATGAAACTCACAGGGCACAATCACAATCTGTGGGTCAAAATCAACTGATTAATTATAATTTAGAATCAATCTGTCAGGCCTTTGTAATAAACACCCTTTCAGGCTTGCTGCTTAATAACTAGCTTTACATGGTACAAATGGAACACGGTACACCGCGTGAAGCCAAGTTATTACAGGGAATACATACACGATAATTGGTTAAATACAAATTATGATAATAAAATGAGGAATATCGACTTTTTTGATGCGGCTAAGCAAAACAACTGTCCACACAAGAATGTCCCTTGTGGCTCTGACCTCTGCATCCTGGAAAGCGTAGTGAGGAGAGTGCTGTTAAATGCACAGTGAGTGACTCCGGGTGGCAGAAGGCTTATGACATGCTCCTTTCCTCCTGTTCCAGCCTGCAAAGTGATGGAAACAGCAGTTTGGTCCAGGTGTCAGGGACATTATCAAAGAAAAGAGCTGCCTGCAGTTGCTCCATCTCACAGGAAATTGCCAACTCACCCTAACAAAGAAAGGCATAAGTGCACTTGCTGCTGCCTTCAAGGGGAGCGTGATAAGATGACATTATAAATACAGAATTGTTCATGGAGGTGGAGGGGAAGGCACATCAGGCGGCCGAATTTGACAATTCTGTTTTTCTTGTGCGCGTCCAAAGCCTGTATGGGTTCATCTAAAACAAAATCAGCCTCTTATTCACTTGGGATTCATACATTTCGTAAATGTGTTAAGCTGTAATTGTGGATGTTTGTATTTGAAAGTACTTCACATAGTTTACAACTTCAGCTCCATGTAGGAGGAGTGTGACAACTGATAGAAAAAAATATAAATAAATGATGATACAGGGCATATGAAAATTATGCAAATAATCTCATACACAATATATTGTCCTACAGTGAGTGTGCAGTATATAAACAGTAGGCTGTAAATATTAAAAAATAATTTTCCGGTGAGCTAAATGCCACCCCGTCACCACTATCATCTTCATATTACAATCCCACCCCTTAACTACACCCCATCTTACAGTAAAAAAAAAATACCATTTTTTCTCTGTCTCTGTTCTATGTCTGTCAGCTCGTTGTTTTCTGTCATTGTTGATATTTATCTGTTTACATGTGTCCATGTCCACTGTTGAATTTTTTTTTTGTCGTTGTTGTTGTCTGTTTATTTGTTTATATGTCGTCAAGGTGGCCAGCTTATTCGCCCCTGCTTTTTTGTTTTGTTTTTTAAGTAATATAGTTTGACTAAGATTATTATTATTAGTAGTATTATCACCTTTCCTTTCCTTCATTGGCTATTCATTTGAAAAAGAATGAAAACAAAGAAATTTTGTCCCCCGAAGAGGGGGGTTGGTGGCGGGCCCAAAAAAAAAAAAGAAACAGAAAAAAATAAATAAATAATTTTCTTGTTTCTGCACATTTTGCACAATATATAAAACAGTAAGAATAATTAATATGGGGGTTTTAATTGCATATTTCCTGTCTTTGTCACCCAAAACATTGTGGAGTCATTGTAAAAAATATTTTAAAAAGAAATAAGCCTAAAAAATACATGCTCATGATCTATAGATGCTGATGCTAAATAATGTGGACATACTGTAACGTAATGCTGCTGCTTCTCACCGTGTGGAGAGTTCAGTCTCATAGATTCATGGTTCTCCATGGCGCCTGAGGGGGGAGCTCTAATACAGCCAACTTGCTGCACTTTATCTTCCTTCAACTTTCAACAAGTCTTCTGGAAATGGAGGAGAAAGTGAAAGGTATCAGAGCTTTACCTCACATATCACATACATTTAGTCAAATACAAAAGATACTCGGAAACACTCAAAGAGTTGTATAATGTGTGACAGAAATTCAGCACAGTTTGGTTTATGCCTTTAAAGAAGTGGTTGTGACGGTTTTGGCACCTGCAGCATCAGAGCTGAATATTCAGCGGTGTGACAGGAGGACGATGACATTGTCTGCGTGCACAGTGTTGTGAAACTTCACATTAAATTCTCTTAAGGAGTCCAGCAGCACACTTTGACTGAAGGAGAGGGAGGAGGGGAAGGTGGGTGTAATTATGACCAGGGGAACACAGGGCTGTAATCTGTAAATCTATTCTTACCCTAAGTGAGAACTGGTACATTGGATTGATTTTATTGAGATCATACATTATAAATGGGGCATGGAGGAGCTTACAGCCTTGAGATGGTGGTGCTCACGTGCTTCATTAATTTTTACTTCATTAACTCTCTCCTTCAGACCCTTCAACACACAATTCATTGCCGACCATGAATCCCGGCTACAGGCAAATGGACAAGCCCGGGTCGACTCTCAGTGAAGTGGATACACTGAAGTAACGCTGTCAAAACAAATCAGTAACACATGAAATATACATAACCTCAGATCAATCCGTATTCATGCGCGGGGTCACGTCTTTTTCGAATTTGTGGCTTTACATTAAAAAAAAGAAATGTTCATAAAGAGTAAAAGTATTCATTCCAGTCACAATGAGATGAAGTGCTGCATCAATTTAGCTGTCAGAAAGTCATTACAGCCGCAGAAACAAAAAGCATGGGAACAAAAACACTGAGGAGAAAGAGTTCACTAGGAATCTTATACATAGTGTTTCTGGTTAATTCTGATATTGACAACAGGGCATTTTGGAACAATTATGAGTGTCACTATCGTTGTTTTCAAAATGCATTTAAAATCCAGCAGGATAATTACAGATTACAGACCCTCGTCCTTACATAGCTACTGTATTCCTGCAGTGTGCTTGCTTACTTGCTTCTGTGTTTACCACTCTACAAACCAATAGGTGCTTTTATTGTTTCACAACAAGGAATTGCAAAATTCCCCATGGGCCCTTTACAATGGACCATTTGTTTAATATTATAGCCTTAAACCCAACAATATCAATCAGTCATGAAAGCACCTATGCATGCTGCTCTGCCCTGCGTCACCATTAACTCCAGACAAGTGATGGCCTTCGCTGGTTTGCAAGGTGAGAGAAGGGAGGGAGGTAAAGAGCGATAAATGGATGGTGGTTTGCGTTTGACTTTTTTCCTTTCTTTTCTCTATGAGTGACCTATTCAGCAACAGTGGGAGAGGGTGTGTTGTTGTGAAAAATCAACAGGGTGTGCACAACTCTTGAGAAAAGTTGGAGTGAGACTTGGTGAGAGTGTGTTGCTGCAGGTGAGAAAAAGTCTGTGGCAGCGAGCTACAGCTGGACAGCTTCAGCCTGAAATGAAATGTGCGTAATTTAGGGCTGTCGATCGATTAAAATATTTAATCGATTGATTAATCGCATGATTGTCCATGATTAATCGTGATTAATCGCAAATTAATCACACATTTTTTTGTTCAAAATGTACCTTAAAGGGAGATTTGTCAATTATTAAATACTTTTATCAGCATGGGAGTGGGAAAATATGCTGCTTTATGCAAATGTATGTATATATTTATTATTGGAAATCAATTAACAACACAAAACAATGACAAATATTGTCCAGAAACACTCACAGGTACTGCATTTAGCATAAAAAATATTCTCAAATCATAACATGGCAAACTGAAGCCCAACAGGCAACAACAGCTGTCAGTGTGTCAGTGTGCTGACTTGACTATGACTTGCCCCAAACTGCATGTAATTATCATAAAGTGGGCATGTCTGTAAAGGGGAGACTCGTGGGTACCCATAGAACCCATTTTCATTCACATATCTGGAGGTCAGAGGTCAAGGGACCCCTTTGAAAATGGGAATGACCAAAGTTTAGCACAAGTTTGAAGCGTTATTTAACCTCCTTCCCAACGAGCTAGTATGACCAATGGATCCTTTAGGTTTTCTAGTTTCATATGATGATGTATCTTCACTCTAGCTTAAAAACTGAGCCCTGTACAACCTCTGGAAAATCGGTTGCGTTAATGTGTTAAAGAAATTAGTGGCGTTAAAACAAATTTACGTTAACGCGTTAACGCATTAACTTTGACAGGCCTAGGATAATTTCAGATTACTTTAAAGACAACCGACATGTTTTAAGACATATAAAAATACTCTTCTTGGAATAATAATTTGTGTCTGACATGTTTTTTTCCAAAAAAAAAGTTAAAGTACTTTATTAAGAATTCTTCTGGGCCGCGGTCGCCAGGAGGCCGTCCTAAAGATGGTCAAGCTCGACCGCAAGGTGGGCCGCTCGTGCCAGCGCATCGGAGAAGAGTGCTCCTGAGCGGCCGTTCCCTCAGAAGAATCTCCGGTTCAGATGGTGTCTTAGCGCCAACAGGGATTTAGTTTCACTGAAAAATCCAGAATCTACGAATATGCAAACATGTTGGACACAAGATGCCTCCTATTCATCCATTCTCAGTGCTGTAGACCAGTGTTTAGTGTTCAGTGTTTACTACCATTTCCACATCACCTTGTATTATCTCGAATAGGTAAACCAGCCATGTCGAAGAGATATACTACGTTTGATAAATCACAACTTAGCTTAATGCATGTGTTATTTAAAACTTATACACGTTAAATACTATAAAAGAGACCAAATAAATGCATTTAGGTGGAGTTAACAGGCTGTCGTTTTTTTCCTCTCATCAGTAAAACAAGCAGAATGTACGCTAGCCTTTCATATTAGATTCAATGTTATAAGTAGGCTACAATTATCCAATAATACGACATTCAGGCTCCCTCATGTGGCTCAAAGGTGTACTGCAGATATAAATGTTAAAAGACGATGGAAGAAATTCTGCAAAAGTTATTTGGCGACCCATTATAAAATCTCCTGCGTACCACCTCTCGGTCGCGACTCAGTCTTTGGGAATCACTGCTGTAAGCTTCTAGTCTTGGACCATGATTGGCTGCAAAACCAGTAGTGATGTCACAAAATCCTGCTCATACCTACACCAAAGAACGTATATTGCCATGAAGTGAAAGTCAATTGTTCGTTCCATTGCAACATCAGCGCCCAGCAGCAAAGCTACGCTTCCGCCATTTTCGCCAGTAAAACGTCCGCCTAAAAAGTGTCAAATAAAAGTAAAACAAAATGATTTCTATTCTATTGTCAGATTCTACCAAAATGGCCTGTCTTGAACAATCAATTATTATAAATATAATAAGCGGTTTCAGTCCAAAATGGCGGCAGCCGCTGTTGTAAAAAAAACCCCACCAGAGTCGTTTCTTTGCTTTTATACTCTTTGCCTTAATGTCTTAAACTCAGATTTAAGGTGAGCAAGGAGAAACTTTCCCTTCTCAATAGATTAATCAATCTGAATGTCAATCATACAAATTTCTAATAGGATAAAGACATTTTGAGGATAAAATATCAATAAAAGCTGAATCGGGAATACAGTATTTGTATGTAGCTTCAGTGGATCTGTGTGGAGTCTCACATGGAAGCGATGAAGTTGTTCATGCTTCAAACCTGTTGTCAGACTCTTCCCTCGCTGAGCATGAGAACAACACACATCAGTGAGCAGGCGCTAAGTGCTTTTCCTCTGAGGCAGCATAAACTTCTTAACATTTCAAATCTGCTACGACAGCTGTCCCGGAGAACATTTGTGAGATCTGTTTCACCACACATGTCGAAATGATGATTCCCTCATTACATTTGCCATCAAACAATATCTCCAAAGCTAACAGTTGACAAAATCCAGTTAAAACATTCGAGGGGGAAAGCTCTTAAAGGAAAGAATTAATGGGAGCAAAAGAAAAACAGCTCTTAGACAATTAGCACCAGAGACCACTCTATAATCTTAAGATTATTTTCACCACTTAAAAGCAGCACACATGGTTTGTATTGTGGCGGGGCAGAATGAACAACACTTGAGTGGATTTGATTTGGTCTCCCTAATCTGCATTTCCTTTAACATGCCTTTCTTCTGTTCCAAAATGTCAGCGTTGATCAAAACCAGCTGGAAAAAGCCGATGTGTGTCATCCCTGTTTCAACATCTTTCACAAGATTTTTTTCCCAAGAGGGAAGAATAAAGCGTTTGGTCTGAGGCATGTTTCCAGTTGTCGCCTGTGATTCAACGCTTATTTAATTTTCTTTTGTTTGTTTTTCTGTGTAAATCTTCTTGAAATGAAGATGCATCTTATTGGCAAGAATTAGTCCATATTAGAACCATTATTATTCAGATCAAAGCCACAGATTATCCATCACTTATATTATGGATTCTCACTAGGGATGCACCGATACCGCATTGGATATCGGGTCAATACTGACTCAAATAGTTGGATCGGGTATCGGTGACAATGGGGCTGATCTATTCAATTCAGTTCTATGTTTATATGTTATATATGCACATGAGTTTTAATTTCTGTCTGAGTTTTGACCAATTTGTTGCTGCATTAAAAAGGTTTACACCTGAATTGTAATTCCTGTTAATTTTGAAGATTTTTACCAACTTGCTGGTGTACGATTTATTATTTTAATAATAAATAACAATTCACTAAATTTATATCCATGTATTTATTTGTTACACTTTGTTTTACAGAGTTAAGAAAGCAATGTTAAAGTCAAGCTAGATGTTGCTTTACCCATAAAAGAATGATCCCAGTCACTTCCACACAGTGGCATACAGCTTATTAATTAAACACTGGTATCGGATCGGTACTAAGTATCGGCCGACACCCAAAGCCCAGGTATCGCTATCGGTAACGGGACTGAAAGAGCCAGATCGGTGCATCCCTAATCCTCACTTATTTTCACAAGAAAATATCTCCACAATCCATATAGAGACGTCTCGTTGATGACCCAAAAACAGACAATCTATTCTCCGTGTATGAAATTATGAGTTGAAATAGAGTGAAATTAATCTACAATTCATTTTTCTGGAGAACCCCCAGGGCACTCCAAAGGGCCCACGGGGAGTCCCCAGGCCTCACTTTGAGAACCACTATATTGGATCTGGTTAACAGACACATCCCAAAGCTATGTTCATTTAAATAACACGTTGTATTTTTTGCGGATTAAAAAAAAAAAAACTGTAATTGCAAAATCTGAAATTTAACCCTGGGGCTGGTTGCTTAACCAAACATGCTTTGGCTGGTTAGGCTTAGTCACAGAGGAAATGTCTGGCACACAGATTGAATTTGTTCTCTCTGAAGTCAAAGGCAGGAAAACAATTAAGTGTCTGCCGCACATTTCACTGTGTACCACTTGACACAGTTTTTCACATCACTGGGGCAATTGTCTGCAGAGAGAGAGCGACGAGACAAAGCCATTACTTCCAATGTCTCAGAAAGATGGCATTGTTATTTTCTGACTTTGAAACATTTCAATTAAGCCACTGGTGGAGATAATAAACATAATGGTGGGAGACTTGTACTGTTGTCTTTTGTGCCGTCACGTCCATTTACAGGATGGTTACTGCTGTTAAACCAGAGGTGCATCAGAGGGAGCTTTGGTCCCAGAGGTAGATAGGTGTGTGTGTGTGTGTGTGTGTGTGTGTGTGTGTGTGTGTGTGTGTGTGTGTGTGTGTGTGTGTGTGTGTGTGTGTGTCGCTATCCTCCAGAGCCCCTTCCCCTCCTCTACCTCCGTCTTTCATTCAACGTCGGGTCCTTTCAAAACAAGGTGAAGTTCAGCAAAGTTTCTCTGCAGAGATGATCAAACAGTCACATCACTAATGGCGGCGGGTGACAGGGCCAGTGAATACAGATCAGCTTTAATTGTGGTGGGTCTTACTGCCACTGTCTGTCAATCTGAGCCTTTGAATTGGCGAAAATTTGCTCTGTTCATTCTGTTAAATGACGTATCCAATTAAATGCTTTAGAATTCATGATCTTCAGTCAAGGTTAAATGAAAGCAGTTACTCCTGTCAGTAAGGTGATTAAAAGCTGACTACATCGGGGCACATTTTGTGCAAAAATTCAAATTTGGAACTAAAGCATGAATCTTTATTCATTATGTGCAGTCCTGCTATATAAATGTCCAGCACAGTCGCTCTTAATCACCTTGTTCATTTTAAATCTCACTTTAGTCCCTTTTATTAAATATTTAAATGTATTTAAATGGCAGTGTTTTACATATTCAGATGGACAATTCAAAGAACTTAACAGCAAATACGCTTTTTAAAAAGCACTTTTGTTTTCTCCTTTTTTATACTGAAAATCCCCATTTGTTGTGGAGGAAAAAAGCAGGTTAAGACCTTGATAGGCAGCCAGTTTAATATAATGCAAAATAATATTTGTCCCATTACCCTTTTAACTATGATTGAAGGGATAGAGCAATCCCTGCCCGGCAAAACAAAGAAAAAAGGTTTTTGACAATTGGTTTAAATGAACAAGTGCACCACAGCAAGGAAATTAATTTCCTTCCAGCAAGATGAATGTTGTACCAGGTTATTAATGAGCATATAATGTGCTTGTGCAAGTAAGTTTTCTGTGTTGTGATAAATGTGACGACGGAGGTGAAGAGCATGTTGACTAATGAGTGTTGTCCAGGGATCTGATCTCGGTGCCCACTGGGGAAAAAGGCACCGTCTGGATTTCACACTCCACATGATGTTAATACCCCGAGGTCCACCAGTCAAGCTGCTTGTTAAAGAATCACCTCTGTCATTTCTACGTTCCCTCTGACCCACCCAGATCTAGGTTCAGTTTATGCTGTATGTAATTGAAAGTTGTACTTACAGCGTCTGATCTTATTTGCTTTGAAACCGGAAATATGAAGTCAAAATCAAAGTCCTCCTCAGTCCCCAGTGAGACTGTAACCTTCAGTAACTTCTAGTAACTAATGAGACAACTAATATTCAAATTAAGGGTCCCAAAGTTTTTTGCATCTTTAAAGGTCTTATTGATAACATTTTTATGTAGACGAATAAAAAAAAAAAAAAAAAAAAAATACATCTACAGAGCTTTTAGAAAGGTGCCGATTAAAAGTATGGCTTTTCCTGAAAAAAAACTATTATGATTGTGAATTAATCCTTTTGGCTGGTCCAAAATTAATGTTTTGTTTATAATAATAATAATAATAATAATAATAATAATAATAATAATAATAAATTCAACTTGTATAGCGCTTTTCTGGAACTCAAAGACGCTTAACAATATAAACCTTTATATCTGTGGAAGATATCTGACGTTTGGTTCCCACTTCTAACAAGGCTTGTGAGCCAATAGTAAAACGTTGGTACCACGTAGTATCTCTGGGTCGTCAGTTAGTGTGGAAAAAACGGATAAATGGCTGAGATTGACGGTAAGTGCCTGGCAACGACTTGTTGTGAAGTAAATGCAATGGAACGGGGGAGGGAGAATGAGACATCTAGTGGCTGAATGTTATCAATGATATCAATAGCACCTTTAATAAATCTTAAAAAAAAATTGTATTTGCCGCACTTTGTCAGTATCATATGAACAGCTCTTACAAATCAGTGAGCACTTCTCTAAGTCTTTTGAAACAGGAAAATTAAAGGGACAAAAAAAACCTTTAGTAAAGCTCCAATGTGTGAACCCACATGTGAATATGTTTGTTTTAATATAAAAACCTGAGATTTACTACTTCCTGTGTCAAAATTACATTTCAACCAATAAATTGTTCCCTTGCAGATTAAGTTATGTTTTCATCTGAAGAGCATATATTATCAATTGAAAATGGTCGATGAAAACAAAGTTTTTCAAATTCTGTAAAAAACGTTGCACATAGCCAATTACAATATGTGAAAAAAGGCAAAAAGGCACATGTGATTTGAATTCACACGTTTGTGTTCACATTACGATTAGTCGACTAATCGACTAGTCGATTGACAGAAATAATCAACTATTACGTAACGTAATAGTTGACGATTATTAGCTACTCGTTGACGTAATTTGTTATGCAAAAAAGTAAAAAAATGATGTTTTCGATCTGTCAAATATGGAGATTTCCTGCTTTTCTCTGTTTTATATCATATTAAAGTACATATCTTTGAGTTTGGGACAGACAAAACAAGACATTTAAAGACATCACCTTGGACTTTGAGGAATTGGGATGGACATTTTTCCCTATTTTCTGACATTGTAAAGACCAAACGATAAATCAATTAATCTAGAAAATAATCAGCAGATTAATCGATAGTGAAAATATTTGTTAGTTGCAGTCCTAGTTCACATGAAACAAGAAACACAAAATCTATTGTAAAATGGCTGAGAATGAGCTGTTATTGTGAGATATCTTTTTATGTATAAAGTTGGTTTGAGCACGAGATACCAAAATTAAAACGGGCAACTTGTCATAAAGGTCACAAGGGAGAAAGAGTACAGCAGCAACAAACACTAAAGGGAACAAAATGAAACCTCCATAGGTTCCTCTGCATTGACTCCTTTAGATACATAATGGGACGCAGGCCTGAGGGCCAAGATGCACATTTGAATGACTGCCAAATACACAAACTAGACTCACTCAGGGGTTCATGGTGAATAAATAAGGCTGCGGATTACATCAAATCTCTTTTCAAACCACTACTCCTGCACGCCACTCCCAGTGTAGAGACCATTTAAACTCTAGAAGGGGCCAAACATCAGCAGTTGGTCTCCTTTAAACAAGTCTGACTAAAGTAGAAAAATAAATAAAGCCTCCGGCGCTCTACTTTAATGTATTCAATTAACTGGGGTCCCTCTAGAGAACTCCAGCGCACACTTGGATAAAGAGAGAGCATATCGCCTGGAGATGAATACGCTGAATGCACTCATTCTGAAGACCATGATTGGAAATCTTCCTCAACAGGTTCTTACTTAATTAAACTTCCCTTCATCTGACTTTCTGTCGCTTTCGAGGGAAAATTGGGAGATGCATATTGAAAGCCAGGGAAACTTTGCTCACCATTGCATGTTGTTTACAGGGCAATTGGGGGGACTTGTAGGGCCTGTGATAACCTCCACCGTCACTGTGGAAAGTCAACTCAGCCTGAAAGAACAGAGAAGTATATAAAATCTCCAATTCAATCATAGACAATTATGTGGTGAAATGAGAGAAATTCAGCAGCCGTCAAGTCTGAGTGGGAGGGATAATTATCTGGCAGTCATTACTGCTCCCATAATAGCATTTAACGACATTCATATACTGTATGAACATATTGCGCTTGCTGGAAACATGTAAGTTGAAAATAATCAGACCGAGCTTCAAAATATATGAAGTCCTCCGTATGCAGGGAAATGTAACGTGTTCATAATGTCCTTGAGTGAGTGATGTGTGTTAGTGTGAAATTTATCTAATTATCTCAAATGTGTCTCGTGAGAATCCATTCAGTGTCCCTTTGTACCTTATTTTCCCTCTGCAGCCCCATTGTGCAGCAAAGCCCCAACAGAGTTTCCTATCTATTAAAATCAATCTCTCATCACATCGCCTACATCCACCATTCGCTGCACTTTTTCCATAACAAATCAACTTAATCAAGCTCATTAAGTGTCATTATTAGCTATTTATTGTTATCTCCCTCAATGTAGCGCTGACAGGTCCACCCCGCCCACGCGTGTCCCCCCTGATACCGGGACCTTTCGCTTGTCACAGCGGCTCCGCACTCAGTTCTAATTGGCCTTTATTGTGTTGAGGAGAGATGTGGCATCGTGTGCATCACATCTCTTTACTGCACCTCACTCTGCAGAAGTTGCTAAAACAAAATCCTGCGAGGAAATAACGCGCTAAAATGAAGTGATATGGTGCAAGGACGTGGAAAATGGGCATGAAGAAGGTGCCCCCACGTTCCTTTTGTGTTTGAGCGTGGTGTTAAACACTGTGGACGCTCCTTAATGCAGCATGGCGAATGTATTTCCACAGCTGTCAGGATGATGGACAGAGGGGCGAGTCTCTCCTTTCGCAGCGGCATGCTTCTACCTGCACACAATAGACCTGCAGGATGGGAGTGTAGACTGATGAGAGAGAGGGAGGGAGGATATATATGTGTGTGTTGCTGTGGAGGAGGAGGAGGAGGAGGAGAGGGGTTTGAAGGGTGCGGGGAAGTTTGTCCCATCGCGGGAGTTATTAAGTTTGTCTCACGGACACACTTGGTTTCACCAGGGTGCTCGTCCCTCATTCATAATAGATGCTAATCTGTTCAGGGCTGACTGATGACAGAGCTTCCTGCCCTTCATAGAATTAGTCCTCAGCTTTATCAAAGGACCCAAACTGCCTGCTAATTAGACTCATTTCCTCCAGCATGAATTATTTATTTCCATTGTAACTGATCAGAGGCGATTGTGACGCATCACGCTGCCACCAGTTTTCACACAGATGCGCATGCCACCACAAGTTCTCAAACTCTTAGCTCAGTATACAGAGTTTAATGGGAGCAGGGGCTGGTTAAACTGCTTCCTCACTAAATGAAGTCTAGTCACAGTTTGAATGACACAATATAAATGAGCAGTTTCAAGTTACACATTAATATTTCAGAGAAGTATACTTCAGTATGAACAATCTTCATACATTACTTATTTAAGTGTGTTGTGTTGCACTTAAAGGATAGGTTCACATTTTTCATCATTCTGCTTTAAAGGGACAGTGTGTAGCATTTAGGGTGATCTATGGCAGAAATGGAATATAATATTAATAAGCATGTTTTCTTTGGTGTATAATCACCTGAAAATAAGAATCATTGTGTTTTGGTTACCTTAGAATGAGCCGTTTATATCTACATATGGCCGCCATGTTTCTACAGTAGCCCGGACAAAAACATTGGCTCTAGCGAGAGCCTTTCGGGTTTTCACGTTTTCGCATCAGCCACTGTAGTTCTCCTACATGCTTGGCACATGGGAGAAGATTCAGCTGGTTGCAATCTGCAACCTCACCGCTAGATGCCGCCAAATCCTACACACTGCACCTTTAAAACAAACATAACGTGGCGGAACGTAAGAACATTTACTTACACAATGTACTTGAAGGTAGGCCTAAAATAGGCAGTAATTTTCTAAAAAAAAAAACAATTTATAGACTGATACAAAAATATTCCCTCTCAATCATCACTATGACCCACTAGAAGTGTGTGGTGGTGTCTGTTTCTGCAGAGACCCCATCCTCTGCCTGTATTTTCTCTTTTCTTAGTTTGCTATGTTTGGTACTCTGTTCTGGTCGTCTGCAATAACGTTTTATTTCTCTAATTCACTTCTTTGTTCTCACTAACGCCGCTCCCTCTCTTCATTCACTCTATAGCTTGCTTGATGAAATCAATTATTGACTGAGTTAATCTTCGCATGTTAACTTTTAATTAAAAATCAATAGCGTTTTTGAGAATAAATACAGTATCACAAAACATAATATTGCAATACTCGATATTTTCGATTTTGATAATCTAAACACGTTTTCTTGCGGTGGCCTTTCTAAAAGGAGCAGTGGTGAAACTTAACTATATTCTGTTATATTCGATCCGGATGTCTTTGCGACAGCGGCGCCAACAATAATACAACTCCGAAATGCTAGGGAGGGGGGAAGCTGAAAAGTTGTCTGTTGCCACTTTAAGTATATTTTGATGTTAATACATTTAAACTTTTACTCAGGTAAGATTTTGAAGGCAGGACTTTTACTTTTACTACATATCTAAGTACTTCATCCACCACTGACCACAGCAATTTTTGGTCATTGTAATCATTGCTCCTGTTTATACTGGCTCCTGATTCTATTTCAATTCAAGAGATGGAGGACAAAAACCACATCCCTCTTTCTGTGCAAAAATGCATCCCAAAGTTTAACTCAATATGAGTCTTCAGCAGTTACAATTAGTGAAATCATGTGACTATCTTTCACAGTTATCGCCTTTTTTGTAGAATTTTTTTGTTACTGTTCCTTCAGCTCAGCAAGGAAACAACGTCTGGGGAAACAGAAAGAGGGATTTTTGTTCTAAAATGATGAAAGCTGCAAGATACCCACTTGATTTGACTGATCATTTAGAATGCATTTTTACACAGAACAAGGACTCAAAAACTACATTGTAAAGAGGAGGAACAATTACAGCAACCAATAACGCTTCTAATCTACATATGGGCATATGTGAGTATTGTAACAAAATAGTATTTAAGAAATGTAAACCAATCCTTTAAATAAGAGGCACTACACAAAGTTACAAATGCACACTTCCTATATAGCTACTGTATGATGAAGGTTTATGGATATATTCCATAAGTTCTGTTCTCCTCATCAAAACATTCACTCCCTAATTACATCTACTTAAGCAATTTTGTCGAGGGAAAAAAAAATGTTGTGCTTAATTGCATTACTATCTGGAAGGCAGAAATATGCAGAGCGAAAAAACGTATAGCAACGTGAGGGAACTGCTAATTAGTCCGATATTTGGTTTGCATTACCAACTAGCACATTACGCCCCGCACAGATAGGAGGCTAAAGAGAGTGAGGCTTCTGTTCTTGAAACTGTAATCAAACAAAGACAGATGCACGGATAAACACTAGAGAAAAAGTTTGGAATAATTGTTCATCTGCTCTCTCTGCTCACACTGATTCTTCTCCTTCTTGGAGAGATCGGCTTGTTATATAGACGCTTCCCTCTCTGTGATTTCACATCTATAGGCGCCAGGTATCAGATAAAGTGCATCTCCAACCACAATACGTCCTGATAAGGTTAATAAAAACAGTTCAAGTATTACAACAGCATGAAATGTGCTACAGCCGAAATATTCATGATGGAGCATTGTGCTGCGTTTCAAAAGCTTATATTTACAAATCAGCCCAATACAATGTGCTCCGGAAGCCTGCCATTTTCTCCCTTTCTGTGCACAATAAGGCTCAGTTTCATCTCACAATTTCAAAGTTTATTCAGACTTTGAAGCGGTCTTTTTTTTTTTTTTATAAAAGAGATGCCCTTCAGTCCACAATAACACTTAAAATGCTCTTTTGCCTGCCATTTTCACATGAACAATAGGAAATTATATCGAGGCAAGAAAAAAAAATCTTTTATAATGAATACCACATTTAGTGATTGCAAATAATTGCGTTAAGTGGCTTATTTGCCTTAGGTCGGGGAGGGTGACTCCTGTATAACTAATATAAGGATGTGAACCCTCACCCTCACTGATGAGGCCTATTCACAGCTCGCCTGCCCTGTGCCCCCTCCCAGCTCCTTATGCTCCAACCTGATGAGGAGTGTGTTGTTAAAGTTTCAAAGCAATGATTTCACACAACGATATTCATCCCTCTGTTTTGTATGAAGTAACGGTGCTGCTTCTGTTCTCAGCGTGGAGGAGGACAGTGGGAGCTAAAAGACACATCAAGAACTGTATAACAGTATAATATTCACAAAATGTGATCAAATCTCGACCTTTTATCTAACTGCAAAACAAATGGTGATTGCACCTTTGCTGTTTTAGCCCAAACCCACTGGAAACATCTCCCCCACGCTATCAGAGCTGCTGAACCTTTGGACTGTTTTATAGTCAAGCCTTTTTATTTTGTTTTATTTGTGTGTGAAGCATTTTGTAACTGTGTGTTTTAAAATAAATAAAGCTTTACTTACTTGTGTTCAATATGTCATCAGTGCTAAAACTACATTAACGCATTAACTGAATTAAGGGAAATATTCAATCTCCATTTTCACAAATCACTGACTTTTTAATCCCTTGTGTATAATAGTGGAAAAGTACATTTACTCCAATACTACTGTACTTAAGTACAGACTGTACTTGTTGTTTTTAATTGGCTGGGTAGGGGGTTGCTATTTAAAGTAAGAAATATTCCTTAAATGCAAGTTACCACTGTTTTGTGCTTTATTTTGCATTACACAATGTTAATCTTCCATTACCAATATGTATGACTTAATTAGATTTATGATTTATCTTAAAGTATTAGTGTAGAAGTTTAGTATAGATCTTTTTTTCCAGTGAGTGAATTCAACTGATGCCGATGCGAAGTACAGTTTTTAGGCACTTGTACTTTACGTAGTAGTAGTAGTTTTCATTTGCTTCTATTATATTATTTTATACTCCTACTTCACTACATTTCAGAGGAAAATATTATAATTTTACACTACACTTATTCGTCAGCTGTAATTACTTTGCAGATTAAGATTTTCTATACAAAACACATGACCAGCCTCTAAAATATGATTATTTGTCATAGTGTAGATTAAGTCAGTGGTTCCCAGCCTTTTTCCTTAAGGGACCCCTTTTTTATCATTGAGTAAACCCACGACCCCTGACTAAGTGACACATTCTATGGATATTTCATATCATATTCAATGCCTAACAATAACAGAACAGAACAACTGATAAACTGTACAATTAACCTTAATAGTGAACGCAATAACTGCAGGAAGTTTGTGTAAAACGAGCGATTTGGATGAATTTTGAGCAGCTTATTTCCTGTGAATATTGCATCAGAGATGAGGTTTCCTGTTATTTTTAGGAACTTTTAATACAATTCTCTGTCTGTATTATGTATTTCTTATTTTTAACAATCATTCATACTTAATAGGCTTATTTTTTGACAAATTCAGTGTTTTCTTTTTACTGACGCTTGGCCATTGTTCTATTAGCTTGTTGGTTATTTTAACTGTGTACTTTTCTTATACAGGACAAGGCTGTTTATAACTTGTGTTCAGGTCTTGACCGAGCCCTTATCCTGTTTAAATAATAATCCAAACTTTACAAATACCAATTTCATTTAGTCTCTTCACAGAAATGAATGAAATGCTGCGACCCCCCAGGTTGAGAATCAGTGGATTAAATTACCCAACAGTATGTATAGTAGTTAAAATTAGCAACATTTGAAATGGGGCCATTCTGCATAATGAGTACCTTTTCTTCTGATACTTTACTGTTGATAAAACCTTTACCAACAATCTCTTCTTAACGCAGGATTTTTACTTGTAAAAGAGTATTTCTACACTCTTATTAGTTTAAGAACAAACCTGAATAACTTCAAAACTGAATTATATTGCTCTTAACCTGACAGATTAAACTCCTCTTTTGTGTTTTTGTGCAATTAATGTATATATCTTTAACTCTGGCCTGCAGCTCACTTTAAAACAGTGTGAGTTAATAGATTCCTAACCCCGACAGCTGTGAAGAGGCGGATGCAATATGTTTTCCAGTTTGTTGTACCTCACACTGAGCTGTGAGCATCTTTTTGCGAGTGAAACAAAAACTTTGTACCATCAACTTCATTACAAAAAAGAAGGTTTTCCACGTGTAGACGACATCTGTTTATCTCCTCTGAACACTCTAACATGGTCTTGAAGCAATCCTTGGAAATAAATTGTGCCGTCTATTATTCGTGGACACACGCCATGCAACATGAAGCCTACTATAAACACAGTTTCAAAACAAAAAAACTTGATCTGTTTTGTTTCGGGCGCTGACCCTTCCCATTTGGCTGCGCTCAGTTACAGTTTACCTTCCAGAAAAAAGGCCTTCATGGATTATTAGCAGTATTCTGGCTGATGGTGGAAAACAAAAATATAGAAATGATTGCACACATTGTCCTCCATTTGAAAAGAGATACCCAGGGAAATCATCAAGAGAACAAAAAAACACAAAAATTGAGGATGCTGCAATAATTACTTTAGGGTATCCAGTACTCTCTCATGGAATATATCAGTGGCCACCATGTCTGGGGTTTGACCCACAGTTGATGCAGAAATCTCAAGCAAACAAGGGACAAGAAACAAACCTCCCATTATGGACGGCTTTAACTGTCCCTGGATAAAAAACTAAACCCTGCACAAACTGACCACCTGGACAATGACCACACACACTGTCAACAAGACTCAGTCTGAAGAAAATAAAAAGTATTCAGTGGTGCTCATAGTTTATATAAAAAGTAATTTCGTAAACATCAGATGTTTGAAGGTATTAATGTTACAACAGTTAAGAGCAGAATTGCAGGTTCAGGGTGCGGATGTGCCACTGTCTTAGAATAGAGCTGCTACAATTAACCGATTAGTTTTCAACTATTGAATTAATCGGCAACAATTTTGATAATCGATTCATCGGTTTGAGTAATTTTTCAAGAAGAAAAAGTCAAAATTCTCTGATTCCAGCTTCTTAAATGTGAATATTTTTTTGGTTTCTTTACTCCTCTATGACAGTAAACTGAATATCTTTGAGTTGTGGACAAAACAAGACATTTGAGGACGTCATCTTGGGCTTTTGGAAACACTGATCGACATTTTTCGACATTTAAATGTGTAATTTTACAAACTTGCATTCAAACAACTTTTTTACAAGCCTACAAAAAGCAAGCTGACGTAGCTATGATCCTTGGAAGGGCGTTTGTGTCCATCAGTCTGACAATTTTCGTAATAGCCTACTATCAAAATTAAATTACACGACTGGAAGCCTGTTCATATTCTGCATGAAAACAGTGAAGGCCATAAATTAAGCTAATTAAATAAATAACTGGGCTTACTGGTGCATTCAAGGCTATCTCTCGTGCAAACGCTCTTCAAATGAGCGTTGAGCCGCCGTGCTCGTGAGTCACTCTCATTGACATCATAGCCTACACCAGGTATGATTGGCTGGAAAGAGGTCACGTGAGAAGAGATGTGTGAACACAGACGTACGATTCATCCGGGAATGAATTAAAATGAGACAGCGCAGACTATAACCAACTACTAATTGTAAGCGTCAGAAAATGATCAAATTATCGTACATTACGGCACTTTTGATCATACAGAGGGCAAAATTATCCTATAAAAATATGATAATTATCGTACATCTGGCAACGCTGCAGAGTATAAAATCAGATTGTTCAATGTTCGCTAGCTAGCTATAACCTATTAGTTATCACAGAGCTACTTTAGTCACCCTATTAACTCTCTGATAGAAAGTGGAGTTAGTCAGTGTTCAACGGGATATTTAGAGTCCACATGCTGCATGTTGGGACAACTTTAAATGGTCCTTGTAAGTCTCTGTTGGACTGTCTGACCTGAACGCTGTTGGAACATTTGGTGGAAACTTAAATCTGGCCCACCCACAGAAATGGCTGCGCCCCTGAAAAGATCTGCTTACTCATATCAACGCATGCACATGCTCTCTTTCTCCTACCTAAACACTGAGAGAGACTTACTCAGTGATTGGGGGCTACATACAATTCACTCCAACATTAGCTAATAGTTAGTTTAGATCAGTATATTTCTCAGGTCATGTGCCCCCCCGCCCGTGTGTTTTTTCCCCACATCGGTTGTGTACAGAGCCGGTCCTGATTGTCACACAATCACACCTGACACCCCAGTGCTCCCACTACAATCCTCCCTCTTTTAAGACAGTTTGCTCCATCTGTCGGTCTAAGAATAAGTAGACCTATACAGAAGGGTATGAAGTATAAACACACATTTAGTGAATAGAATATTTTCTATAGAATCTTAAGATATGTGAATATTAACATTAACATTTAATGAAAATAAAATGTAACACTGAGCTTTGGGTCTGCTGCCTCGTACAATATTACACAATTAGCTTTGGCTATAGCCTATACATTGTAAACATAAGCCTATAGGCTATGGTTGCACAGCACCTGTAAATTATAGATAACAATGCTATTATTCATTTTATCAGCTGTATCAGGTCCATTCAAACTGGCTCCCCAAGATTTCCTTTTATACATTTTTTAAATACAAAATACTATTTATACTATGGCATGGCAGGATACTTGATGGTTATTATTTACTGAGAGATGTGCATCCAAATCCAAACCACAACACATTATCACGAGTGCGCTACATTTGAACATGAATGCACTCTGCAGGAAGTTAAGAACACATTTTGGCGGTGGCGGTGCCACACTGAGCTCACCAGGACCGTCATATACAGCAGAATATTTCCTGGCAATCGTCTTGGAATACACCTTAGTGCATTTCAGCCTCAAGGTACAACACATTTACTAGAAATACAGCTTGTTTCAAATTTTCACAAATAAATAAACACGACTTCAAATAATTAATATAATGTGCATGAAGATTCTTTCATTTTAGATTTAACTGAAATCAAATATACTGATTCTTTGTGTTCCACGTAACTACTCCTTAATGGACATATTTGTGAAGAAGGAATGCCTTTTATCTGTAATATACTGTGTAAATGTGCACAAATCTAGCAGATCACAAAAGTGGGATTTCTTTTAAGATGATTAAAATAATAATGTGTGGTATGGGCGAAGGTGCAGGAAGGAGGAAAGTTTTGCAGTTCATATACAGTTCATGTAGTCACCGTAGGAGCCAGCACTTAGCCTATTAGGACTAGTGCCTCAGCGGCACGCAATTAAATGTCTCCATGCAAAATGAGCACTCAGGTCATGTTTAATGGGCAGAGAGCTAATAAAGGTTGGGCTGAGCGGGAGGAGAGGTGACTCACCCTACAGTAGCAGCCGAAAGGTGTTGCAAAGACAAGAGCAGGGAGGGCCGCTGGTCGCCGTATGGACTCCGACAGGCACCCTATCATCAGAGGCACATCTCATCAGCAGCTAGGAGCCTGCAAGTGCACACAAAATGAAATATGACTCTTCTGTGCAGGAATCACATCAGCAAGTCGAGTGTGTTATACAGAATAAATATCCACGTATGAAGAAACGAGTCAATATAATTCCTATACGTGCACTCAAATGATCCTTTTCGTTGCAGCTGTTCTAATGTTATGAATGTGATATTTGCTCCTGCTGCCACACACATTACTGTTGGTGTTGTGCATCATGTTGGATGTTCATCAGCTGCAGCTACGGGGCTAATATGTCCCCAGTAATAGTGTAGACAAAGAGACAACATGACACATAACATAAACCTTTGAGTCGATACTTTGCTTTTAATAGAGAAAGATGAAAATATCAATACCAGCTCATTTACAAACGCGTTTCGTTGCCCAGTTACTTATAGTTAATTGATTTTAACAACCCCATGGGAGACGTAGCGAGAAATCAATTGAAGGGCCAAGTTAAGTGACTGCGTGACAGCTCATATTGTGGCCAATTCGACATAGTCTAATCTGAAAAGACAATAATCCAAAGAGGACAGGCAGGAGGAGTGAATATTGCTGCTGCGTTTGACACCACACCTCCCTCCGCAATAGCAATACCAAGCCGTCTGGCGAAGAAAACATGAGATGAAGTGGAATAAATTCTCCTGGTAAATGTTATTACAAACAATATGCCTTCATGAAAAAGAAAGAGGGAAGAGCAATCTGTGCGGACGGACCATTCTGCGAACCGTTTATCAGCCTGAAATGCTATTTCATGCATTAATACTCCACAAACTGCATTCCCCCCAACACTTTCGACACAAAAGCCCTCCGATTTATGATTACCAGTCAACTAAGCAATAGCCTGTGGCCCCCGCCGACACACCACTTCCTTTTACTTCCCCTCAACGCCAGCTCATCTCAGGGCCCCTGCAGGTTCAGAGACAAGGCTGTCAGGGTAATGTGATCAAGGTGGATGCAGGCTGAGAGGAGCTAAATCGTGGCTGGGGGATGACATTCTTTGATTTTTAACCATTACAGAGTTTTCATAGAGCTGCAGTCAATTTATTTTATTTATTCTAATGAAGAGCATTAGGAGTGCCATACTGTGCCGCACTGCACATTGATCGCCTCGTTAATCACACTTTGCAGACACTCGCAAATCAAGTTCTAACAGCAAGCACTGAATCAAGTGCAATGAAGCATAAGCTCCTTCACAATTTATGATCTTTCAAATTGCATCTTTTCAACCATTAAATTGCGAGATACCATAAATTTTTATCCCTCTTCTTCAGTCCTGGTATTGATTCTGTCGTGTGAAAAATAGAAGAGTAGTAAATTCAGGCAGTTAGACAGAATTTAAGCCTTGTCTTCGGAAAGGAAACTGAATGGCACAAGGAAGGCTGTTAATTTGCCATTGAGAACAAATATCAGGTGTGATAAAAATGTAAAAGTCCAACAGGGGCTTTGGAGACGTGGCTCAGATGGGTTTCAGTCCTCTACAACCTTGAGTTCTTTTACTTCACTACCTCTGAAATGCCAGTGCACCTTCAGGGTCTTTTACCTACCATTTTTTAAGATTAGGTACCTGATGTGCTGCAGAATTAGAATTAAGTCCTCAATATAGGAAAATGACTATCAGACAGTCACAGATCCTGCAGCTTTTAAAGAAGGACAAGAAGTGGTGAGGACACGGCGAGTATCGGCAGTTCATATATGATGCTGTATCTGCATATACAACGCCAATATTTCACTTTCTTTTCTCGTCCTGAGCAAAAGCAGTCAGGTTTGAATATATATATATAAAAAAATCCCCACAAACTCAACAGTTAAGAGTGGTCATTACATTTAACCTGTGAAAATCTAAAATGGTTCTTACCTGCCCCATACTGTTCTCAGAAAAATGGCATAATTGTTCTCAGATTGCATCTCACTCGCACCAAGCTGTAAGGAACACTTGTCAAACAATACAGTCAAATTAGTTCTCTGTGATTGAGCAGGTTGAAGATCTATCCAGTACATTATATGTCTAGGAAAAGAAACAGAAGTGCCATAAAAGAGTCTCAATTAGTGCGATAAAGTAAAGGAGAGGCAAGAAAACCAGTCGACGGCTTCCAAAAGTGAAGTGTTAACCTCTTCACATCTGTACGGGGACCAACTCTTAAGTTATGATTGGAAAGAGAGCCTGCTGTTACATGTGGCATGAAAATAACAATGCCTGCGATACAAGAAAGTCAGTCACATCTGCATGCCTGTGTGTTTTTTTTTTTTTTAAATTTCCTGTTAAAGGAGGACAGCAGCTTGATGTTTCAGGCACACGGTTATCTTGATGTGAAGTGAGGGGAAAAACAGCAAAGGTTGATCCCTGCAAGTTTTAAAAAGCTAAGAGAATTCAAATGGTTTAGCAGATGCAAAGTGACATTTCCAAATGTCTAAATCATTTTTTTACTCCCAAGAACTGTGGAGAAGAAAGCCTCCGCTGACCTCTGCACAGAGGAAAGCAGAGCAGCCTTAATCATATAGCGCTGTGCCAGACAACCGCTCTGAAAAGGTGAACAGTAAAACTGCAGCGGCATGGCCGACGGGCGTGGAAGATAATGCTGCTCCAGTCACTTTCATGGGAGGTGCAGCCCAACTCAGACAGCACACAATGTGACTCCACATCCCGAGAGAAGTAACGCTGGTGAGGCAGCAAAAGTGTTTTTGACACAGACCCTCCCCAAGGGAAGGCAAATCAGCAGAGGAAATAGCACGTAAGGAAAACAAACCATAATAAAAGGCATAAAAGCTCACAAACATTGGATTGATCAGACAATTACAACCCATCTGGCTTGTTAAACCCAATCTGCTATCACACGCAGGCTGCCAGTTTGGCTTTTTGCAGTTGGTGGTGCAGTTGGACTGATCCCAGACCTGCTGAAACTTAAAGAGACGAGTCTGGTGATAAGCTACGTCTTTGTTATGTTATTATTACACATCTTATGAATAGACCAAAACAAAACAATGAATTGATTCTAATATACAAGAAAGGGCAACAAAGAGTGTATTTTCTATGAAGGGTGAATGTTTTTAATGTTGACAGAGAGCCGATCATCAGTCCTGGCAGTCTCACTGATTTGTTGGTACGGGAATTTAAATATGAGAAACAGGAATCAACTGGGCAACGTCGTCAAGGTGGCGAGTCAAATCGTTGATGAGCAGCGGCCTAATCTGTCAGACATTTTCAGCCAGCAAATCACATGGACAGACTAAAGCTAAATCCATCATAACATATGTGAACCCTCTTCTCTTTCAGGACTTCCTTGTTCACGTTTTCATATACCACGAATCAGGCCGTTCCTAGGAAAAGGCGTATGAATGACACGATAATGCGCAAGGCATTTAGCATGCAATAAGAATGCCTTTATATCATAATTATAATGTTATTACTGTTTTACTCTTACTTAATTTTACGCTTAACTGCGTTATATTTCCTTTTTTAAGCTAAATCTATTATTTAATTTCATTTATAAAGAATTCTCTCTCTCTTTTATTATTTTGTTTTTTATTTATTTACTTTTTTATTATTTTACTTATTTTGTTTCTTTTTCTTTCATGTGACCAAGACCGACATGGGGTGGGGGGAGGGTGAGGGGGTCTTCTTTCTATGTTTTTATTTCATGTCATGGACACTCAGTTATGTTCTGCGTTTGATATGATGACCTTTGCCATGTCTGCAAAAAAAAAAAAAACAATAAAAAAAGATTAGGGGGAAAAAAAAGAAAGAATGCCTTTCTTGCTTCTGGTGAGTCATTTGTATGCAATATACTGACCGCGTAAATATGCTTCGGTCAGAGCTAGTGACGTAGAATTATAAGCAAGAAAGACCGCTTATGGTGGGCAGGAGGGGAGGTGGATGGGTCCAGCATACACAGGACTTTCAACCAGGAGTTCGAGACTGGTGTTTTTTTTTGTTAGTGATGTCTGTCACATGTTTTTAGTGATGTTTGTGACGTGTTTTCTGTATTTATGTTACGTTGTTTCCGTATGTATTGTACTCAGTTTACGAACTTATTTAAAGTCCAACCATGACATTTTTCCTAAACCTAAGTAGCTTTGTTGCCTAAACCTGCTGACGTTACCGTAGTTTTGATGCATTGCGTACAAATGACACGCAAAAAGGCTAAAATGCGTTCTCATTACGTAATGTCCGTGTATTGTCATGCTATTTATACACCCTCCCATGAGACCGGGTAGCTCATATGCAGTAAGTGCTCTAAATTCTAATATAGTACCATTAACTGACACAGGTTGGCACTTCTATCTTATCCTTGTTGCTAATGTTGTAGTTTTTCTCTGCTTTTATGAAATGAAGCTTTTACTATAATCTATATTGTACGAAGAGTATTTACACTTTTAATGTATATGATTGTCTTATTGTGTTTGTTTTTATGCTGATTTACTGCAAAAATAATTTCCTCTTGTAGGACAATACAGGTCTGAATTGAACTGAAGTACCAAGAAGTTCTGTCTGTGTAGCTAAAGTCTGATATAAAGTCAGATATAGCGTATTCCTCTGTACCATAGATCTATTGATGTACAAAAACTATTAAAAATACATCAGTGAGCCACATTGTTAAACATTATTTCATTACCATGAACGTGGGCACTGTAGTTTAGTTTTATTTTAGAATTTATTTTACATACTCTGTCCTGCTGTTGTAAATACTCACTAAAGTAGTGGTCCTCAACCTGGGGGTCGGGGACCCCAAGGGGTCACGAGATAATGTCCAGGGGTCGCCAGATGGTTGTGGAGAAAAAAATAAAATAACATTAAAAATAATAATAACTTAAACAAAACGCATAAAAAATCCACAGTTCCGGGAGCACATTGGACAACACCTAGGTGCTAGCTGTTAAAACTAAACTAAACTAAACTGTCATCACAAACAAAGCATTATATTATTTACATTTATTAACCATAGCATTCACAATAATCACTCAAAATCAGCAGATCTCGATCTCATCTGCTCCGTTTCACTGCTATGGACAGCGCCGCACCTACATAAGCATCCCCTAATTTAGCCACACTTATTTCACCATTTCACAGCACAAACGCCCAGTAGCCTATAGCTGTGGGGCTTACAGTAATCATATGCCCAAATGTTTAGACACTAAAAAGCATTAAACCACTGGCCAGCATTCAGTGAATCTACCGCTATATGTGGGGATTTTGAGCTATCAATGTGTTTGCATCGAGGTGTTGTGAGTTAAATGTCCCAGTGATACTGGGCGGGTGGGGGTTGCGAACACCAACCTGATTATTCTGGGGGATTGCGACTCAAAAAGGTTGAGAACCACTGCACTGGAGCACCAAGTGTATTAATCTGCAACTGAAAATAGTCTTCCAAAAATAGTTATTGCACTTTGAGAAATGTTAGCCGAAAAATACAGTTGTTACGCAGCTGTTTTAGGAAATTGTTGAGCCTTTTTAAAAAATGAAACTATATATTTGTGACTAATTTTTAAATATTTATGCCTTCAGTAGGACAAATGGGCTTGGGCTAAATGCCACAGACAATCTGGAGAAGTCGGAAAGTATTGCTCAGTTAGATTAATGCATTGTTAGTTTTGGTCTTTTCATGGGATTTGTTGACAACAAAAATATATAATTATTATATAATATAGAGCCTTATTGTTTAAGCTGCAAGAATCCAGGGTGAAAGTTTAAATCTAAAGGGGAGGATACTAGAGATGCAACGACCGCTCGATTAGTTGTCAACTATTAAATTAATCGCCAACTATTTTGATAATCGATTAGTCGGTTTGAGTAATTTTTTAAGAAAAAAAAAAAGTTAAAATTCTCTGATTCCAGCTCCTTAAATGTGAATATTATCTGGTTTCTTTACTCTTCTGTGACAGTAAACTGAATATCTTTAGAGTTGTGGACCAAATCAGACATTTGAGGACGTCATCGTGGGCTTTGAGAAACATTGATCCACATTTTTCACCATTTTCTGACATTTTATAGACCGCACAACCAAGTTGCAGCCCCAGAGGACACGGCATGCTGAACAAGGCGGCCGAAACACAACAAAACAAGCACCACGTTCGGATCTTGATTTGACGATCCATGACTAAGAGATCTTCTGATGCTCTGATCCATAGAGCAGCTGAACTCTACACAATATACCACGCTCCTCTTGTGATGACTCAAACGGATAACTGGACCAAAACACAGTCTGACTCTATAGGCAAGCAACACATCAACAAGCACACAATAGTGCACTCAAAAAGACACTTTCACCGGGCCAACAAAGGGAGATGCTCCGGGGTATGACAACTTCTCGTGAGCGACAAAATGCCGCCTGACAAGCTTTCAGGGGATGGTTGAGCTCTGGCAGATTACAGAGATCTTTATCTTTTCATAAAACGGAGTGCAGCATTTAAGTGCCAATGACTGAGAATACAATCTGAATTGTAAAGTGTGTCACAGCCATTACATGGAGATGTAGGGCCAGTAATGGTGAGAGTAATTGTGTGATGACAGTTTCACTGCACAGTGACATTCTCCAGGGCATTGTCATCATCCCTGACAGGTAATACGGGTCCACTGGGAATTGGGTATGTCTTACAGTCGGAGTTTCTTCTTCATAAACACCCACCAACCCCCCAACCCATCTTTACTTACAGCTTTGTCAAACCCCAGAACTCGCAGTGGCTTTTCAATATAGCTGCGGGTCTGAGTGAGGTAATTAGATGTTAATGTGAAATAATGGAATCATGGCGGGTTGTTACATAGGGAGAAATGCAGACCTTGGCGTGATCTCTGAGTGAAAAGCACAATTGCTTAAAAATCAAAACATGCTGTCAGCGGCTCACCTAAGCAGCAGAAAATGCCCTGACTTTGGAATACATTACAATGGTAATTGCTCTGACGAAATTACCTTGTCTAAGATGAGCTCGACCAGACATCTGAGACATGCATGTCGATTGGCTCAATTTCATGATCATTGGGAGGCTGAAATCAAGGCCTTTATGTGAGAGAAAATCAACAGGGAAATTGACATAAACATCTCATCGGAGACATTACGCTGAATGGTGGAGGGAGCTTCAGTTTTACACGGCATTGTTACGAATCAATCTAAAGTGAAGCTATACTTTAAAAGAGCCGTTCTTCAGGTGGAAACTGCAAGACGTCAATATGCGGTGAGCGAAAATGAAATGCATACATTATTAATTTGATATCTTGATTAAAAATCAGAGCATGTTGCTCCCTCTAGTGGTTAATTCGCCTTTTGTATATTTAATAAAAATGTGTTTAATGTTTACTTTGTACAGCTGGATGTCAGATGTAAGACTTCTTTTTACCGCTGCATTAGATACCGAAACCGATGCGTCTTGCATGTTTAAGAGCAACAAAGGAGGCTGAACGAACAGCCGAGTCTGAGTGAAATGACTTAATAAACAAAAACATAGCATCATACATGGACTCCACCTTTGATTGTTAGTTGTGGCTCTTTCTGTCTGGGCTTTTCTTCGCACGTATCAGGACGGGGGAGAGTTAAAATGCCTCTCGTGTCTGTGATCTGATGAGGATCACCTTCATCCATTTGAAAGGTGATTTCCGAGCAAAATTGTTTCTCCGAACACATGCTGCTTGAGCCGAGAGCACATTTTTCCAGCATGTTAACAAACATGTAATTTCCATAAACACGTCCAGTAATTGACAGCTTGATTTGGGCTCTGCCAGGGAGCTGACAGACAGTCCTCGGCTGCTTTAATGCAGGCAGCACAGGCTTAAGGCCTCACCAGGCTGTAATGAGCTTCTCAGGGCTTTGTCTGGATTAGACCACCAAACACAGAGAAAAATCTCACGCAAATCCAATTCAACATGCTTTATCTTGTTAGATTACACTATGTACTGTAATTCAGAATTACAGTCAAATTAAAACCTTACATTTAAATCTAAATTAACCGTGATAACAGGAGTCAAGCCTTACACGAGATGCCTGAGAGAGTAAGATACTTTAAAAACTGAAATGTAAAGACTAAATGTAAATAAATTCAATACTTAATTTCAGGTAAATCATGCATTGCAATTTGTTTGTAATATGTACATATCATCTGTCACTGCCAATATAAATCCTACTCACTGTACATACAGTATATTGACATCTTCACATGTACAACGGTACATAATCATCCAATCCACATATATCCATTCAGTATTTATTTCTTTGCACTATTTGCACTGTTAAATTCCATAAATACTTAAAATAAACCTGATTCTGAATGTTTCATCTGATTTTTCTCTGTAGGAACAATAAGACAACAATTAATCGATTAGTTGTCGACTAATAAATTAATATGCAACTATATTTGATAATCAATTAAAAGGTTGAGTAATTTTTCAGAAAAAAAGTGAAAATTCTCTGATTTTAGCTTCTTAAATGTGAATATTTTCTGGTTTCTTTACTCCTCTATGACAGTACACTGAATATCTTTGAGTTGTGGACAAAACAAGACATTTGAGGACGTCATCTTGGGCTTTGGGAAACACTGATCGACATTTTCACCATTTTCTGACATTTTATAGACCAAACAACTAATCGATTCATCGAGAAAATGATCGACAGATTAATCGACAATGAAAATAATTGTTAGTTGCTGCCTTAAAGACGAGTAAGAGTAAAGAGAGTTTATCTAAAACAGAAACAGAATTGCATAGCAGGATCCATGTAAAGGTAAATATTAGGTTTATGGGGTTTATAAACTATAAAAAACGATATTATGGTAAATTTTTGACATAAAGAAAAATACATAAAAGCAGCTAAAATGTAAAAAAAAAAGGCCGCATGAGTTCAAATATAAGACATAATTAATGTCTGCTATTTGTAATTCTGAATTTAGTACATTTTGAGACTTTTTAGGAACTTGCAGCATTAATTAATTAAACTTAAATTACACAGTATATTTCCTCATTTTTTGTTAATACCAACACCATGTCACACAAATCAAACAACTCATGGTCACACCATGAAATGTTTCAATATGGAAGTTGCTGGGAAAAAATATCTACAAAATGAAGCAGACAAATAAACTATATGGTGGATTTTGTGTCGTCCATGTGGTTGCAGACCATCAGTGGACTCTATATTGAACCCTGCAGGATCTAGAGGGAGAGGTGTTCAGCTTGAACAGCAGCAGCACATTCAGGTTTATTCTCTTCATAAGAAGCTGCGGTTCAAGAGCAGCAGAGAGATGATGGTGAGGACAAGAGGAAAAATAGAGTCTGATAAATCTGTATTGAACAGTGTGTGAAGGATGTTAATACATATTAATGGTGACTGGAATATTTGCAAGTGAATACGCTGGCAAAGGGGATTAAACATAACTCTCCATAGAAGGGGAGGTATCATCACTCCCATTCTGGCGTGGGACTGGGCCGTATCAGATTCATCCCCATGCACATTGCCAGCAAACACTAAGCCCTTATCTCTCCACTGGGCCTCTCCGGAGAGTTTACAATTTCTCGCTTCGTTGGAGCCTGAGCTGAGCTTGTTACTGGCACAAAGGCTGAGAGGTGGCCTGGTTGAGAGCACAAAGCCGCCCTCACCTCTGGACGGATACATTTCCCTCAGATAACGGACGACTTGTTGGACAGCGGCACTACAGTGTCCCTATACATTAGTATGACAGCCACACATCCTCCACACCGTGGGACTCACAACAAAGTTAAAGTTCAATAAAATACACGACACACTGACACGGCTCCGGTGGAAGGTCCTTATTAATGAGTTGGGTTAGAGGTGGCGGAGGGGACGTGAACTCAGCAGATGTCTGTCTGGTCCCTATGGGAGACACTTTACCGTCCCGCCATGGGCGCTATTCTCTGAGGGCGCAGGCATCAGAGACAACGTCCCATTTGCTACTCGGCTGATCGCGTTAAACTCCCAAGGGGATTAATGATAGGAACACAGACATGAAATTTAGGGTAAATGTGCCTTTTAACCACACCAAAATGTATGTTCGGCCATTTGCAGACGAATGAGCCCATTTAGTAGTTAAACCCATCAGGGTAATGTCCATATACATTTTCCAGCCCTCTGAAACCTGCTCTTTGTTCAGCTGCACTATGAAAACCACACATAAATATACGTTAAATGTGACTTTTACAGAAGCAAACGACAAAAACAAGGTCCTTATTTTCTGGGGCGACCCTTTTAGCAGTTGAGACACTGCATTTAGAAAAGGCCAGATACAAACAGTAAATTAATCAAGAAACAACTCTGACTTTGGATTAAAACATAAAGTAGTAAATTACAGTTTCATTCATCAGCGGTAAAGACGCCACGTAGCCTGATTTTAGTGATGCAAATTGAAGCAATTTAAAGTAAAACAGGCTTGTGAACTTAATCAGGAAATGATTTTACAGGAAAAAAAAACAACTAATTCTGGGATTAGAATGTGATTTAAATACCTAAACACAGCTTGTTTTTTATTAAAATATGCCTGTATTTTTCCTCTGGGCATAATAAGCCTTGTGTACATTATTAGTTCATAGAAGTGCACTACTGCACTAGGGAACACTTGTTATTTTATAAGATGTGCTCTCTTATCTATATAACCTCCTGCTACCTGCCCATTGCACTATTGTATATACTGCATATTTGTATGTTTTAATGGTGTGTTATGTGTATCGTATGTAACTTTGCTGTATTTGGAAAAGCCAAAGACAATTTTCTAATGAGGTGGATAATAAAGTCAATCAATCTATCCATGGCAAATTAATAGATGTGAAGATAGTGAATTATTCATGTATAGGTGACCCATAGAACATGAAGATTAACTTTCCAGTTTGTGACCGATTCAAAAGAAATATTTCTTACTTGAGCATTGATTGTCTGATAAGTAACCTAAAGCTACACTCACTGATGACATCCCGAGTTCAAATGTTGATACTGTGATTTCAGGAGTTTGTTTTTATGTTGCACTGTCTCAGACCACAAGAAAGAGACAACTTCTAAAACTGATATCAAATGGATGTGTTTACCCCTAGGGCTGTCAAAGTTAACGCGTTAACACAACTTGCGAGTTTTAGGTTGTAGTGGGCTCAGTTTTAAAGCTAAAGTGAAGATACTGGTATCATATGAAACTAGAAGGAATCCATTGGTACCAACCGTGTCATACTGGCTTGTCGCGAGGGAGGTTAAATAACGCTCCAAACTTGCGCTAAATTTTGGCAAGGAAAAATTGGCATGGCCATTTTCAAAGGGGTCCCTTGACCTCTGACCTCAAGATATGTGAATGTAAATGGGTTCTATGGGTACCCACGAGTCTCCCCTTGTGTGAACAACAGGCTCATTTGATACAAAGAAAACCTACCTTGTGTAAGTTGACAGTGTAAGGTGCAGGATCCCAGGCCACCAGAGTCACATTCTTGTAGATTGAGCTTGTGTTGGATCGATGTTTAGGATTGGCCAAAATCTGTCGAGGGAAATATGCATTGTTGTAAAATTAAAGCAAATTACATGCACTCGGGAATCAAGCCTAACAGTGTATTAGCAATTATTTTACCAAATGTAAATCAGCATCAAAGCCAAAATATCCTTAAAGCAGCAGTTCAACATTTTCGGAAACACGCTAATTCGCAGCAGCTGATTAGCTTAGCTTAGCATAAAGACAAGGGTTGTCAAAGTTAATGCGATAACGCGTTAACGCGAATTTGTTTTAACACCACTAATTTCTTTAACGCATTAACTCAACTTGCGATTTTTAGGTTGTAGCGGGCTCAGTTTTAAAGCGAAGCGAAGGAGGCTAAATAAAGCTCCAAACTTACGCTAAATTTTGGCAAGGAAGGGGTCCCTTGACCTCTGACCTCAAGATATGTGAATGAAAATGGTTTCTATGAGTACCCACGAGTCTTCCCTTTACATACATGCCCACTTTATGATGATCACATGCAGTTTGGGGCAAATTATATTCAAGTCATCACACTGACAGCTGTTGTTGCCATGTTGTGATTTGGGCATATTTTTCTTGCTAAATGCAGTACCTGTGAGGGTTTCTGAACAATATTTGTCATTGATTGTGTTGGTCATTTATTTCCAATAATAAATATATACATACATTTGCATAAAGCAGCATATTTGCCCACTCCCATGTTGATAAGAGTATCAAATACTTGACAAATCTCCCTTTAAGGGACATTTTGAACAGATAAATAAAATGTGCGATTAACTATGGACAACAATGCGATAAATCGCGATTAAATCTTTTACTTGATTTACAGCCCTAGTTTACCCAGGACAGGTAGGTCATAAAACACCAGAAACTGTGCAGATAAAGCTGATATTAGCTTGCTGAATAAAGGTTTGCACGTGGCCCTGCTTTTCTGCAGAGAGGACAATGACAACATGAAGTCATTTCACTTTATTTTATAAAAGAAGAGAATGCCAATATGGTTTCAGTAGGTTTTAAGTTGACAAGTAATATTGGATTGCTGCTCGTCTTACAGTAGGTCTCCCAGTCACAGCAATTTCCGCAGACATGTTGCTGAGACAGCTCCGGCATTGTTTTCTGGGACACAGTGAAATTCTATTTTCAGTTTTACTTGGTGCAGTAATTATCTGCATTGTTGGTGAGAATAAAGAAAATAAAGTGCATGAATATGTGCCGGTCAATTGGATTCTGTCAGTTCAAGCAGAATTGGGTACACAAGCGAGCAGCTTGCCAGCTTGTAATAACGATGGTGTTTGCGTGGAACAATTTCCTCTCTAAAACAGCTCATCAACAGCAGAGAGAGTCTGTCACCCCGGGTACGGAGTGACAAGTCTTCTGCATCTCCGTCTGTTATTAACATGTCTCTTACGACAAGCTCAATTATCTGACACTGCCCGTAATTTCCATTCCTTTTTCTGGCACAATGTAAAGTTCCTCTCCTTCATTTTCAAAGCTGGTCGTTTTGGATCCGGCAAATACTGATATAAGACATGTGTGGGAGGAGGAAGTGAAAACGGAGGGAAGAACATCTGCAAGTCAGAGCGAAGTTGCTGCAGGCTTGCTGCTCTGCTGAGGCCTCGATCATTTGTGATATTTGTTGTTTTAAAAAGCCTGAATGCTAAACATTTTTATGACAATAATGTCGTTTGTCGGTTTCCATTTCAGAAAAACATGTGTGAGAATTACTATTAGAGTCAGAATACAGATTTCAATCACAACTCCCTGAATTCTTTGTGACATCAGCTGATGTCAAAACGTATCAAGTGCTCATCATTTTTTTTTTTTTTTATTTGAAAATCTACAATCGGAGGTGGAAGAAGTACTCAGATCTTTAACTTCAGTAAAAGTACTAATACCAGAGTAGAAATGCTCTGTTACAAGTAAAGTCTTTAAAAAAGCCTTTCAAATCTTACTTGAGTAAAAGTACAAAAGTATGAGCATCAAAATATACTTAAAGTACCAAAAGTAAAAGTACTCATTATGCAGAATAATATATATTATCTTATTGTGTTATAATTATTGATGCATTAATGTGTTCATCACTTTAATGTTGCAGCTCGTAAAGATGGAGCTCATTTTATATACTGGTGGGTAATTTATCCCGGGGATCAATAAAGTTTTATCTTAATCTGATATTACAACATAATTTATTAGTTGATTATATTTTGTATTATTAATCTGCAAAGTAACTAAAGTTATCAAATAAATGTAGTGGAGTAAAAAAGTACAATATTTACCGCTGAGATGTAGTGGAGTAGAAGTATAAAGTAGCAGAAAATGGAAAAACTGAAGTAAAGTACAAGTATGTCAAAATTGTACTTAAATACTGTACATGTGCGAATTAATTACGTACTTAGTTACTTTCCAGCACTGTCTATAATCACAACTGGGCAAACTCCATCTATCTGATGAAAATCATGTGATATGATGGAAAGCTCCTGAGCAGCTACTAAATGGACCTTGTGGTGAGATTACTTGTCAACAAAACGGGAACTAGGGGACGTGTTTGTTCACGATGATGCTACTGAAGTTGTTAATATTGTAACAAAAGCACAAAAGGATTGTTGAAAACGTTAATCAGACCAGATTTCAGACGGCTTTGTAATCAGGAAGCTGTGTGTGTGTGTGTGTGTGTGTGACGTCTCCACAGTTTTGACCCCTGACCTCTAAGTAGTGTAGCTGCACTCATTTAAATGTACGACGATTTTTGTACTAATGAAAAGGAAAGATAAAAAAAAAATACAAATTATGTTGAAGGTGCTTCCTAACAGCAAGTCTTGATTATCTAAATCATGAAGAAGCTTTTGATTCATTCTAATGAACCATTCAAACAGCTTTTCTTTTTCAACAGAACTGCCTAATGATTATTCTCAGACTGTACAATCTTGCAATCATTTTGAATAACTCGACTAAAATAGAGGATAAATGCCATTCAAATGACTGACCTCATGTTCTTCATATTTTGACATGGGAGGAAATTTGGGTAGACACCTTTTACAACCTTTCATCTTCAAGATTTTTTTCTCTTTTTGGCGAGCATGGCACTCAATCTGAAAAGTTGAAGTCAGAATCATAGCCGGTGACTGGGAGCTATTTTGGAAAACGTTATGTTTTAGTGCAGACCCCAAAGGCCTGTTAGAGGTTACCTTACTGCTTCAAATCTTACAGCTAGACTGCCTCCGCCGCTCGCGTACGGAGGGGATGCATGATAAAAAGTGAAAATGTTCCACCAAAGTGAAATATCGCTGTAAGTGGGAGTGTCTGGGTTGCTGTGGGGGAACGTTAGAGGAAGTGGTAATGATGACAGCTCTAACTCAGTGCAGGTGCAGTAAAGCATGGCAGGTTGGTCAATTGCCCAGAACCCATTACTTCTCCCCCGAGACCAACCTTGTAATGTGCTAGGTAACTTCTGTAAAGGATTGACCTACTGTCAACAGAGAAATCTCTTTCTACATAAAGACACAAGTGTACCTCACAAGGTTACGCATGCGGGTTAAGAGCGTGTTGGGTATCTGAGCGCGCTGTTTGCAAACATGATATATTATGCAAGAAAAACAGCTTTAAATTAGAAACCTTTAGGTTTGCTTTATCATTAAAGGTAGGACTGGTAGTGTTGTTCAAATACATTTTTTGTTCTATTTGTTGAAATTCTCTTTACATCCCAACAGCAGCATCAATAAATCAAATGCTCTGACAAAAAAAATGCGGTATCTGTGGCTGTCGCAGGATTGTAATAAATCCGTTCAATCATTTCATTCAGACCGGAGTCTTCAACAAGCTGCTAGCTTGACAGCTGTGAGTACTAACAATAGCCATGTTCGTTGTTTATGTTCATAATGATCATTTTGGGGGGGAGTGGCTTTGGAGGGAGGCCTGAAGGGACGGACTTGGCGACTTTCTCGCTAGATTTAGTGACTTTTGTAGCTTTCATTGGAAAGAGTTGGCAACACTGGGCTCTGTTTTTCGCTTGGATAATTTAAAAAAATCTAGTGTCCTCTTGCTAGTTTACCGACCCTACCTTTAAATACACTCTTTGTACAGAGAACTATACTAGAGTAATATGGCAACATATGCTCTGTGTGCATTTCGTGGTTTGTCTTGTTGGACAGGTTTGGCCTGTTGAGCGGTCGGAGACACTTTGCATTTTGTAAGCACAGAGCACGATGTAAAATTCATGATATTGTTTCTCTCTTTGTGCCTTCGCGGGAGCTCTAAACATGTGCGACAGTGCTGGAGATGGGAATGGGATGACCTTGGGGTACCAGATGCATCTCTGTTTCCGTGTCATCTTCAGACAGCCACAGTTTGACCACTATCTACCAGATGCATTCCATCCGACACTTGTAACAATAGTGTAAATGGGACGAAAATTGAGCTCACCTTAAAGGCGGACTTCAGTCCTCTTGAAGGCTGAAAGCCCTGGATGAGTCCAGTGCCCAGTGGCAGCTCAGAGTCCTTGTTTTGCTCCCTGAGACGTGTGTAATCAGAGAGAAAGTCCAGCACAGATTACAGTCTTCAATCAGTCAGGGAGGAAAATGATATGTACATCATTGTCTCTGCCGCACATCCCAGGCACTGTCAGCCTGCATGCATATTACCTGTGTCAAAGCTGCCAGGGACATGACGAGAGAAACTGAGAGCCATCACGGAGCCGCCACTCAGGGGGGTGTCGAGTCTTCGAGCGCGGCGGCCAGATTCAGTCTCCATGGGGACTCTACTCTGACCTCCGGGATGTTGTTGACACCATTTAATGTACATTTTCAGATACAAAACGTCTCCTTTCATATCTGAAATCGTTTCCAATGGGCTGAATAACACCGGAGGCCAGCTCTTGTCACCAAAAGAGAATATCGAGCTCGCAGTTTATCCTCGACTCGAGTCCGAGGAAGTTGAAGCCACATTTGACCTTGAGGTGCACAAAGAGTAAAGACAAAGAGTTATTTCATACAATGGGGGGAAAAAAAACGATATGTCTGCTGTGAGGAATGGCTAAAAATTATCCCTCCTAATCTTCTCATAGATCTCAACATCATCTTATGCAATTGTCTCCTCGCTAAAAACAGACACATGCTGCGTGCGAGTACAAAGAACATAATGTGGAAAATTTGACGGAGGTGTCTCATTGTTGTCGATTCAATTTTCACAGTTGGATCTGGAAGAAAAAACGGACATACAGTAAATGCAAAGCAGCAGGAGAGAGAAATTTTGCAATAAAGACGGCAAAGATTGATCAAATCTGAATTCCACCCTCCTGAAACAGAACATAATTTTACTGTTTAATTTGAGCTCTGCTTAGAAAAGATGATGGAAGATGATTTGCAGGCACGCCGATGCACACACACCATACTTTTACACCCAGTGGACATCTTTAAATTTAAACATCCACCCCGACACCATCAATAATTGCCAAAAATACATGAAATCCACAAGCCTGCGACTTCAGGCCGCGGTTCAGGTTTGCATAATAGCCTCCCTGTCCCTCACCAGGTATCTGTTCACCTTGAGAAGTCCACACCTCAACGCAATGTCAACACGAGCACTTTCTAGCTCGACGATTCTGTTTGTCCTGCTGGGGCTCCGGAGGGAGGTCACCAAATTGTCTCTGGAATAAAAAAAAAAAAAAGGCGCTGACCTTCTGCTAAATTGGCCACACTCAGTAGACAGGGAATATCAGGTTATTGAGTTGATCCATGCTGTGTTTCCCTGCCTGGGGAAAATGATCTGCGCTATTGTCTGCCTTCTACAGTTGATCAAGGGCAAGAATGTGTCGGGAATGTAGAAACACTTTTTTTTTTTATGTCGTTTCAAATGTCCTAATGGTTTAAGAGAAAAACACCATTAGTACCCTACTGTAAACAAAATATTAAGCAGCATGGTAAGTGCTTTTCACTTAAGAGGAAATTTAATAAAGGCTTTATGCTCTAAATTCTGTGTTTCACACAAGAGACATATTGTAAATAAATGCAGCTGCAGATCCCTGACAATTCATTGCACTGTACTTTCAAGTTGTTGATTCCTTGAGAAAGGCAAATAATAGTCCCTTTGCAAAAATTGCAGGCCTATCCTTCAACAACTGGGGAAAAACAGTTAAAATTGGGCAGGGATAGGGAAGAAGGAGCCCTCTCGCTGAAATATTTTGTATATTTGGGACAGCATAATGAAAGAAGTCATTTCTGCCAACAGTTCACATTACCTCCCGATGGTTAAGAACCATAATCCCAATAGCATTTTGAATTCTATCACACATACAGTTGGAAATGTTATTGCATGATTACAGTGTTTATTGTGTTTATGCATTTTGCACATGAATTGGAAGAGAAGTTGAGCACCGTGTACAATTGCACCGCTATTCAACCTGAGCCAGAAGAACCAAAGCTATTTGCTGCAATACAACAAACAACTTGTAGTGTAAACACTGTTTTTCTATCACAAAAAACACAATACTGAAGCTGCATTATTGAAAAAGCTTTCCTTTTACTCTCCAAAATAAGCCTCGAGTTGAATTGTGTTTCACTCCTCTTTTTGCAAAATTCACTCCACATAATGTTCAAACTACGCCAGCGACAACGAGGAGCTAAGTGTGTGCAGTAAACACACGTTTGCCTCAACAAATCAAAGCCACGAGAAGCTTTGCTTGTCTTTGATTTGTGTTTTTTGAAACTAAAACTCTCCGGATTCATTGAGCTAAAAACTGTTCTCTGCTCATTTTGTTACCGGCCATGTAAGTACGCTAATAGAAGAGCTACAGCAGTTTGTTGACAAAGTTGGCCTCCAATCTAGGTGGTCAGTTGAAATGACAGTGTGGACAGTGTCACGCTCAGCAGCCTCTCTTCCTTTCTTTAACCTGCCGAGGAGCATCGCCCACTGATGGCAGCTTTTATCTGCAGCGGCCAGAACAACCATTCCTCTTCCTGTTACAATGCAATGGCACTTTGTCAAGCAAGACAATGTTATCCTGGCCCAGGCACCGGACAATCACCCTCCGTTTCTCAACACATTTCCAACTGCGTGTGTGATTTGCATCATAAAAGCTGAAGGCAGACCATACACAACCTCTGGTAAACAGAGTATAAATCCCCCCCAAAAAAATTGCAGAAATATTACTCAAACTCAGACCTAAGGAATATTTCAAGTCACTCACGTTTTTTTTTCTTCCACATCTGCCCCACGTTTCAACTGGAAAAACCACGATTCTCCACGCACATCGTCCCAGAGGTCTGTGTATCACAGATTCATTCCTGCAGGGGAGCAAAGATTATTACAATATTCAGATTACCGAGCAGGGGAAATTAATTGGACTAATTAACATACAAGTAAATGATGATACCGTTAACACATTTCATTAACTCAAACTGTCATTCTATGTTCCTGGTGCACTTGGTATTGCATTACAATGAATTGGATTCATTAAATTATGCAAATGAAAGGAACGACAAAACGGACGAGTCCCTTTTTAACGTTATGGAGCACATTTTCTGACTCGTTTTCAGCAAATTGACTAAGACTCAAAAAGCATGTGCTTTTCACTCTGATTTACCAGATAAAGCTTTTCATAGACTACCGTTTTAATTATGTTCACAGGCACTAAAACCAGGTAGGCTATAATACATTTTTAACTCCCTTATGCCGCCGTCTTGAGCCTAATACTAAAGAAAAAATAGCAACAGTACCTAATTAGTAAAATGTCCCATTTAGTGTAAGAGGCACAGATAGTGATGCAGCATGTGTGCTGCTGTGGGAACCTAATACCAGGTTAATATATTAAAATATTAAGAAGCTATCTTCTGGCAAATGATAGTGACAGTGCGCACCCTTTAAAAGTCAGAAAGAAAACAGAGCAGGTTATTTAAATCATTTTTCCTTATAATTCACTCAAATATACATGAAAGTAGGTCATAAAACCAGGAGCCGTTACCTCTCATGCGTCTGTAGGGTTTGTTCAAAGTCATGAGACACTACTTTGTTCTCCAGCAGCAGAATATGTTCCTGACATTTCTGTGTGACATTAACTTGTGGTTAATTGAGGGTCCACACCTCCTGTTGGCCTCAGTGACTTCTGTCTTTATCTTAGCAGTGCTACATGGGGAAGGTCAAGGGGTCAAACATACCTCTCGTCCTGCTCCCTTGGCTGTAGTGACATCTACTGGACTACTCACCCAGCGTGTGAGCTGCAGGGGGAGGATGAACCTCCTGGCTGGATGACAAGTCCTCGAAAAGACACAAAACAAAAGGTTTCAAGTACAAGGAAAAATTCAAACGTTGTAGTATGAGATATCAAGCTGCCCTCAGAACGCCGTACAACCTCCGTACATTAAAATAAATCAAATAAAATGAAAGGAAATTCAAGTGTAACAGAAAGGTTTATATTGATGTTATATTGACATATTTATACAGAAGATTTTTGAGTGAGAACAAAACCTTCAGTGTTTAGTACATAATATGCTGTTCTAACGGGGGGTAAAGTATAATCTCCTGAAGAGGACAACGTGTCCGTGTGAGCAAAAAAAAAAAAAAAAAAAAAAATCACATCACATAATTTTCATTATGTGTCACAAAAAGCAAATCAAATATGCCACCACAATTCTCTGTTCAGTGTGCATTCAATTTAACAATTCAACAGCTGAGGGGGCGGGTTCAGGGATAAAATAAAAAACATAATAATGTGGAAATGCAACATACAGTTAAAGAAAAAATATCAACACAAAGACAGAAATATTATACATTTACTGACAATTAATATAAAGGACAGTTTCTTGGGAAGTATACAAAACATTTTTTTATACAAAAGGATTAACAAGATGAAAGTGTTGAGAATAGTGCTGTTAAAAAAAAGAGTACCGCTTTCACTAAATTTTGCATGATGGAGCAAGATACTGGTGAGAATTCTGCAAAGCTGTTTCTAGAACATGAACAGGGGTCGTCCTCATCGTAAAAACGGACGTGGTAGAATTCAACGAGCACTGGTAACATGGTGACAGCTTAATTCACCTCAGCTTTTGGTCCATCATCGAACAACATTTCTTCACAACATCCCCACCACGGCCCGAGAAGCTACAGGGGTGATTTACTCTATTTCACACAGTCACAAGTCACCCTGAGTTTGTAGTCAAATTTGGCAATTACCTCCTAAATAAATGGCTTTTCTTCTTCATATTACAATGCATGTTTTTTTTTTAAGTCCTCCAAAAAAAGGTTTTACAAAAACACATTTAAATTACATATAATGGAGCCATTTCACATATTTTGGACTTTTAATATCACAAATGCATTGTCTATGTAAAGCCCAAATATAAATAGCTGTTCAGTCAAAATATTTAATAAGCAAATAATGTGTATTATATCAACAGTATATGTTCAAAAGGAATTACAATACAAAATTTTGATTGTTTTGCCTGCAAAATGTAGCAGGTGGGAGCAAAGTTTTTTAAAAAACTTGAGGAAGGAGGGCTCGCTAATTAGCAAGAAGACCGACTGTAAGGAGGACACTGAAAAAATAATGCATAATATATATATATTAAAAAAAAAAACATAACATGAATAGATTTGCATGGACGTAAGCAATAACATTACTTAAAATTAGCTCTGTTGTGAGATTTAGTCTTTGCTCAAAGGATGGAACAAACCTTTCTTACCAAGGACATCATAAGAATATACCATCAAAAAAAAACACGGCAAGGAGAAAATTGCTTACCAATATTTTTTGTGTGAAAAACACATTAACAAAAAATAAGTAGATTGAAAACAAAATGGCATCCTACATTTCCTATGACACAATATTGTACAAAATAAGGCATTTCCTTGTGTGTTTACTGCAATGTCTTTTTTCCATCTTTTAGTCTCCACTACTAGTTTTCTCTCAGTAAAACCGAGTACGGACGTGGACCGACTATTTCTGTGTTAAAATATATACTGTATATATATATTTATAATTTTAGTTTTTCTTCAAAACTTTGAATAAAAATGCAGGTAGGAGTATACAGTATGAGAGAGGTTGTAGAAGTTCATAAGTGGAGTGTAAATCACTCCATGACTTCGCTGGCCGCTACCGTGGTGACGAGCTGGAGAGGGATCTCTGCGTTGGCCAGGATGTCCTGGGCGTTGCTGGAACCCTGCTGGATGTTGGTGAGGATGAGGGTGGTCCCGCCCGCCGTGGTGATGATACTGTCTGAGGACCCCGCGGATTCCATCGAGGCCATCACAGCGCTGCCAGAGTTCACGCCTTTTTTGTTCTGATGAGTTTTAATGTGCTTCGCCAGGTGGTCGCTCCGCATGAAACGCTTGGAACACTCTGGGCAGACAAACTTCTTCTCTCCTGCCAGACAGAAAATATAGTTTGTGAGATAAAGAGTCTGATGCTGAATACATTTGGAGAGAGTCAAACATGGCATCTACCAGGAGGATGTGTTTCACAGGTGAGGAGATAAGTTTAAGAAAGCTTAGCTTGTTTGATGAATAAAATAATGAAAAGTCACTAAAGATTTTTTATTGTGTTATTAATTATTAATTCAACCTGTCACTGACCAAACTGGAAAATAAATTGATGACAAATTGAGATTATATAACTGATTACAATTATCACCAATTAGAAACCTAGAATGATTGAATATTCACTCGCAAAGTTAACCGTGAATACTAACTCTTAATATCTGAGCTTGAAGCTGACAGCGTAATGCAATGATACTTTGGCCCGTACTGTCAGAGGCTTCAGTCGGCCAATGATACCACCAGAGTTTATTAATTGAATGCATTTTTTCAAAAGTCTATCCTTGCAGTAAATATCATCAGATAATGTATATCATTATGTTGTGCTGGTATATTTGACTGGACTTCTTATAGGCTACTACCATAAAACTGCAAATAGTAGCCCGGACTTATATTGGCTTCAATCACTGAACTAAACCGGCGTCTATTTGGGACGGGCCTTTAATTACTTTTTGCACAAACCTCTTGCTCAACAAAGATAGGAAATACTATTAAATTGTTTATTTAAATCAGTATGAATGTTACTTGTATAAAAAATTAGACTATTGAATAACATATCAACTACTTGATCCGAGAGAGTTAGCGACGCTTGTTTTACGCCACCTGCCCGTCAGCGACGAGCCTCTTTGGCATAACGAAAAAGAAAAGGGGTGAAAACTAAACAGAGAAAGGTGGGGACACTTATTTTGTAGCCAGCAAGGTAACGAAAACAAGCCTACCCAACAACATGGTGTAGGAAGTAGAGAAAATATTGTTTATGTCAGTTAAAAGTTGGTCTTCGTTTGATGAACGACGTTGGCTGACAGCGAGCAATAGATTTCACATGGCAATATTCGCAAATTGGATTAATTTATATGAAAAAACGTTTTGATTGTTTTGATCGGTGGACCCTAACGAACTAAAGGAATATAAATAATCGAGGAACCTACACATATTCAGACTTTATGACCGCTTCAAAGGTAGGGAGTCAACACTTTTGTTTCATCTCTCGTTCACCATTAGGGCTGTACTGAATAGTTTGAAGCTTCAGTCATAACGCTGGCATTTAAATTATCATTATTAATAACTTCCAGAAACATTACATCTCTGTAATTGTCTCCGTCCAAAAGTCAAAATGTATTGAAAAAAGATAGAAGTAATCATTTCCAAAATTCACAACGTTTAACTTTTATATCTGACGTATTATTCTGCTTCAATCCATATTTGTTGGCGTTTAGCCTTTCAAAAACAACATTTTCACTACGGTTTAAAACTGTTTGTTCTCCTGCTTGCCGCACAAAAAGCGAGGCACGCACCTGTATTAACGGGGCGATCTAGCAGCAATCTAAACGCACCATAAATTACATTTATATAACAAGAGTGTTCAGATTCAAAGGAGAATCGTTGGATAAAACTAAAACCGAAAAGCTAAACAGCCCACTACGAGCATCTCTTGTAACGTTTTTGTTATATAATCTCATGTGAACAGATCCTTCAAATTAGACAGAACAAACTGTTTAACCCCTAGTCTGAACTGGAAAATTACTACCAAATCAGTGGATATTTTTTTTCTCGATGGCCTTCAATCCTAACCTGACATTTAACATGTAAATCCAAAGAGGGACAAACGCTGTTATTTCTAAGATGCCTCACACTTTGCAGGGCACAAATTAACACATTTTACTGATTTTCCTGATGTTTTCCTGATGTGCAAACACTGAGGGAGCAAAAAAAGGGCACCTGTGTGTGTTCTCCTGTGTCTCTGCAGCTCGTCGCTGCGTGTGAACCTCTTCCCACAAAACATCCAGCTGCAAACAAAAGGTCGCTCCCCTGAATGCCAGCGCAGGTGTGCTCGCAGGTGCGATGTCTTTCCGTATACTTTCCCACAGCCGACAATGTGGCAGATGTGCTGCTTCTTCTTCCCCGTGCTAGATCCTCTGAGAAACACAGGTATGGGCAGTCAGGGTGATATGTTTATGTTGTGTTTGTTTCCTACGCAGAGCTGTACAGAGTATGAAGTCAGGCTTACTCACCTCCCACCTGACTCTTTGCAGTTGGGGCAAGTACACGCCACTCTGCGCAGCCTCTTGCCCTCCTGACCCAACTGGTCCTCCTCATCCACCAGCCTGACGCGAAGGTGGGACAAATCGCTTGTGTTCAGGGTGGAGTCGGTGCTCAGCTGCCACTCTCCAGAGTCTGGCTCTTCTTTTATCCGAATATCTGGAATTAACGTGTATGTTAATATCAAGCTCTGGTAAACTTCTTCTCAAAAAGCCTATCACAGTGAGAGCTGCTTTATTATTCCGTGTGACTGACAGCATGGCAGCAAATTTCACAAGTAAAACTCCATATTAAGCACAGTGATAAAATAATTAGTTGATTGACAGAAAACGTATCAATGACAATTTTGATAATTAACTAAAAGTACCCTGTGGACGTTTTAGCCCACATGAGTGGCAGAAAATGGTGGAAGGACTTTGCTGCAATCAAAAACTTCATCACAATGTTTTGATAGCTATAATTACATAAAAAGTTAACACAAAGCGGCTTTAAGGATACACACGATGTATTTTGTTGAGACACTGAATGTAAACAAACTATGTTTATGATGAAAACTGCAATTGTTTAGATAAATATCAACTAAAAAAATGCAAAGTTTCTAAAATATGAGGGCTTTGTTGAATTTCCTCAATTTAATATAATTTTTTAACTAAAATACAGACCATTTTCACAACTGATATTTTGACACGTCATAGTAGGAAAAGCACAGGTGTTGTCGTTAATTTCTAGTGTCCCAGTAAACTGGCATGCACATTACCAGGACTGTGAAACTAAAGCAGCAAAATGGATTTCAGCCATCATTCATTTTATGATTTACAAAAATCTTTGCATGTAAACTATTAATTAAAAATCAATAGTGTTTTTGAGAATTGATACAGTATCACAAAACATAATATCGCGATACTCAAGTGTATCGTAGTAATAAATACAGAATTAAGTACAGAATGGCATTTTAAAAGTAATTTGGTGAAGATGGACCCTTTTGAAAGATGCCAAAGAGGTAGGATTTTAAATATAAATGCAACAAAATAAAAATTAAGTACATTATTAATAGGGACGCACCGATAGAGGATTGGATATCAGGCCAATACTGACTCAAATAGCTGGATCGGGTATCAGTGACAATGGGGTCGATCTATTAAATTAAATTCCTATGTATTTACTATATACATTATATACTGGAATTTTAATTCCTGTTTAAGTGTTGACCAATATGTTGCTGCAGTAAAAAGGTTTACACTTGAATTGTAATTCCTGTTAATTTTGAAGATTTTTTTGCCAAGTTGCTGATGTACGATTTATTATTTTAATAATAAATAACAATTCAGTAAATTCACATCTATGTTTTTATTTGTCACATTTTGTTTGACAAAGTTAGGAAAGTGATGTTTAAGTCAATCCTGATGTTGCCTCACACATAAAATAATGATCCCAGTCACGTGAAGAATACAATTTATTAATTAAACACTGGTATCAGATCAGTACTCAGTATCAGCTGATACCCAAAGCCCAGGTATAGGGACTGAAAAAGTCTTATCGGTGCATCCCTAATTATTAATAAAAAAGAGCTACTGTACCGGCAGGGTTTCCTGTGTCTCCTTCCTGTTGGGCCATTGTGTTGACTGTCACTGTCTGCAGGTTGGGGATCTGTCCCGTGCTGATGCTGACTGGACTGGAACCCAGGGACAGGGTCTGGACTGGAGCCAGGGTTATCTGCTGGGGTGGTGTTGTGGGCAGCTGCAGGTTCTGCAGGTTCTGCACTCCCTGCACCTGAAAGGTCTGCCACTGTATCTGACCCGACGGCGTGACCGTCTGGGCTTGGATGATGAAGGTTCCCGGGTTGATCAGCTGCACGTTTTGCAGGTTCTGCCCACCTGTCGCCATGGACTGGACCACCTGACCGTTGGTGGTCTGAATGGGTACCTGCTGCAGCTGGATGATGGACTGAGCCGAGGACACCTGGATGCTCTGCTCCTGATTCTGTTGGATGAAGCCCTCCTGGAGACCAGAACTCGAGTCGGCTTGCTCTGATGACAACGAAGTGTCTTGTGTCAGCAGACCTGATTCGCTCGATGGAATGTGTAGCTGAGAGGAAGACGTTGGCACATATATCTCATGATTTGCATTTGAGTCATCTACTGGTAGTGTCTGTGAGAGGTGATTACCTGTCTTCGTCAGACTCTCCGAGCCATCCACGTGCTGACTCGTCATAATTAGCTGGCCATCAGCAGTGATCCCTGTTGCTATAGTCTGAGCACCAGAGAGGCCAAGGGAGTCCAAGTCCACACTGTTAATAGGAACAAAAGTAATGTTCCCAGGCAAACCCATAGGCACATTAGTAACAACCTGACCCTGGTTGTTGAAGGTGGAGCCGCCAAGAGAAACCCCATGGAGCTGCTGGACATTACCAGTCTGTGATATGAGGTTCTGGTTGTTATTAAGGATGTTTGCAGCCGATGTTACACTGAGACTCTGGCTACCGTCGGAAAAGATTTGAATCTGCCCCGTGGCATCCTGAGTCAGAGTCGCTCCTTCCACGCAGGAGGTGGAGAAGCTCAGCTGTCCATCTGCTGTCTGAATCTGAGGAATTACTTGGTACTGAATGTTAGGCACTGAATTGGCAGAGGAGGCGTCCGTTCCCGACGTCACAAAGATTGGCTGACTCTGTAAGTTCTGGAGAGGAAGAACGTACTGTCCGTTCGATGTTAATATTCCTTGATTTTGGATTTGTATCATTCCGGGCTCCTCCTTTGCTGCTGTTGTGGGGGTTAACACCTCCCATTTATCAGTCCCGGTGAGCTGCGTAGATGGATCAGAAATGATTGAAATTTAAAAAATGATTAGGCACCTGTCGTTAATTAATTATCTTAAGCAATGCAAAGCCCTTACTCACAAGTCTAATGATTTGGGGAAAATTATTTTCTACACTTTTACACAGCCCAATATTTTGAAGGAAAAAATGGTGCTATCAGTTCACACAATCAGCGTCAGGAACATGAAGAAGACAAAATGAGCAAAATTCTTTGAGTCGGTAGAAGTTGAGTGTGCGGTGTTCAATGAGTGTTCAATGCTGATTCATTATGAATCACAACAAATCAAGAGTAGTAACCCTGATGACGTGAAGTCTGACAGATAACTCATACATGGCCTGTCATCCTGCATCATCAGCGCTACACTGACCAATAAAAGAAATTTTATGGCCGACAGCAACTCCTGCTACACCTAACTGTGCATGAAGGTTTTATTTATGGTGGTCAGTGCTACAATTTCTATATCTTTAGAGAAATATATTTCTAAGTTTATATTTACTATAAATATAAACTTATAAGATGCTCTTGCAGCTGCTCTAAAGTGAAAACATTTAAGTGGTGCTCCTGGATTGGTTTCTTTTGTCAGATGGGCATATTTTCTCTTTCTCTGCAATTTTCATTATGACTATTAACTTATTCCCAATGAAATACAATTTAATAAATTACAAATTTAATACTGCAGCTTATTGGCAAAAGCATTTTGTCAAAACATGTATAAATTTACATCCAAACAATGGTCTGAAGAACATCTAGGGATGACAAGATCTTTAAAAATCTTGATTCAGCTGGCTCTTTGAGCAGCAACAAAAACATATACCCATGCGGTTGCTGATAAACAATAAGCACAAATGCAAATCTAACAACAAAAAGAGTCAAACTACTCGTTAAAGAGCTTCATTTCATTCCCTGATGCACTTGTGGTTGATGTTGCTGTTTTATCTGAGTGCATTACAGGTTAAGCTTGAAGCATTAGAATGAATTGCCAGCTGCATAAACTACATCAAATATGGAAGGTTTAGCTACACAGTACTTCCAGTGATAACTGTATTTGCATTCAATATGTCATATATTGCGGCCACTGGGTTTAGCGGCCCCAGTAAATTAGGGCTGACACCCGAATGCTTCGAAGCTTCGACCGTTGCCATGGTATTCGACCTCCAAATCACTATTCAAATGCTTCATTTTTTTGTTTTTGTTTATATATGTAAGTATGTAATAATAATGTATACATCCCAAAATAGCTCATGAAATAAGGAATAATCCCATAACATTATTCATATTCAACATGAATTTTTATCAGTTATTCTCAGACGGATATCGCTGTTTGTTGTGTGTAGAGGTGCTGGCGTGAACAGTAGGTCTGCTCTGTCCTGGGCACTGAAACGGTGGAAATGGAGACAGAGACAGAAGAACATGTCATTCTGGTGCGCCGCGCCATGAAGCGAAGCTTTGAATAACTTCGAATATTTCTCACCGAAGCTTTGAAGCCCAAAAAAATGGCATTCGGGACAGCCCTACAGTAAATGTAGTCTTACACCAGAAGTATGTGGTTGCCCTTATTGAGTCTGTTTCAGTAGTTAAACTGGTAAAAAACATTCTAGTTGGAGCAATGACATATCGTCCCGTTTTAAGCCAATATGCAGCAGCTCTAATTTGATGAAAGTAAGTGCAAACTCAACTACACTCCCACCACCAATTTTGCTAAGCTCTGACTGAGGGCTTCACTTCTGCTGTAAGTTAGCTGTGTGGGATCTAGCAGAGGTGCTGACTTACCACATCAGCAGCAGCACCTCTGACCCAAACTTAGTGCAGGTGGTTGCTAGCAGGTCCAGGGGTGATGTGCTGAGTGTCCTTCCCACAACGGGCACATTTTTAAAAGGAAGAAAGTGGGTGTCCATTAGTCTGGGCCACATGGAAGGTATGACTCATTGCGAAAGAGCAAAAGTCTGAAGTTAGAAGTTTGGGGCGGCAGTAGCTCAGTCCATAGGGACTTGGCTTGGGAACCGGAGGGTCGCCTGTTCAAGTCCCCGCACGGACCAAGTACTGAGTGTGTTAACTGGTAGCTGGAGAGATGCTAGTTTGCCTATTGGGCACTGCCGAGGTGCCCTTGAGCAAGGCACCAAACCCCAAACTGCTTTGGGCGCCTGTCAGGGGGCAGCCCCCTCGCTCTGACATCTCTCCATTTAATGCATGTATATAGGTCCTGTTTGTGCATATGTGTGAATTTCGGGCCTGTGTGTACTCATGTATATGTAAAAATAACAGAGTGATGGAATTTATAAAGTGCCTTTCTAGAAGTTTGAAGGACTTTCTTGCCCTCCAGGCAGCACCCATGATAGCAACCAAGGTAATGTTTAGGTCTGACTGGAGTTTACAGCCTGTCAATCCTAGGTAAAGGGGCGGGACTTGTAAGCTGCCCTGAGAGGTTCAAATGAGGCTACTTCCCCCCCTACAAGTTTGAAATGTGTGAACTCCATTAAGCACCCCAGTCTCTCTCTGGAAAACGCAGCCACGACGTATAATGAGAGTCATAATCCCCCCCAGAGGGGAAACCTTCACGTTACCTGATGGCCCCTGGCTTGCTCCTGCTGCTGCAGAAAGTCTCTCTGACTGCTGTCCACGTCCAAGGCAGCCATGTCCTCTGGTTTCATCGGCTGTTCTGGGGCTGTGTGGAGTAAAAAAAAAGCACACAGCTAAAGAGTGGGGATGCTAATGTTAAGCTAAACAAGCCTGATACTCACATAACAAGAGGACTAGCTCATATATGTAACAATAAAATCACAATCATGGCTACCAGCTGCACCAAACTCCATTAAAAAAACAACCACGACGTAGCAATAGTTACTTTAAAGGAGAGAGCTCACTGTGTCCTAAACAAGCTAACGCGATTAGCTAAGCTACTCCTGCTAACTCTGATTAGCATTATCACCAAAGAGAATCCCCGCTAGCCTGCTAGCGAGCTAAATTAGCCAGAGTGTGCTAGCTCGTTAGCTTTACGTGTGTTTAAGAATAAAATAGATTATTACGTACCAGTCATTACTGTGAAACGGAGAGTCCTGATAGTCACAAGCCGCCGGACATTATCAGCACGTTAAATATGATTGTACACGCGTAGAAATAGGTGATAACTGTCAGGGTTTTTTTTCTTAATTTGATTGACGGGCGGTAGGTAACACAAAGGGTGGGGCCTCCGGTGTTGACTGGGAGCATTTGCGTCACACACAGGAAGTCCCGCCCTCCTTCTTAAAAGGTGATTGGTCATTGGTTTTGCACACCGTGTTGTTATTTGTCAGTCGAGCTGTCAATCATCCTGTGTTGGGATTCTTTTCCTGTTTATTATGCATGTTCAGTTTTTATAGTAGTGGTGCTGATGGTGGTTGTTACTTTGTTTACTTTGAGTTACATTGTGGTTACCGGTGAATCAAACCTGTTCAGTGAGATGGCTGCTTGTATAAACTAGCCTATAACATAGTGCAAAATAGCAATCAGAGGCCATATGTTTTATTATGTGATTTTATGTATGATGTGCTATTCTGTATTTTCTTTTTTATTTATCTTCTTTTTCTTAAAAGCCTAACCTGGGACAAGGTCTGCAAATTAGCTATTTCTAGAAGTCCTATATACGTTGCATCGGTTGCACTTTAATTAAGTGTAACAATGCCTATGTATTGTCCCTGTCAAATAAACTAATAAATAAAATAAAAAATATAGATATAAGATATAGACACAGAAGTGCAATCACATTATTTGCCAAATACTTTCATTTTTTAGGGAGCAAATATAAAAACATTTTTTTTTTGATAAAATGGTCACTATATCCTGACAGTAGTACATGAGACAGGTAATCTAAAAAAAATCACGTGCCTCTGTGTCCTCCGGTGCTCCTAATGGCATCTGCAAGATTTCACAGACCGGAGGAAAACAACCTATCAGAGCCGAGCTGGAGCCTGCCATCTCTGAGCAGCTGTCAATCACTCGTAGACTCCGATTAAACGGTCAAACAGCCCTGATCAAATATGAATCAATATTCTGTTACTGTAATGCTTATTTCTCTCCTCAAATGTTTTCAGAAACATCTTGTAGTGTACTGTTTAGCTGTAAAATGAGAAAGTTTGAGACCCGGCAGCCATGTTGAGATCAGTTGAGGAAATACCAAGCACCGCCCACCAGCTGGAGCACATTTCTCTGACTGATTGGTACAAATATATTCATTAGATGTTCTAGTTTCATAAGATACAAATATCTTCACTCTAGCTTTAAGACTGAGCCTGCTACAGCCTCTTGAAGACAGTAATGTCGGCAAGGATCCTGAGGATCTCAGAGGGTTTGATAATTATATTTTAGGGGTGCTGAGATGAAATTTAGGTGTGCTTGAGCATCCCTAAAAAGAGTCTAAAATCGCCACTGCAACCGTGCAAGATGCAGTCACGAAACTTTACTAGTGTGTAGTTGAGATCAAAGTGAAGGCAGAGTTTGAAGATGGGTGTGGTCCGAGCAAGGGCACCAGAAGTAAGGGATAGGAAGCGGGATTCCGATACACAGAGATCCAATAGCAGTGCTCTCTTTTCCCCAAATTTAAAATCTGTATACCTTGATCACTGTGTAGTGCTTATAGTAATCTTTTTTTTAAACAATATGTAAGCTAACATAAGGCATGGGACTGCTGTGGCTTTAAAAACTGAGCCGGTGGCCTGCTGGGAGTGAATGAATGTAACTGATTGAGGAAACACTGAATTTAACAATGACACTGACAAAGAGACAGTAGCCTATTTGATGATGAATGGTCAAGTAATGGCAGATTAGATCAGTGTATCCTTACATGATACATGAAATTCTGACTCTATGAAGAATCTGAATGATGCCATTCATCATGGCAGGTTTGCTCTGCAAACTAATAGTGGCACTTGCTTACCTGTGAATAAGAACGTGATCAGCAATTGAGTTTTAGGATGTGTGTTGATTACTTATAGGACAAAAAGGAGCACAATCGAGACTCAATCTGAGTTGGTATTTGACCGGATTTCTTCCCCTCCATCTGATTGTGCACAGTGCAACATTGTGAAAGTGCATTGAAATGAGAGCCTGCATGCTATTGTACATGCTCCGTGCCTGTGATGCTATCAGGACCCCAGTTCTGAGTATTATTTGTGGTGTGTCAGTTCCTCACAGTGCGCGACCGCAGTGAGGCTATTTCTCTCAACCTTCAATTCAAACTTGGCCCATTACAGCCAGACTACAAAAGCACTTTCCTTGCACTCAGGAGCTCACCGCAGTGAATGGTGGATATTTCCAATCACTCTACTGTCAATCCAAGTGTCAGGTAAACACAGGCCAATGGAAACAGCTTTAGAAAAACCTCGCAGCTGTGTCTGTCTTACTCCAGGAGTCCTTGGAAACGTATCAACAATTTCTACAAAGACCTCCAAGTTAAAGGGAAAAGTCAAATATCCTAAAAGCAGCTCCAACGCAACACCCTGGTGGACGCAGTGGCCTACAAGAGACACATATAACTGCCATGGTGTTTGCCTTCAGACCTGTGAGTGTTGTCTCCAAACAAAGGAAATGAGGTTGTATTGACAGACCGTGTGTTCACCTCATGAGAGGAATCTGTGAAGTCTGTGGAGCAATTACCCAGTGGGAGTTTCAGCACATCCATAAGGATTCAGTGTGATAGATATAACTGTAAATAAGGGCATCAATGACCTTCTCACTGCACAGGCCCTGCTCTCCTTTAGTATTGTTGTGGGTAAAATGCAATGATATGTATTTTTTTAACAAATCTTTACATGATAAATGGTTTAGAAATAACTTTATTTTCAATGCAAAAGCCTCCTCTCACTTTCCTCAACATTGTTGTTGTGGCACAAAGCATAAATGTGAAGGATAAGAGGAGTGACAGAGTGAGTCCACAATGGCTCTGAGTGTTTCATATTAACATATTGACAGTTGTTTTCATGATGGCCAGTCCAAGAGAGAGTGACCCCACGGAGAGAAACTGCCCTGCTGGAGGCACCTCGTGGGACTCTGGAAATGGGACCTGAGAGAGAGAATTGAATCTGGTGCAGCGCAGAGAAGAAGTGTGGATGGAATATCAAATGTGTGTTATAGACTATAACTCTGAAACACCCGAGACAGAAACAATCATATACTGTCCTTTGTCTCAGGATCTGAAGATTAACTGTTATACATACAGTAAGGGTTGCATGAAAGGTTTTCATAACAATCTTTACTGTGGAAGTTGAAAATATTTTTAACATACGGATACATTTAGTGTCAGAATTTCATGTCAACTATCTTGTCACATACAAGGATTTTGACTCCAGTTTTCAGTAGCTCTCATGACACAAAACTAAACAAAAGAAAAACAAGGTAAATGCGAGATTGGGAGCATTTCTATTGCCTCTCAACATGGAGACAGCTGAGCTGGCTAACGGTGCTAACAATGCAGAGCGGCGACCGTGCGCTAACCAGTGGCGCACGCTCACATGCACTAAAATGCACTAAAAGCATGCTCAGCCGGCCGGCTATGTCAACAAAGCACAGAGAAGCTCTAATTACAACACAACTAGAGGGAGAGTGACTTCATTCTCTGCTCAGGTAGACATTACTCCACTATGTCCTTACATAACAAATAGTTGTTTGATGCTATACTAATGAAAACATATGTATTAATATTATATTCCATTTCTGCCAATAGATCCCCCTAAATGTTACACACTGTTCCTTTAACAATGACCTCAGTAATAAACATATAATTGAATTTAAACATTTCTGACATCAACAAAAACTTAACTTAACAAAAACTTCGTAAAGGTAGGATTTATGGCAGAACAGTTCGATTCACCTGCAACAGATTGTTCAGGTGTACCTAATAAAGTGGCCACTGAGTGTATTATGTACAGTATGCACAGCCTGCTTGGACTAACAAGTGACAATAAAAAGGTACTATGTACAGTAAGATGAGTTGGTATTATTATTATTATTGCATATGAGTTGTTTTTGTACATCACATGGCTGATTGTTCATGAGTGTGATGGCATGTGGCAAGACACATTTACTTTGGAAAAAAACATTTTAATGCTTAAATCTTGTTGCAAAAATGCTATAGCACAGTTAACACTTCTGTAGTTCAGACACATGCAGTAAGAACTGCAGATGCAAACAAAAACTAAATTTGTCATCTTAGATTATGATTTAAACACTTCTTTCTGAGACTCCTCTGAGCTGTTTATGGCATTCTTGTCTCTCAACACTAAACTGGAAGTGTTTTATCACTCTGACAGAGAAAGCAACAAACCAAAATCATAAGACGAACGAGAGGAAATCGTTGTATAAACTCTCATAAATGAGCATGAAGTGTTATTTCAGTCAAAACCTGATTCTATATTGACTTCATGTTTGTTCTGTGTACAGTATGTAGTGCGTGTGTCAGACAGAGAAGTCACACAATAGAAATAATTACAACATGGCAACACTTTCATTGTCATCCGAAATAGAGATAATTTCCTCTCTGTAATGATATGATGCGATGCCTTTACAATAACCATTGAATTTCCTAACACAATCCCTGGTGCATTGTAACTGTTCTAAAAAAACGGCGCAGTTATTTATATGTTTATTTGTTATAACTCATACATTCCTCTTTTTATAATTCTTCAAAAGTCTTTGGTGTGCATGTGATTTACAGCAGTGGTCTGTTTTCCTGGGTGTGTGTGTTTGAAAGCCAGCTCTCCACTCTGTGCCCGTCTTGGTTTGATGCCACTGTGGTTTGCCTTCGGGCAGAGTGGCACCGCTTGATTGATGGTGCTGACAGAACATTTGTACCAACAGAGAATCTGTCACATTACTGGGCTTGTTTTGTATTAAATGTACTTCGAGGTTATACCAGTTAGACTTCTTTAACAATGCGCCTACGTCACCACCTGATATTGTTTATGAATACTTGTATGCATATTAAGTGGTGCTTTTGTTTACATGAATACTTTAAAATGTGCTCCATGGTTTCAGGCAACACGTTCCGTCTCGAATCAGACCCGTCAGCGTCACTTTTTGGTCACAGTAAACACGAGCATTAATGTTGTGAAGTAAACAAAAACATTTGCTTAGGTTTAGGCGACAAAACCACAATAGTTAGGTTTAGGAAAAAACAATATGGTTGGGCTTAAAACCACCGTTTGTACAGTGAAAATGACACTGAACCTTGTGAACGCGGGACACAAACGAACAGCTGATTGTAACGTGACGAACAGCGGCCTTGGATGAAAGCCTTGTGTTTGTTGGACCCATCCACCTCCCCTCCCCCCGCCCTGTCTCTCTCTTTCGCTCTTTAATCTGCGTCACTTTCCCTGAGCATTTAATATTGACGCAGATGGGTTTACAAGGGAATGAGAACGGGCTGTGTCAAGACATCCAATGAGTTTATAATCCATTAATTCTTGCCTCTCCTGTGACAGCAAGATTGTTAGCATCCAACCCCCCAAAACAGCCTGTTTAAGGAAGCACTCACAGAACAAGAGACTTTGATATGGTGTTTTGTTCCTATACAACATCTGCATGCTTCTAAATAGCTTTATTACTCGCTCTGAGATGATTTATTGTCACTTTATGAAAAACAAAATACTCCACGACCCAGACCACTGGGAACAACTCGTCAATCCCCGAGCCTCAAAACTACAGCAGATGAGTAATCTTCTGTGTGGGGTTTAGGTTGGCCAACACCACCACCACCACCACCACCACTCCGAGAGGAATGCAAAAACAGTTTTGTCTCAAGCCCCCATTCTGCTCTCCAGAGGATCTGTATGGTTTCACTTAGAAAACAGTGAGCTGAAAAAAGCCCGTTGTCGTATAGAGGACAGTATATGAGAGCTGCTGCATGAAATGTCTTAAAGTGATTAAAATCAGTGGTTAATGCTAAAGCTACCAAGCTTAATGTTATTTTATACACATGTTGTCATCCGTCTTTCGCTCCATCTAACCACAATAAACACTATCCTATATTTTGCCACTGATCTCAAACCTTAAAGACTATAATCCACCTTATTTCCATGAGAAACACTGTGCTTTGTGGTGCTATAGGACAGGCTCGGCTCCTTTCCAAAACTTGGATATGCAATACTATCTCTGCAAAATGACCATTTTTATTCAATCTTTTTTGTTCCCATCAAAAGGCCATTTTGTTCTCTGCAGCCTTAATGGTTACAAGATATTCAACCAAAGCGCTGCTGATCTACGGCTCTTTGTTCGGACTCCCACGGAGAATACAATCTTACTTTGGAGCACGGCGGCTGCAGCAGCCATACAATTTCATCAGCATAAACGCTTCGCAAACACTTACACACAAAGTATAGGGGCGAGAAAAACACTACTTCAGACAACAGGAATCGTTTTCTGGCTGCGGATTCTGTCAACCTCTATTTTCATACTATACAGAATATCATAAAACGTGGACTTTTTTGGGTTCGAATGAAGCTTTAATTCTATTTATTTGTAGGTGTGCGTTTGCCTTCATTGTTAAGGGACAGGAGGAAGAAACTGTAAACAAACTATTGACACACATATTCATCAATCATAAATGAAAGGTTAACTCAATCACTTTCCAAATAATTATTTAAACTGACCAGTTGTTTTTGGCCGAAACACCTGCATCCCGCATGTGCCCTTCTAAAATCAGCATCACTTAACAGATTTAATTATAATTGTCCCCTCTCCGCTACAGTCAGTGTCAGCTGTGTCTTTTAATTCTCTAATCAGTGGTCGGCAGGACCGCTATCACCATCCCCATGCAGCTTCCCACTCAATACAGACATCCCAAAACACACACAGACTGGTTTTTGTCAAATGTTTTATTGAGTGTAGACATCTGGGCTACTGTAAAACATGCATTATCTGCAGAAGGGGGAGAAGAGCAGGTGGCATTGTCCCCGCTGTCAGCTGTGTCAGTGCTGGCACCCGTGATGGAGATTAATGAGGTATCTGGAGAGTAATATGCTCCTTCAAATGCTGCTACAATTTGGAGTGGGGGGCCGATCCTGATCTTAAATAGCAAAGCTGTCAGAGTTTACTGAACCTGTGTGCTTTGGATCAGAGGGGGGATTTGATCCTATACAGAAAGTGAGAGTGTGGCAGGCCGAAGACAGAAAAAAAAAAAAAAAAGGGTAACAAGCACAGTCAGTTACGTGAACAAACAGATGTGTCACTTTTTCTTTGGTGCATTTGGTGCGTTAAACTTGAAAAAGATGATGTCGCCATCTTCAACAACACAGTTTCTGCCCTGTTGTCTGTATTTCCCCGCTGCCTGTAAGATAACAAAGAGAAAACAAATTAACAATAGAGCACATAATAACAGTGTACATTGTAAATAAATAATTAGTATCCAATCTATTTTACCACCTATAATAACTTTACTACTTTAATTGCAAATGTCATATTCTCTCTCTCTCTCTCACACACACACACTTGCATCCATGTTGTGTTCAAGGGGTGCCTGATTCCCACTGAGTGAATAATCCTCTCCTCTGCTCGTTTCAGTTTCATGTGCACAAGCACAAAACGATAACAAGTCTTTGATTACAGCGCTATCAAACTTCTCAAGGAAACAAAAATAAGTTCTAACATTTCTTTTGTATACAGTCAAGTGTTTGTTCTCCTTCCCGGCAAACTCAAAAATAATTGACTTGAAGTGCTAATACGGACAGGTTTATGCATTCTGGTTCTGCACAGCGCACAATTAATTAGGAGAATCAATGTCCCTTTAAAGGCTCAGGAGACCATTTAATCCAAGCTCAATACCACCAGAAACACTGGATGGAGAGGGAGACAGGGGAAAAAAATCAATGGCTATTTGTGATTCCTGAGTATGTATTAAACCAGACACGTCTAACTGGTTCATTTGCACTTGAAAGCAGCCATCTGGAGCAGCAAGCTTGGCTTAAGCAGATATGATTACTAATAATGTGATATCCCCGTACACTGGCCCCATTCAGGCAGCCTATTCCCACAACTGGCATTAAATAGCACCGACTTTAATGCCACAGTCAGAAACGCTCCATGTTCTTATGAGGCCCAAGAAGGGATTAGTAAGAGAGCATGCAGTAAGGACCTGACACTCAGATCTGAACCTCGGATAACAATGGTGGGACTCCCCAGAGACCCGCACGCTTCACCCTCTGTTTGCAGCTTATGATGGGTGTGGACAATACACTGCCGCTGCATTAAATTCTAAATACTTATTAAAAAAAGGGCTTGAATAGTAAAGAGATTTAAATGTTTTCATAGTGCTTCCTTTCCCCGCAGGTCCCTGTGTGTCACCATAATTACATTAGTTGAGTCTGTAAGTGGGCACATGGAGTTGATGGTTGGTGATAGTGGGATTGTAACAGCATGGCTTACAGCTGCTGCTCACACATGTCACACATAGCAAGGTTTAACTTCTACTTTAATTAAATTAACTGAGAATTCAATTTTTAAACGTGTCTGTACAGAAATTAAAGTATAAAAAAGAGCATCTTTGATATGAAAGACGTCCTACAGCGTTGATTAACGGATTATTAACTCTGTACCTTCAATTACCAGATTACAGTTTACCGGTATGAAACTAAATTAATGCCAAACTAAAAACAACATTTGTAGTAGCAAGGAGAAGCAATTTTTTTCCCAATTTTTTAAAAAATTATTGTTATTATACATTTTTTATTATTTTTTATTTTATTCATTCATTTTTTAATGTATTTCAATTAATGTTTTGTTTTGAATTATACATTTTTAGTTAATAATTTGCAATGCACATCTTTAAAACCAATCACATTTTATCACAAAATAAAGAAGGAGAAGCATTTTTTTCCTCATTTTTTGGGGGGTCGGGGGCAGGGTATTATCATTATTAGTATTTATTATATTATTTTTTATTTGATTTATTTATTCATTTTTTCAATAATGTTTTGTTTTGAATTATGCATTTATTTTGTTAATTATTTCTAATGCATATCTTTAAATTAATTATTTTTTATTTTATTTCATTTTATTTATTTATTTTCAATTTATGCATTTGTTGCTAATAATTTCCAATGCCTATCTTTAAAACCAATACAATTTTATCACAAAAAAAGGGAAGGAGAAGCATTTTGAAGCATTTTGCAAAGTACCTGCTGTAGTTGGGGCCCAGTTATTGTCTTCACAAATTCACCATGAAATCAGTTATTACATTTGACAGGAGTGTGCACATGAACGACCCACGCCCCGGTTAAAAAGGTCAAAAACAAACACTGGCCATTGTAAAAATAAGATATGCAAGTCACATTTCTGCGCTACCCGTCCATGAAACAGTCCTTATTTGAGGAATTTCACACTTTATTTAACTTGCCGCTTTATATCACTGTCACACGCTCGCGGTGGCTTGGGGGGATTTGGCAACGGAGAGCTCTGAGCTAACAGCGCACTCTATAGATCTGATAAATGCCTGGTGAGGTGACGAAGTGCTGCCTCCGAGCGACTGTGCTGAGCCACGAGCAAGAGCTGCCATCAGCCAGTTAAGACACATTGTGATAAAGATATGCACAGCTGGAGCAGAATGGCAGTGTTTAGAGCCAGAATCAGTTGGCTTGTCAGGAGTGGTGCTGGAGTGTGTGCAGTAATTTCTTCCCCTGAGTAAAGGTGAAGAGCAGTTTGCAGTTGGAGCTGTGTGGTGACTGTCAGCTCCACTGATCACAGGAGACTTCCCCTCATCTCCTCTGGCACCCTGACTGCTCACCTTGACAGCGTTCTCGCTGCCTTCCTCTTTAAAATCCTGGAATTTCATTACTTCCGCCATAATGAAGCCCTTCTCAAAGTCGGTGTGGATCTTCCCCGCAGCCTGTGGAGCCTTAGTTCCTTTCTGTCACGAGGAAGGAAAAGAGAGGACAAATGAATTGTTTTGCAGAAGATGGATTACAGCATGCGAGCGACATGGTGTTTGATAGGGCGATAGCGTTTGTGAGCATCACTCGGGGGTGTTTTCAGTCTTGCCTCAGTCCTGATTTCTGGATAGCTTTCCACTCGGCTGTGCCCTAGGGCAGCCAGGACACCGATAAGGACCCGGCACTGCTATCAATGCCTTCTGATTCCCATTCCGTGGTGGTATTGATTTCCGTCCAAGCAATCTCGCCTCATTGTGGGTCGCCGCTCGGCTCTCTGGTCATGACAGCAAGAAGACCCAGTGTTGCAGTGAGAGGCCAGGGTGGTACAGGCCTCACTGCATTAGGCCTTACTACATTGGCACAGCAGTTTGGTCATTCAAATTCATTTCAAACCTTCGCTGTGCTAGATACAGGGCTGCTGGGATATGTGAAGCTGATTCTGATGTCTTTAAATTGGCTTGTGGGCTGCAACTAACGGTTACTTTCATTGTCGATTTAATCTGTCGATTATTTTCTCGATTAATCGATTAGTTTCTTGGTCTATAAAATGTCAGAAAAGGGTGAAAAATGTCGATCAGTGTTTCCCAAAGCCCAAGATGACGTCCTCAAATGTCTTGTTTTGTCCACAACTCAAAGATATTCAGTTTACTGTCATAGAGGAGGAAAGAAACCAGTAAATATTCACATTTAAGAAGCTGGAATCAGAAGTTTGACTTTTTTTTTCTTTAAAAATTACTCAAACCGATTAATAGATTATCAAAACAGTTGGCGATTAATTTAATAGTTGATAACTAATCGATTAATCGTTGCAGCGCTAATAGACTTTAAATTAGGGTTGCACCAATACTGGATCGAATATCAGGCCGATACTGACTTAAATAGCTGGATCGGGTATTAGTGACAATGGGGCCGATCTATTCAATTCAGTTCTATGTTTATATACCGTATACATTGTATAATGAAATTTGAATTCCTGTTTAAATTTTGACCAATGTGTTGCTGCATTAAAGAGGTTTACACCTGAATTGTAATTCCTGAAAATTTTGAAGATGTTTTACCAAGTTGCTGGTGTACGATTTATTATTTTAATAATAAAAACAATTCAGTAAATGTATATCTATGTAGTTATTTGTCACTTATGTTGCCTTACACATAAAAGAATTATCCCAGTCACTTCCACACAGTGAAGCTTATTAATTAAAGACTGGTATCGGATCGGTACTCGGTATCGGCCCTTACCCGAAGCCCAGGTATCGCTATCGGTATCGGGACTGAAAAAGTCGGATCGGTTTCAGATGCCAATTTACAAAACACATAATAACAATTTAATGGTTTTATAAATTCTTTGTACCTTGAATCCTCTTTATAACTCTAAGGCTGATAAAATGTGCAATTTATATTCACTGAAATAATGCAGGGCGGAAATGACAAATGACCCAAATAAGTGACGTGGCTGCTGTGCATCATTATGACTCCTGCCTGTCGACCTGCTCTCTCTCTGCTCCGCAGCTCTGTGCTCAGGAACTGTTGAGCAGTTTTAATTATGTATATAATCAGGTTGGGGTCAACATATTTCATGCCAAAAGAATGATGCGTATTTAATGACTCTAATACATTACCATCTCTTTGCAATCTCACTGACGGAGTGCTTGTGAGTTTAACTACCATTAATCAGCATCAAGGTTTGTCTATCTGGAGAAAAATAGATTAAGGGAGGGGATTTTTTTCATACGGAGCATTACAAGAGATCCACATTGTCCTAGTTAAGAGCTATGCAGAGCAGGCTGATAGATAATGGTCACCTCGAGGCTGCCTAATAAAGCATGTTAAAGGACTTAGGAACGCGACATTACTGAGTGTAGTTTTTACAATGCAAGATGTATTGGCTTAATATAGTTACTCACTGATGCTTACCTGACTAAATGCCCCTCACACACAATCAAGGCTGACTGTAATCAGTTATGTCGACGGGGACAAGCGTGTTTTTGAGGATGCCTTTGAAGTGTTTCAGGACTTTTTTTGTAAACAGTGAGGACATCAGTCATGCTGAGATGCGACTAAACCTGGTGATGTCATCTGACTAAAATGTAATGTGTAAAAAAGTAAAGAGGAAGTGAGCTCACCTTCCCCCTCTGGCCTGTCTGAGAAACCATCCTTACCAAAAGGTCCTGTTTACAAACTTGTGTGGACATGATTACATTTAATATTCACATCAAATGATATTTAAATTAGTCTTGTTTTAAGATGGCTGTTCGTTACATCACTAAAATAATTATCAGATCAAGTCAGTGGAAAAAGAATACCGACAATGTGCTGCATAGAAATAAAATCTGCATTTCTGATGAAATTTTGTCTAAAGTATCAGCATGGGGCGTCCTGTTGGCAGGCGATCTGAGGCTCATACTGTATAACAGTGATGTCCCGTGTTCATATCTGACCAGGAGGGGTTTGTTGCGTGTTATCCTCCCCTTTCCCTCGCTTTCTTAACTTCCTCTTTCTCTTCTTTGTAAACAAAGCAGTAAAAGCAAACCCTGAAATGGTCTTTAAAGAAACGATACACAGTAGGATTACTGAGTCTGTATTTTCTTACATTGCACAAAAAAAAATATCAGATGCTGATATCCGTAACACAATGAATTCCTGTATTATTGGTGCATATTGTGACTGAAAACCTGTAACAGTTTAGAGTCGTTTAAGGGCCGACATCACAAGACTGGAGATGTCCTCCTATGAGATGACCGGTTAAGCCGTATATGCAGTTTAACACATGTCAAAGGGATTTATATGGGAAAAATCATTTTTGACTTATGATTCGTTTTTGTGAAAAATCCATGGATTTATCGTTGGTGTTCAAACCATATTCCAGTTTACGGGATGCACCGATACTGATACTGATATCGTGCCGATACTGACCCAAATAGGTGGATCGGGTATTGGTGACAATGGGCCGATCTGGTATCGGATACCGTTATTTTAATAAATTACAATTCAGTACATTCATATATATATATGTGTTTATTTGTCACATTTTGTTTTACAAAGTCAGGAAAGCAATGTTTATGTAAAGCCTGATGTTTTCTAACACATAAATGAATGATCCCAGTCACTTCCACACAGTGAGGCATACAGCTTATTAATTAAACACTGGTATCGGATCAGTACTCGGTATCGGCCGATACCCAAAGCCCAGGTATTGCTATCGGTATCGTGACTGAAAAAGTCTAGCTAGTGTTGTCCAGTCGTCTTCGCCTCCTTTATGCATCAATCTATATTGCGCTTCAGGAAAATTAAATTAACTTAGCATGTTTGTTTTAGTGGTGAATTGTCCAGAACAGGGCCTGTAGGGTCGATTTATACTTTATTTAATGTATGCAGTCCTGATAGGTAGAGATACGTTTGATTATTGTTACTTAACGTGTGCATACATTGATACTATGGGAGGACTTGTTGTACTCATTATGAGGTGTTCTATAGATTTATTGATGCTGTTTTTTTGCCATGTATACAGTATGTATCCCTACAGGTTCATCTGCAAATTAAATATTTGAGAATATATCTTTCTGAGAATGCAGTTTATCTTTTGGGTCTTTAAGCATTCATTTAAAGGTAACTGCCCCATGTACTGTAAGGATTTTGGGGTATATTTCTGACTGTTATTATACAGATTTCTTTTTACTTTTCTAGCTCCATACATGATATTAGAGACTGTCATGTAGTTAATATATGTTTGGTATTTATACCTTCCTATAGCACATGGGGAATGTGATTGGTTTCAGACTTTACTGCCACTCCCCATTTAAGATGTCTTCTCATTGTCACTAATAATTTCCGTGATGAAGGTCTAGCACCGAAACGTTGCAAATAAATGTATTACTGCAGATTATACAGTGTGCGGAGTGGTAATAAATGAACACAACTAAACTAAAATGCCACGTGAAGAACATCATGTCAGCATCATGAAATGTTTGTAGACGTGCTTATATTTGTGAGATAATCGATCATATATATTACTTATTTTTTAAGTTTAAAAATGCTCAGTGGACTTCTATCATTGATAATTAATTATTTTTGTTGAATATAAATTGAAATATCTAGTTAAAAATATCAGCTACACTGATGTTTATCCATCATGCACACTCATTTTGTGACACTGATTTAGCATACTAACTAAATCTTGAGGATAATAACAAGAAAACAGGTTGAGAAATTAAAAAGATCTATAGGATTTTTTTAAACATCTTGAAAAAACTACTGTCTCCTGTCAAAGTTGCGCAACACAAACACAGCTTCTCATGTCCTGTAAGTTAATAATTAATGTACATTTTAGAGAATTTCACATCAGTATCTGCAGTCATAATTGTAACACACTGATTTTTCTGGCATTACTGCTTCCACATTAGCATAATTTATAGCAGCCTTTTCAACAGAGATATTGAACAGACACAGCCTGGAGAATTTCCGGATTATTTTCCATTATAATGTGAAAACTGAAGTAGCTCATATTCAAGGAACGAAGCCTTAATGATCTACTTAGTGACAAGTTTCTTTGAGTATATGTCCGTGTGGAAAATTGCAATGCTTTTTGAAAACGGTTGTCCAAATTATGGGACTGAAAGAATTCTGCACTGTAAAAAAGTTTGATTTAAAATTGTAATCCCTTATTAAATATCTGTGACAGGATACAACCCAAATCTTCAGTTTTCAAAAAGTCTCTGAATAAGTTCCTTTGCAGTGTTTTTAAACTACCTACATGATCTTATAATATGTAACTCCTGACCAGTCAAATACCTTATTATATCCACACTCAATCCTTCTATTTTCTCAAGAATTTTTTTTTTTTTTTCCTTTTTACACAATACCAGCACGCAAAGCCAACATCTGTGTTGATGTAAATCCCGCGATCCCGTCGCACAAAGCTGTTGGCGGGCCGGGCTCAGTAAACTGAGACACACAGGGAGGAGGAGCCCCCTGCAAGGCCCACAAACAGTCGAATGAAAAGCGACATCAATTTTGGCACAGACAACCTCCGTCACACAGATTAGGCAGGCACAATGCACCGGCTCCTTATCTCCCGCGGCAGGAGGAGGGCAGGCAGATCTGCACGGGATGGAAACATTCTCATGGACGTAATGGGCAAAATCAATTGTTGCCCTCCTCAATCAATGTAGCCCCCACTTTCACTGTTCAGCAGCTCACCAGTAATTGAAGTTATCCTTGGCCTGTAATGACTAGCTAAAGCACAACCATGACAAAGTTGAAAGTGTGTGATATCAGTGAGGGTGCCAGCAGGGTGGAACGTGGGACACTGTGTGTACTCGTTTGTGTGTGTGTGTGCGCGATACACACCCTCAAACTCATCTGTATGTGCACAGCAGGCAGCCGGCTCTTACCCGAATGGTCCACGCACGGACCTCGTCTGGTCCAGCGGTGAAGAAGTACTCCAGCAGCAGGACTGCGTAGCCTGCCTTGATGATCTTGCTCAGGGCACTGGTGGAGAGAAATGTCAGTTTAAATCGAGGGGTCTGGACTGTTTAAGTATTATTTATTGCCGCCGATGCCTTGACAAAGTTCACTTCAGTGGCAAGGCCCCATTCATTCCAATATAAACTCATTAAGTGAATAAGATGGGTCACTTCGTTCCACATAAGACATTCAACTCTCCAATGGTTTCTTTGATTAATTAGAAAGCTTGTAGACTCATTTAGCATTTTAAGAATTCAACACGATGCCTCGTTCTGCACCAAGAGAAAAAAAAAAAAAACATCTGCTGTCACAATTTTTCTCTCCATAGAGGTTTTCACACGAGAACAATAAACCCCAAAATGCCCAAGTTATAATTATACCTACAGATGACAGATGACAGTTAAAAACTTAATTTAGAGGAAAACCCTTTGACTGAGTTGTTCAGTAAGAAGAGGGATCCTTTGCTTTATAATGGTAATTACTCTGCCATTTATTATTCTATCAGCACATGCAATTAAAGGAGTGCATGGAGGACACAGCTGATAATAAAGTGTGGGGAGACTGAATGCTAATTAACCTCTGCGTCTTGTGCTCCGCGCAGTGCTTCTGCATCTCCTCTTCGCTCTTGTCCTGTAGCTGGCTCTCCAGGCCGCCGCTGAAGGGGATCACCGAGGCTCCCGGGTCGTGACTGTCCACCCACTCCTTGATTTTCGCCAACCTGGTAAAAAATCAGCAGCCACAAAACCAGTTGGAGGACTTGATTATCATGAATGTATTTGTTATCTGCTGGTGTATCCATGAGAGCAGCTGAGCATATGAGCGTTTGCACTCCAAAGGTGGCGTTTATTTCAGTGAGTTTGACTCTGTTTCTAGAAAAGTGTTCGACTAAACATTTGACCTGAAATGTGCTCGTACGAAAGAGCATAGATACACAAAGAGTTAAAAAGTAACAGCAGCAATATCACACAGTGAAAATAATTATTTACAAGAAAAAGTCCAATATATATAATAGAGAGGCGAAGTCCCTCCCGTTCCGGTGGACCACCATGGGACCTGCATTCCACTTGAACTGGGAAGTCGGAATTTCCGAGTTCCCAGTCGGAAAGTTAAACTGGAACGCCCCTACAGTCGGATTTCCAACTTTGAAGGTTGGACGAACCTCACGAACCCCGTCCTCAAAATCCAAGATGGCTGCTCTGCGCATCTACAGTAAGAAAGCTGTAGTAGGCTAAATACTGTTTATTAGCACTTATGTCTTATTTGTGTCTCTTTAAATCAGCCGTACACACAATACTGTCAAACTTCTACCTGTGAACATCTTGCAACGGTATTTGTATGCGCAAAATACCGGTGTAATGTGTTGTTATCAACGGGCATTGCTAACAATGGCTAACCTCGCTGGAGCAAACCCCATTAAGTTTTCCGACTTATTGTACTGGAACATTCCCAACTCCGGCCTCTGATTTCCGATCAGCACAAATTCGGAAAAAAATATGTACGGTACTTAATGGCGAGAGACAAATATTTTTTTTGATCCCGTTTGAATTGCACCATGAATTACACATATGATGTTTGTCAATTTAAAACATAATTTTGCAAGTCGCAGGTTGTTGTGAAACTGTTGAAGTACAAGACTGTGAAAATACGTAATTAGAAAGACTACACACCCAGAAGTCGCGTAAGTGGCGTCTCTCTCTCTGAAGCTACAATGTCTGTGTGTTTCGTACTGGGATGTACTGACACCAGCAACGGATCTTACTTGTTCTTTTGCTTCCCGGTTGATAAAAAGACCAGGAGTCGCTGGATAAAACACATCAGGTAAGATAACGTTTCATTTGTGCGTGGAACATAGCTAAGTTAGCTAGCTAGCTAGTGTTGGTGACGTTTATTGTGCGAGACGAGAGATGTAGTTCACTGAGCGGTTTCACATAAAACTAAATGATACTATGACAAACTGAGACTTTCTTGATTTGCAAAATTATGATTTAAATTGACGAATGTGTGATTCATGGCACAATTCAAACGGGATCAAAAGATTATTTGTCTCCCAACGTTGACTACCGTACCAAAATAAGGTAATATGTATTGAAAACAGGTTGTTACTGCACTAGTGTATAACAAATAAGATTTAAAGGACTTATTTACAGATTTAAATGACTTGTTAGAGGACAACGCATCATGTTTTCTACGAAAAATAGTCAGCAATGTAACTGTAGCTGTAAAATAATTCAGGAGAAAAATGTACAACAAATCCCTCTGAAACATGAGTAGAAATGTAAAGTAGCACAAAATGGAAATTCTCAAGTACAACCCGGTCTCACGGGAAGGCGTATAATAGCAACATTCCGCGTGTCATGAGGACCTTTTCGCCTTTTTTCGCGTGTCATTTATACGCTACGCAACAAAACTACGGTAACATCCACAGTTAGGTTGAGGCAACAAAACCACTCACTTAGGTTTAGGCAACAAGTAGTTAGGTTTGGGGAAAAACGTCATGGTTGTACTTAAAATAATTACGTAAACTAAGCAAAATATGTACGGAAACAACGTAACATAAATACGGAAAACACGTCACTAAAAAACGAAATAACTAAAAAAACAAAACTTTTATTCTACGTCACTAGCTCTGAGCGTAACATATTTATGAGGCTGTACATGGCGTACAAATGCCACGCCGAAAGCAAGAAAGGCGTTTGTGTTACGCGCGAAGTCTTGTGCATTATTGTGGCATTCATATGCCTTTTCGTGGGAACGGGCTGAAGTACCTCAGAATTTTACTTATGTCCTGTAAATTGAGTAAATGTACTTAGTTTGGCTACTTTCCATCCAGTTCATAACACACACAAAGCGTTTACTATAACAGACAAATAGAGTTCATTCACCCCATCTAAACATGCACCATAAAGCCAGGAAAGGAGTAGAAAAACTCACCGCTAAGTGTCTCCTTACTCATAAATGTCTTTGTCATTCTCTTTACCACCTGAGTTTTTTTCCCCTCTCTTTGTCTTCCAGTCCAGCAGGACACCTGACATTGCAGGACAAAGATATCCTCACACTTAATGGTAACTCTCAGTCAGAACAATACGAGGGGGTTAGGGCAATTATGAGATTAGCCCCACAAGCTCTCAGGCTGGGATTGGACAGGTCTCAAAGAACAGCATCACACAAATCCATTTTCACACGGCGGCCCTGACAGAGCTCCTGGGCTGGATTGATTCTAAGGGGTCCCTGTCATTATCTGTAATCCCAGTTTCCTGTTTAAAGCCCATAAGAATCAAAGACTGGGAGGGACCCGACCACCTCAATACCACATCTATTCCAATAACAATGTCACCGCTTTATCACCTACAGCACCGTATCACTGCCCCTACCTAATGATTATCAATATACAATATATGACAGGGAGAGCACCGTTTTGCTTTGATTGGATGTTTTTTCCCAACAAGATAGGATAACACTACAGGGTACATTTGAAATGCCTCATGTGCTACTTTGTCTGTCTGTTCGGATGCACATCTATTAAGAGCCGTAACCTAATATTTCCCTTTCTGTTCGATGTGGCGCTGACGTTTGACTGCCACCGCAATAAGGTAGTCGCCAGCGTCTCACCAATAAAGGGCGGAAAAATAAAACGCATTTAGTCAAAGCCCAAAAAAAAAAAAAAAGCTTGAAAACAGGAGATGGCGGGCGCTCCAAGAGGGGAAAAAATCCAATCTGAGATAATAACAGCTGTAGTTTGTCACTTTTAGCAGCACAGCTGTCTATTTGGTGGCACGTTATTTGCATTCCTCAGGTATTGCGTCTACTCTACAGGCGGCTGAATAATGATTCACAAATCACTCTCTCCACACCAGTCAAGGGCTGTGATCCTTTGAATAGACCATTGTACCTGAGACTGTAATTGGTGAAGACTTGACAGAGCTGAGCCAAGCCAGCCAAGTAACAAAGAGGCTCTTGGTAGAAGGCTGAGGGATGATTTTAATAATGTGAAGCCGGAGACGGAGAACGTGAGCTGCAAATGAGCACGGGGGTCTCTGGGTCCTTGCACTGAGTGACACGGGACCAGACAAACACCTTGCCACGGGAACACGAAACTCCCCCTTCCCTCAACTGCAGAAACAAAGCACTGTCAATTAAGAGCTCTGATGCTCCGTCAACACGGCTCCCAAAACCGACTCTGTCAAGTTAAGCGCTGTCTACCGATGCCACTTTGCAATTTGTATTTATGTCCTTTCCAATTATTTGTGAGAAATTGTACGAGGATGTGCAAATTGGGGAAATGTTTATGTAAAACATGCTGCAGATGTTTTTTTTTTATTTATTTTTTTTTTATTTATTTTTTTTATCTTTCAGTCATTCATGAAATCATAAAGGTCTCCATGTAAATCTATATTTCAGAGAAAATCAAAGTGTTGACAAGAATCGTGTTTTCTGTATATCAAGGACTGTTTCCAGTTAGCTCAATGGCATATTATCAGTATCTCCTCTCTTAAAAATATTTTTTTAATGCAGGGTTTATTACTTTTCTGCTTAATATCCAAATCTTTTAAGACATTGGTTCCCAACCTATTTTCCTCTAAGTCCCCCCAACTTGTATCTACGAAAAGCTGAGCGCCCAACTCCATATATTCTGATGTCATCACCCTAAAAAAAAAAAAAAAGGCTATTTTTTTTTAAAGGCTATACTCCAACAAATATGGATTGAAGCAGAATATTTCATCAGATAAAAATGGGAATTTTGGAAATGATTACATCCATCTTTTGTTTCTCAATAAATGTTGACTTTTGGACTTTACAACGCTCTGGAGTTATTGGAAATGTTTGGATCACACGAGTCGGAAACAATCCTACGCAGCCACCACTGGAATCAAGTTCTATAAATAGTATAATACCAATAATATTAGTGTAGCCTACAACGGTGCAGATATATGGCTTCAAACTAGGACTGTCAAAGTTAACGCGACAATGACGCGGAAGGAGTCCATTGGTACCAACCATGTCATACTAGCTTTTCACGAAGGAGGGTAAATAACGCTCCAAGCTTACGCTAAATTTTGGCGAGGAAAAACCGGCATGACCATTTTCAAAGGGGTCCCTTGACCTCTGACCTCAAGATATGTGAATGAAAATGGGTTCTATGGGTACCCACGAGTCTCCCCTTTACAGACATGCCCACTTTATGATAATCACATGCAGTTTGGGGCAAGTAATAGTCCAGTCAGCACACTGACACACTGACAGCTGTTGTTGCCTGTTGGGCTTGAGTTTGCCATGTTATGATTTGAGCATATTTTTTATGCTAAATGCAGTACCTGTGAGGGTTTCTGGACGATAATTTTCATTGTTTTGTGTTGTTAATTGATTTCCAATAATTAATATATAAATACATTTGCATAAAGACAGCATATTTGCCCACTCCAATGTTGATAAGAGTATTAAATACTTGTCAAATCTCCCTTTAAGGCACATTCTAAACAGATAAAAAAAATTGTCATTAATTTGTGATTAATCGCAATTAATTATGGACAATCGTGCGTTTAATCGCGATTAAATACTTTAATCGATTGACAGCCGTAGTTTAAACAGAATTTGGCCAACTAAGAAGCAAAAAAGATATATCTTTTTAAATAATTTTATTTAGAGACTTTTGTATAAATTATCCAGTAAATGACCCCAAACTGGGGTCAAATGTATCCCAGGTTGGGAACCACTGTTTTAAGAGAAAACTGAAAATATTCTATGCGGATTTGTGAACTTCCATAATAGACACAGTAGATAAAATATTTGTTCATGTAAAACATTTAAAAGGGTTTTACAAGTCTAAGCTACACACACGCAAAAAAAAAAAAATCCAGTGAGCGATATTGTGTGTGTGTGTGTGTGTGTGTGTGTGTGTGTGTCTTGTCAGTCTCCCATTATGTCCCAGCACTGAGTGCCATCTCTCACTGCTCGGTTAATAGAAAGATTCAGCACTTTCTGGTCTCGATATCCCTCTCTGAACAAATGATGCCTGAAATTTTTATTCTTTTTATAATGGAATTCCAATGGCCTCTGCTGCAAATCAAGTGGAAATTTTTGCATATCAAGTGGGAAAAATTAAATGTTAACCACGTTTTAATGTGATTAAGGGTGACAGGGACATTATTTCTGCTAATCATTCACCGGCTTGAAGGCTCAAACAAAAGCTAAGGAACAAGCCATGTTTGTGCTTTCCCCGCTGCTCTCGATTCAAAAGGGGAAAATAGTCCTCTAATCAAACTTTTACAAACCTAAAACGTGCATTTATATTTGGTTTTTATGTTGATATGTTAAAAACAAGGCAATATGAAATAATCTGTTTATCTTACACCTAGAAAAAATATCTCATGTTATTTGTTCTAAGCTTGAGATTTGATGCCTGTTGTATTTACAATACATCCAATTTAAAGCACAACATATTGTGAAATGAGGAACAAAAAAAACAATTGGAGCTTCCACAACAGGCTGGCTCTGAATGGAGATGTCCCACCGGGGGCCACCCTCTGGGGCTAGTCTATTTGTCTTTTTGTGTGGGAATCCTGAGGGGGGGATAATTCCTGTGTTTCCGCATGCCTGGGGCTTCCCTGGGCTTTGTCAGGGCTTTGATCTGCTTAAATGGCTCAGGAGGGGAAAACAATGGGAGTTTCTAAAGTACAGGGGCGCAGCTACCTGAGACAATGACCTGGGCCTGCGTCTGACATACATTCATACAGGTTAGCTTTATTAGGAGTGCTTAGCCAGTTAAGCCTGTAAAAGGTGGGCCATCATCTCCAGTTTGAGTGCTCCCTTTCAGATGCAATTGAATCCTGACAGACCTGAGGAGTAATCCACTACCTGCGTCCGCCACAGCTTCATCACCGACACACACCCAACCTGGCGAGCGGCGAAGGGATCGACGGCGGGCTTAAATAATTTAGGTGCCAGGTGTCCCCAGTTACCGCGATGGCACCTCAGCGCCACACAGGACCAAGGCAAAGGGCGCTGGGGCCGCCCCCGACCAGCCGTATATGTGTCACTGAGCCGTGCCACAAATCTTGGCAGCTGCTGGCTTGCATGCCAGGCACAGACTCATCAAGTAATAAACCCGGGGTCCCCTCTGTGTCGCTGGTCCCCGGCTGCAGGGACGAGCATCCTAGAGGGCCGGGATGCTGCGGCACACAGTCGCACACACTGACACCCTCCTCTTCGCTTCCTCTGTGAAGGGAGACAGATATGAGAGGTATGAGCTCATGGTGGCTTTTTGGAGGCTGGGAAGTCAGGGGGCTCTGTAGGAAGCTTTTCATCCTCCCAGTGGTGAGCTCCTGAGCGACAAGAGTGCAGACGCTCTCTGCTCCCTGTGGCCTTGGCCGGATGGAAAGGCATTACACATCAGTCTCTGAGATGGAAGGAGATCTGACACACACACACATACACACACACTATCTCCAATATTGTGGACTTCTTTCAGCCTTCAAAGCAATCACAGGCTGGAGGAAACAGAACCCAGCGCCGGCACAATGGGAGCAGCTTTAATTAAGAGCATCATCTCACATCACATCTCAAACAAACCTCGAGGGTGTGCTGGTAACAAGCTTTTTTTTGAACAACTTTTTCTTTGATAACTACACCCATTAAATTTTTTCGCGACTTTAAATGTTTGCACATGATAGATAAAGCCCTAAAAAACCATCTACCCCCCCAGTTTGGTCTTTTACGACGGTTGTTGAGAACACGTTATCAAAGCTGTGGCCTTGTTTAAGGGTATTTGTACATCTGAAATTCAAACAGTAACCCAGAGGAGTACATTCTACATCACCCAAAATAATTCTCTATATGGGGTATCCGTGCTGTCATTCACGGCAGTTGACTAGGCGAGAGAAAATAAGGGGGCTGGGGTAGAGAGGGGGGAGTCATCAAGATGTGACAATTGTGACAAGAGCAGGCAAAGTGTAGCGCCGAAGAACACCACACGGATTTCTCCATCTCTTCGTTTTTTTTTTTCCAGGATGACAGCTTAATGTCTTCCACATGCAATATTTATTCTCATCGTGTGTCAGACTGTCTAGCTGTCCTAGGGAGTACAAAGAATGCCACTTATTACAATAAAAGCAGAAGGAAGGTAATCAAGGACATATGTAACATCAGCCAATCATGTCCCCTTCCAATCCTGCATCTTTTTTATTTTCTCCCCCATTCACAACAGTTCGACAATAATCCCGATAATAAGCGTTTAGGAGCTGTATGTGGCAACACTAAATTCATTTATTTGTCTCATTAGAGCTGCCGAGCCCGCTGGCAACTCACCGTGACACGTGTGTTCAGGCTTAACCTTATCGCAAAGATAATAAAAAGCCCAGCTCAACAAAGCTACCGAAATGTATCATTAGACGGACGTTTCTTTTCATGTCTGCTATGCCAAACTTCGACTTTGCTGGGGAACACTTTGCTGGGGAACAATTCCCAGGGCGCCCTCAGAAGAAAGCGAGCATGTTGTGCTGCTGCAGAGATGTCTACATACATCAGGAACTGCGGGAGACTCACTTTAGCATTAGCGTTGTTGGGCCTGGGCTGGATAAATGAGGATGAAGTGACAATCTGTATTGGATTTTTGAGAGCAAGATTTCTTTGCGGGGTCATTAAAGAACAAACAAGAGCAGAAAATGTCTCTTTTAGTCTCAAGTTTAGGGTCTGTCTCATTAGTTACAACAACGGCGCTGTGTCTTCGCCACCGGGATACAACAAAGACAACGGGGTGACATGTCAGCAGCGTCCTCTCATTACCTGGACTGGGGACAGTCAATAACCAGGGCTAACTGGACCGACAGGATTTTATTAGCGCCATCTGTTTCAGTTTTACTATACAGCCTCTCCTGTTGTTTTCTCTCATTGAAAGCCAGCTGAAGGCATCCATTAGGATCGACTGTGGGCAGTAGGGCACACATCTTACCATGGGAACGCGTTTTCTCAGGATCCCACACTGCACGAGGAGAGAGTGGACGACTGTGCACAAAACAAAAAGGAGCGAGTGATCGTATATCCCCCCTCACGGCTTTGAAAAGGGAAGTCTAACTCCCCAGATAGTAGTCCCTAAAAACTTGGATGGAGCCAGTGGTTTTGCACTCAATAAAGTTTCAGTTGTGTTTATGGGAATTATGGTTTGGAGTAGCTGAAGTGGGCTGCAGTGACTGCTTTCATGGAGTGGCTTTCAGTGAATCATAACAGTCTCCCCCCCCCCCCCCCCCCCATCTCAGTTTTTCTGCTGTCTCTGACGGGTACTCAGAAATGGCTGGCTGTTTGTCAAAATGATCACACAAAAAGAAAATGCATGTTTAACTTATTACTGGGCTTCTTCAAAACCAAAAAAATGCATATATCTAAATACAAGTCAACACCAAAGCTGAGAATATGAAGGATCTATTTACCACATGATCTGTGTGGAGAAGGCTTGAGGTATGAGCTCTGCTGTAACTCCTGTCTGGGCTTCCTTTACTTTAATTGTCAAAGCTCCTCCTACAGGCCAACTAGAGTATCAGACTCAGCAAAGACATTTTCTTCTCCTTCTTTAACTGCGGTTGGGTTTCTTTTAACTTATCCCTGCAGTGAGACTTCACCGGAGATTTAGGATTACACTGATGTTATATTGTATTTCTCTTATTATAAAAAAAAAGATCTTATAAAAAACGTGTCAAATATTTATAATTTTAATTCTTTAAAAGGGATAAATAGTTTCCTGCAACAGCTGGGCACTGTAGTTTTCAGCAAACATCACTCAATCAAGAGAACACAGCGCACTTGTTGGGGACTATTTTCAGCCGCGGATTGATACACATTTTGTCTGCTTGTGAGTATTTACGACAGCAGGATGATGTATGTGGTACTCTGTAAGTTCCAGTACCAATACGAACATACTATTTAGTATGCCAGAAAGAGATTTAGTACGTCCCAATACATAGTATGTCAAATGCCATAAATACCAGGATGTCCTACTACATCCGGTCTCATTTTGCAGTATGCAATATTTCTGGCTATTCTGACCCACAATCCTCTGTGCAGCGGATATATGAGCAAGAGGGTCAAAGTTCAAGGCACAAAGTTATGACGAAGTAGTACGCCCAAACTGTACGAGCTTTGTAAGGGCCGCTGCAGTATGTACTAAAAGTAAAAAAAGAAAAAGTATGTAATTTGGAACGCAGCCATTGACTCAAAATAAACAGTGTCCATGTTTGTTGTAATAAAGGAAAATGTCATCCAGTGCAACAGTGCGGTTCATTGATGTGTTTTTAATAGATTTTGGAGAACAATGGAGCGCTATGGCACAGAGGAATAAGATGTATCAGGCTTTGGCTACACAGACAACACTTTACAGGATCAATTCATTGTTGGTGTTGGTCTTTTGTTGACAGTAAGAAAAATATAGAATATCTCCAACCATATCCTTTAACTTCTAATGGGTAAAGTGGACAGGGGTTGAGTCAGGCTACTTTCCAAATCGCATACTTTTTCTTTTTACTTTTAGTACATACTGCAGCTGCCCTTACAATGTACACATGCAGTATGCATACAATTGGGACATACAACTTCGTCATAACATTGCATACTGAATCTTTTTCTGGCATACTAAATAGTATGGTAGTATGGGTATTAGGGCTGCCCCCTCTTAGTCGATTAGTTGAATAATAAGTCATTTTGGTCTTAGTTGACTAAGATTTCTTTAGTCAATTAGTTCTTTTTTATGCCTTTTTCATGCCAAATGACTTATTTCCAAGATACATCTTAAAACACAAGATTTAAAGTGGTGCTTTTGTGTGATTCTTTGTGGAGAAACTCAGTTTCTCAGATCTGTCGATTAAATCAACTAATCGATTGGTCGACAAATTTGTACGAGGGTTAGTCGACTAAGAATTTCCCTGGTCGAGGACAACCCTACTGGGTATTGGAACGCACAGTCAGCGTCTTTTTTGATCCAAGATGGCGTCGCGCGTGTGCAGCGGCTCTTAGCTCCCAGTTTCTTTCCCTGTGCCATACGGTCACTGAACAAACATTAAAATCTGTGCAATATTAATACACTGAATGTGAAATAGCATCTACCTCACCTATTCTATTTCTCAACTGCAATACCTCTGTTTATATTTATTTATTTATTACTCTGCCTCACCTGTTTTATTCCTGTCTTTATTTGCTTTATAGCTATGTGTGTTTTATCTGTTATATGTTTTATCTGCCTTGTCTTGTCAAGTATTTGTTTTTAAAGCACTGACCAGGAGTGGCAACTGTGAATCTCGTTGTATTTAATACGATGACAATAAAGCTTTCTATTCTATTCTATTCTATTCAGTCAGCGTCTTTCTTAACGACACCTAAACATGAAACGAGGCCCTTTTGCTGCAGATCAAACCGGACGAGGACTTGTTGAACACAAGTCTCCCGAAGTGCTGAGACACACTGATTGTTGTCTTTTCAACATCATAGTCAGAGATGACTGATGAGAGCGTGAGCATGGCATATGATTTTCTGAATTACACCATGCCAGACAAATATGTGGGGGGAATTAATTATGAAAGATCGATTCATGCCTTTGTGGCAGGAAAAAAAAAAGAAAGATGATTAAAAAGGCTGACTGGAAGAGCAGCTGTGGTATGTAACTATTTCAGTTGTGGTTTCCCAAAACATAAAGACAGAGGTACCTAATGTAACACACATTTAGGAGACAATAACGTTCAAAGAGACAAAACAGGTTTGAATGTGTAATAATAAGACTCAAAGAAAGTCTATACAGACTAAAGAGAGAAGGAGGCCGTCACATGCACTTACATATACACACACACTTGCATACAGACAACCAGACACACAGACACACACACACACACACACACACACAGTTAATAAAAGCTCCAATAGTACCCTGCAGTTCTTAGACTCACCAGGAGAACCCACACGGCAGAGGCACTCACAGACAGGTCACGCTTGCAGGTTTTCCTTAAAGGTCAACTCATCTACTTAAGAGGCACCAATTTACTTTAATGCACGTTGTCCAAAAGATGGAAAAAAAAAAAATAGAAATGGCAAGAAAGAAAAACATCACAGCATATCAGGAGTATTCTGCTTTTTTTTTTACTGTCAGAAAATGTGACTGCTCTTAGTTCTCTGAGGAGGATCGAATAAATATCTGATATCAAACCTATTAAAAAGACTGATAAAGACGAAGGGCGAGGCCACAAGCTTGCAAAAACAAACAATGGCTTAACTGACAAGTGAAAACACGCCAACGCTGGGGCAGGCTGCAGCCACACCGCATCGTCAACAGCGCTCTAATGACCCTCTCACAAAACACACAAACTATACGGTTACGCGGCGCAGAGAAAAAGTCTTCCAGGCAGCTACGAGGAGAAAGCCTCTTGATAGACTCTTGTAGATGCCATTCCCTATCACGCAATGCCTCTCAGTCATAAACACATGACAAATGCGGCCTTAATCATTTTTTACGAGCGGGGATGTGCAGGGGGCAGTGCATGGTTAGAGGGGTAGAGGGGAGCGGCGAGCAGCAGGCGGCCCCCTCTGCACAGAGGAGAGGGCTGTGTGGTAAAGTCTCCTCTGGAACATCACTCGGCCAGCGCTCCTTTGATCTCCGCACCGCAATTACGCCAGCATCCAAATGAGCATGGAGTCGCCTCTGAAACAGACTTCAAACATGCACATGTACGCATTCTCATACACGTACACATGCGCCTGTATAGGATTGGAGCCATGTGCTCCTCTCTCTCAACAGTAAATGATGTACTGTCTCCAGCAGAGAACCTGGGGATGAAAGGAGGCCTCGCTCTTCGTCTGATCCCCTCCATTAATGATGGCTTGCTAAAGCTAATACTGTGTATTCTTGTCTAAACAAGGGCAGCCTGGTATGTGCTTCCCATACTCCAAACAGGACGATCTTGGTTAACAATGGACAACAGTCGTTTTTTGGAGCATCAAAAACTTCGATAAAGCTGCTGCAATCTCCCATGTGAGACAAAAGCCACAGCAATAATCAACTGTGTGCCTCTACAAACCTGCGATAATAACGAAATCAATTAACTTACATACATTAAACTCATAAAATGATGTTTCGTGAAGCATGCTGCTGAAATGAACGACATTAACATAAAGCCTGGGTGGCAGCAGGTACTGAGGAAAACACCTAGAATATAAAAACAACTTGAAAAAACTGAGCCTGTGAAACGGCATGAATGGATGTCCTGAGAGACACAGATGAGATTGGCTTATTTGCCTCATTCTAGGATTCGCCCTCTTTTCCACCACACATTAAGGCTGAGATTGCAATTTGTCTTGCTGTTTGCTTTGAATAGTCCTTAACCGTATCATCATCTCAACTGTGCCGGTGGAAAAACACGGGGAGCATGGCGACAGCCAAATGGCAGTCTGGCGTCTCCGCTGCAGACTAGCTGCCATTAGGGCTGAGAGCAGCATTTATTGTACAATTAGGGCCAGCGAGATCTACCTGTAATCATCTCCATACAGGTGTGAGCCCCTCTCTGGACAAGGGAAGTGACTCATCACTTGTCAAACATCAGCACTTTGATGTCGGCATTGTTCACCGTGGCGCCCTCAGGACACCTGAGCACTACTGTTTGGCTGTTTAAAACGCTCTGAGATTTATTGCGTTTCACACAGTTAAAAAAAAAAGGCGCACACACGCAACACGAGAAGAAAAAAAAAAAAGCCCTCTTCCTACTGATGACGGATGTTCCACACGCCATGAATCATTTGATTTATGAGCTCTCTCCCCCCCCCCCCTCCCTCCGTCTGACACTCATACTTTCGTGTCAGGAACATTTTATCAAACAGTCATAGGTAAACAACTTCCCGTGTAATACAATGCTGCCAAGCAAAGCACTATAAACAAATTTTTTTGTAAGAACTGACACCACAAGCCTGGAGGGCAATTGGAAAAGTGTGATAACAATCCACAAGTTGGTGTTATTGACAAAACGGCTGCAGTGTGGAAAAAAAGTAGCCCTTTCAGATATAATGGATGTCTAAAACACCAGCCTTCTGGATCTGCTCTCACTGTGGCCACATGGCATTACTACAAAGAGTGTGTTTGACAGAACCGAGTGGAGAAGTTTATTTAGTGCATTAAAGGTCACCCTCAGTAAGTGTGCATTATGAATAGTGTTGCACCTGCAGAGTAAAAAAGCGCAAATCCCTGTATATTAGCAATAAAAGCGCATTTTTCTTCAGCTCGCTGTGCATCAAGAAAGCCTCGTTGTGATCTGTGGGAATTTCAAGGCTATAAAGTGACGCTTGTTAAACTACTTGAGCAACAACATGTGAGTAAGAAACCAAATATTTTGGAGCAGAAATATTTTTACAGATCGTATAATATTCAAATCCTTCTGATTTATCGGCCGACTCCAGGTGATATTAATTACAAGCTTGGCTTTGAATGTACACGTGTTTGTTTTTGGGTTTTTTTTGTCATTTAAAGCCTTCCATATGATATGACAAATTTATTTTGATGGAAAATGGGGACCATATGCGAGTATGTGCTTAATGAAGTGCAGAGTCTGGTCGGGGTTTGCAGAGCTGGATGTTGTGTTAGAGCTTACTTAGTGCCACCTCCAGGCAGATCCTCTCACAAAGATATGACCGTTTCTGTCAGCAGGAGACCGCAGTCGTCAGCGAGGCTAACTCACACACTTCTCACACACACCCCCCCCCCCCCCCCGGCACATGCATACGCAGACGCATGCACGCACACGTTTTTATAGCTGAAACGCAGATTCAATCAAAGTTAGCAGAAATCAATGCAACTCCGTACATAGGTAGAAGGAAAGCTCTCTGGGGGATGATTCATGACTTACCATTTGTTCTTTTTCCTTATGTAGTCTTTCTCCGAGAGGTTAACAAGGTAAATCATCGGTTTGGATGTCAAAAACAAGTATTTGTTCAACACTTCGATCTGTGACAGAGACAGACAAGAGAAGTAGTGAGAATCCAAACTTTCCAAAGTACCCTTTGAGGACAGCACAGACAGAGACGAGCGAAGCCAAATCAAATTAGAGTCTGGTGTATAGGCGCTGTGGGGAGCGACTATAAAGCCTCTAAATTAAGATCAGCACGGCCAGATGTCATTAGCTTGTACAAAAGTAATGTCAAAATACAAGCAACAAAGGGCTGTGCATAATATTAACTTGTGATTTGCACAAAAGACGAAAAGAGAGAGGGGGGGGAAACAGCAGTTGTACTTTTAGGTCAGATGAAAAGATTAGCAAGATAAATGACATTAATAAATCCGACTGTAACATCAAAGGCTTACCTCCTTGTCGTTCCAATCGTGATAGTAGCGGACGTGTTTCTTTTCATCCACTACCCAGCTCTTGATTTTGCACATAACGTCCTGTTTGGGGTTAAAAGAGAATGAACAAGAAGCCATTAAAGGAGATGAAAAAGAATATAAACCCAGCAGGGTATGGGGTAATTATTTCCTAAATGCATGGCATCCTGATGCCAAAATGAACAATGGCTGCGCTCGCATTGGAGCAGGAGTGGCCTGGCTTTGACAGGGATGGCATGCACGAGACCCCCTTCCTTCCTTTAAATCGCGACAAAATGCCTTCTGGGGTGTCTCGCTCGGAGTCGCAGTTTTGAACATCAATATTCCATCGGGACCGTTTAATGAAAAGGATAGAGAGAGGAGCCTAAATTGGAAAGAGCGGGGGAACTAATTGGAACTTGGTTAGTTAGGTGTAAATTATTGGTCCTTCCTCGGGCACTTTGCAGAATGCAGTGACACTGAATAAGCACTAGTGAGGTACAGAACTAATTATTCACTGTTTCTTCTGGAGAAAATATTGAGCATTTCCAGCTATGTGTGCCACATTCATTACCGAGGTACTTGTGGGTTGAGACCACAGGCAAGACTGGGCCTCGACAGGATCTGGAAGCGGAAAAGGGTGGGAAAATGGGAGGGAGGTAGTTATAAAATTTGTAATAAAGAAATTGAGCCTATTATTGTTGATCCAGCCCCACAGAAATTAGCGGAACACATTCTTTTTGTTCCTGTCAACTTGACCTCCCCCTTCATATAAAAACTCCCCCACCCCCTGCAACACTCCCCCTACCTCCTTTTCCCTCCCCAAACCCTTGCAGCACTTCACAATCATACTCCCTTTTGAAAGAACTGAGGAAAAAAATCCTGCCAGAGCCTCAATTACACAATGGCAGAAAAAGCTCCACACACTGACCCCCAGCCAGCTGCATTCACTCTCTGCACATCTCTCTCCACAGGAATTCTAAAGGCCTTTTAGTCAGGCAGCCAGAGTGCAGCCAGCGGGAGAGGGCGCAGGAAGAGCTGCATACACTCCGCCCGCGCCGTCCCAAGTCTTCACAGAGAGATTAATCATCTGTGAAATGGAAACAGCAAACGGCCAGTGACACAGGCTGAACCCGCTCCAGGTTTCCCTCATCAGCTCGCAGCCGCCGTGCAGCGCTCCTCTAACAGGCAGGTGTTAATAAAAGACATATAGGTCCCACAGGGGTCAAACACATATGCCTGCCACCATGAAGCGCCGCCGGTGGGCCGGCTTCTTATTATTGTTTTGTAAGGATAGGGATTTTGAGGATACGCACGGACAAAGGCAATGAAACATTGTTCTTGTAAACACAGCACCGGAAAAATGGATTTAAATCTTCCTAACAATGCATACACATGAGCCCTGCGCTGCTGCTGCTGCTGCTGCTGCTGCATTGCACATGGATTCAGCAGAATTAAATATTCAGTGACTTTTTCATTTGTACAGCAAATTTTTAACCGTAATATACTATTTTACAATACATTTAAAATTTTTGATTTGGTTGTTTTTTTCCTCACAAAATCTAATTTTCTCAAACAGCAGCTGTGATCTGCAGCAGTGAGCGTATGAACCTTCGCAGGTTTTATTTCCATCAATTTTGCCCCCTACCTATCATATAAAACAGCATCCCTCTCCGTAAAGGATACCCTTTTTAGTTTACAATATTAATCATGTCCTTATGTGTTCCCCAACGTCCTGTTTCAGCAGGAAGTGCATAAAAAAATATACAGTAGTTCTCTCTCAAAGTGAGTGTTTCTACACCTTGTGTAGTAGCAACAATGTACAGGACATTTCCTACACTGACTACATTTCTCTGCACTTTCATTTTTATGTTTTGCAACATAGATATTTGTGTGGTTTTGTCATAATTACTCAAGAATTTCACAGCATTTTAATATTTTTTTTTTTCATTTAGCAAATCACTTGTTGGTTTTACTGCAGTTTTATTTCACTTCCACTGAGAGAACATATCAAATGTGTGAAAAAAACAAACAGATTTAGGATTTTTAGGACACAGCTTAACGTAAACTATTGTGTCCACTAAACCAGCTCTATAAGTGTGAAATGTGCATCATCTCGCATCACATCAGGTATACTATGTGACAATAGGCAGATATCTAAATGGTAAAATAATTGTGTAAATCCACTACAAGCAGGATAAAAAGCAGTTCTTGCTCATGAAATTTCAGGCCACGTAAAGACCTGTAGTGCTTATAAGAAACGGAGTGCAACAATGGAAATTAGTATTTCAAAGGTCTTGCAAATTACTCAGTAAAGAGGAAAATCTAAGGAAGTAATCATCATCTACACAGAATTTCCCTATTAAGCATGCTGTGGCTCTACAGAAGAAAGTACAAGCACTGTTGTTTCTTTTAAACTGTACATTTTTTAGTCTTGATGCACATGCTCTGCATATAGACGCTTACATCAACACGTATGTGTGTCTGTGCACAGCTGAGCGTGTCAAACGCCAGGCGCAGCCTGTGAGACAATCACACAATCCCTCCCATCTAAAAGCTCGCTGCAGCCTTTGATAAGCACCATTCTTTGCCATCTAAAGAGGTCTTCTATAGATTTCACTTGCCGACGTGTGCACAACCTTTGACGAGTAATGTATCATTTTTATTCATTGCCTAAAATTGTTAGCAATTATGTGCGTAAGCGGCCACCTGCCTAGCCTGAATGGCTCCTGTCTGTGGGGCTACAGGGGTGTGGGGAAGTGCTGTTGGCTGCAAAGGGGGGAGGGGGGGGTTAGTCTGAGGGGAACCAGCCAAACACGGGGCCTCTGCAGCAGGTGAAAAAGCCCCTCTCGTTAGTGTAATGAGTGGTCAGAGCCTCGGTGTGTCGGGGCCTGAAATTGGGCACGCCGCTCCGAGTGATAGGCCAGATCCCCTCGCGTGCGAGCCCATCCTATCCTGCTCCGATGATGGAAGGGCATCGTGAGACATTTACAACCAAATCATTGCCAACGTTGCCTGCTCAGCCTCATTACCTTAACAATATGACCATCTGAATGCATCCACATACATTTTGATCCGACATCCGGGATGTGGATCTTTTTTTTTTTTCTTCTGATCTTACCATGCATTTGGCCCTGAACCTCGCTGCACACAACCGAGGAATCCTCTGTCAAAGAATATCCTAAACATTTACGGTATTCATAGCGAGCTATTGGCATATGTGTCACCCTGCTGTATGGCCTTATACAATTTTCTGAGCTGCTGTAGGTGTATAAGCACGAGCGAGAGCTGTGCCATGATTTGAGTATTACTTTAGATAAAAAGAGCTGTGTGGAAACACTTTCATTAGCCCAGTGCTGTGACCCGGGGTCGGCAGCTGAATAAGTAACTCTCTATTAATGATTTCTACAGCAGAAAACCCCTGACCCCTGATCACTTTCAATCTCAGAAAGGGAAAAAAAATGGGGCAGGGGGAGGGGTGAGACCTATTGGAGGGAGATTAAAAAAAAATTTTTTTTTTTTTTTTTCTCCTTGGCCATGTGTGTGGGAGGGTTATTATTTGTGCCTTGCTGTGAGGGGGAGCAAAGGGCCTGCTGGGACATTGACTCACGTATTCTGGTTTGAGTTTCTTGTCACCGCCTCTAATGGCCGTCTTCTCCAGCTTGTCAATAATGGGGCCGATCATCTCCTCATCCTTCAGCCTCAGCTCCTCGTGGATGATCTCCATATCCCTCACCGGGTCCACTGTCCCCTCAACATGGATGATATCGTCATCCTCAAAAGCACCTGCAGCGACAAACACACAGAGAGAGCGTACAGAGTAAAAACACTGCTTCACGTGAACACACATAGTACACGCAACAGAATCGGACCCACAGAATCAATGACATTGACTTCTTGAGATCGAATGTGAAACGGTGATTAGATTTGGCCCAAAAAATCATTAGCTTTTTGCAGAGAATATGGGGGGAAAATAAACATCCACATGAAAAAGCACAGTGGGAGTCACAGGAAAGTCATAACAAATACGATAAAAATACTCAGGAATACATTTAATCTTTCGTTTCGGTGCGCAAGTGTCAGAACTGTAAGAAACCAGCTTACAGTGTCAAAGTAAGTTCCACTAAAATTGGCTTTAAGTGCAGCAAAACAGGCTTGTGTGTCAATCTGCATGAAGCGGGGAGTGTCTGGTCATGCATTTTGTACCCCTCTGTCTTAAAACTAATAGCCATTAAGTTAAAAAACATGTGAGAAATAAACAAAAGTGAGTAGGATTGAAGAGAAAAATGACAACATTCATAGACCACAGATGACAGTCTTACACTAATCATTTGCGTCTTAGCCGTCTTGGCTGTGCTGGTGATTAGGTAATGAGGCTCTGAAGCAGACCATTTAGCAAGCAGCGGCTCTCAGGACTGATTCTCCAGCAGAGGGAGGGGGTGAGGGAGGGAGGGAGGGAGGGAGGGAGGGAGGGAGGGACACGGGTGTACATCTGTCACATGAGAGTGACAGCCTTTAACATCACCAGTGGCAACTGTAGTGGACTACAATACAATATATGTCCTTTGATTTACACCCCATACAGTTGGAGCACAGTTTGTTTTATAATAACACTAATTTTGCAAATAAAAGGGGGATTGGCACCTCAGTGGTTGAGGGACGATTCAGATCCTTTACTTTCTAGTAAAAGTGGCAATACTGCAACATAAAAATACTCCATTAAGTAAAAGTCCTGCATTGAAAATGAAGGTTTGTAAGTATAATTAGCAAAATATGTTTTAAGTAAATAATTTCGAAAAATGGCCCTTGTCCCTGTAATGCTATTAGCCTACATATTATATTACTGTTATTATTACATTACTGGATAATTATCACTGACGCAAATAAGTAAGTCACATTTGGAACTATTTTATATATTGTTGGGTAATTCAATCTACGACAGTGCATCATATTTTATAATGTATATAATATGTGAAACCTCAATCTGTAAAACACCTGTCAAATAAATGTAGTGGAGTAAAAATTAAGTAAGTATATATATGTGTGTGTGTGTGTGTGTGTGTGTGTGTGTGTGTGTCTGTGTGTGTATACACATATGTACACATGTATATATATATATACACACACACACACATAAATATACATATATATACAGTACATACTGTACCTACACATACATATATACAGTATGTATGTATATATTTATATATATATACACACATACATATATACAGTATGTACATGCACACACACACACATATATATATACTGTATATATATATATATACATATACACATGTATATACAGATATACAGATAGATAGATAGATAGATAGATAGATAGATAGATAGATAGATAGATAGATAGATAGATAGATAGATAGAGCATAAGTATAAAGTAGTATGGAATGTAAATATGTGCACTTGTACTTGAGTTGTTATAATCCACCACTTGAGGACCTTCATGTTAGATATTAGTAATAGTATTTATATAAATGTAGCATATTTGGATTTGGAATATGGCTTCACACGTTTTGTAAATCCGTCCACAGTGACCCAGGAAGTTTCACACAGTGGCTTAATGGGAATGCCTTCTCATTCAACAGGGAAGTGGATGTCAGGTGAATGATGACTAAGTATTACTGTGCTGAGGGACACTATGTTTGGAATGCGCATGGTGGAGTCGCTTAACGTTATCAACAATCAATATTCACGTGTTGACACCTGAACAGTGAAGGTCTGTTGACAGGTGAGGCCCTGCGAGGTAATACCGTCACTGAAGTGACGCACACTATTCATCACGATGCTGTCAAGTCGTCTCTCAACATGTATCAACTGTGATTCATGTAGGAAATATTGATGATTCATACCTGCGTGTAGTTGTCGTGATGAGCCACAACGTGAGATTCAGACAATACTTTGCAGAGCTGCATATGAAGTCGAAGAAGACCAGTTAAGTTATCTCCTGCCTCTCCACGAATCAGATAAATGTCCTGGTGGTCTACAGATGAAGTCAGATCTTTCACTAACTTTAGACCAGACTGAAATATTTCAACAACTGTTGGATGGATTGCCATGAAATTTTGTACAAACATTCATGGTCCCCAGAGGATGCATTGTCATAACTTTGGTGGTCCCCTGACTTTTCCTCTAGTGCCACCATGAGTTTAACATTTGTGGTTTTGAGTGAAATGTCTCGACAGCTATCGGATGGCTTGCCGTATCATTTTGTAGACATTCACCCATTTCGAATGTTATCAGCCGATTTATTGGGCGTTATCAGCGGTTATTACACGGCTTTGTTGAATACTCGATTCTGATTGGTCAATCACGACGTTCTACGGTCTGTTATTTCTTTATAGCAGACCGTTGCTATGTATAACAGACCGTTCAACCAGCTTATAACATTCGAAGCGGGTGAAACATTTGTGTTCTCCATAGGATGAACTGTAACTCGCATGCTAACAGGCTAAACTAAGATGGTAAACATCTTAGCATTGTCATTGTGAGCGTGTTAACATGATGACGTTAGCATTTAGCTCAAAGTACAGCATCACAGAGTCGCTAGCGTAGCTGTAGACTATTGTTCATTAATAAGAGCCAGTGCCTCTGAGACCAACTGTGAGTGTTTTTAAACTGTAATGGACACTAAATTGTAAACTGAGCCAATTGTGATTCTCCAGTGATTTTCCACACGCACAGGTTATTATATCTTGTTCTTCTACTGAATTAAGGAGGGGCACATACTTGATGAAACTTAACTACAGGGCTTTTACAATCTAGCATCAGTCACATCTAAACATCAAAACTCAACAACAAAAATGACAGACAACCAAAAATCCTGTACCAGTGGTCTTATTACTCATGTGAATCAGCAGAAGCTGTAGACTTTTGTGCAAGCTGTCATCCTGTGCGTTGTCCTCATGGTGAAATGAACTTATCCAATTACTCTTTGCCTAATCAGGCTGTTTTGGTTCCTCTCCTCTTGCAGAGGTACTCCACAGTATAAACAGTTCACTTACGCCGCACAGAAAGGGGCTAATCAGTGGAATTATTGTTTTGCTGCTCCAATTTACCAGCTCCCTGTTCTGCACTGATTGGAATGAAAATTTGCTATTGTGTCTGCATGAACTCAGAAAATATAATGCAATGTAATCATTTTGTTAGCTGCAAGAATATACATATATTATAAACAATTACGATGTACAGTTTTGATGCACTGTGTTTCAAATCAATTTAGTACATATTAATGAGGAGCGACGAGGTTTAAAACAGGTTCACATGGTTAATAAACCGCTCGTGATTGGTATAAATCACGGGTAATGAAAGCATGAGAAATGGCTATATGTCAGACCATTTATTAAAACGTTCAAACACCTAACGCGAGCACAATCGTTTCGTAACACATTTCTTACTTTCTCAAATAAGTAAATCGACAGCTTCTAACTATTGTTGTACATCCGTAATAAAAAGCTCATAAATCTAAATTTCAAAGAGGCTTTCAAAGAGCAGGAGCAGCTGATCACTCACTATTTAGTCATCAGCTGACACTCTCCCCTGACTGCCACATATTCCAAAGTAATTTGCTTTAATTAATTTCGCCTAATTTAACATTCACATCTACTTTACCGCCGTCCCATTCAAGGCTCAGAGCCGGAGAACAAATGCACGAGGTGAAAGAGAGGAGAGAAATCTGAGGGGGCAATCTCCACAATTAGTCCTCTAACAACTGGGTCTGGGTAGGGCTCTGTGAAGACAGCTCTTATGAGTCTGCGGCGCCACACAAAGCCACATGCAAGACAGTTAAAACACACACAAAAAAAAAAGAAGAAAGAGGTTGGAAAGGCCCTGTTTCAGGAGTCACATCTGTCTCACAATTTGAATTTTACTGCTTCATTTCAAATAGTGTATGTTTTGAAGACACTATTAACAGGTGCTCCTTTATTGACAGAACAAAAGGATTAGTCTCTAGAGGGTGAGTGGTGTTCAATGGACTGATTAGGGATCAGGCTAAGCTCTGCAAAATTATGGACTTACAGCGGCACTGCAGAATGGTGCAGCCTGAGAAGATACAACTCCACGAACTGACATTTACAAATGAAAAACATTTAGAAAGAAAGACAACAAATTTATTTTAGGGACATTGTTTTGTTCTTTTTAGGGCTGTCAAAGTTAATGTGATAACGCGTTATCGCAATTTTGAGGTTGTAGCGGGCTCAGTTTTAAAGCTAGAGTGAAGATACTGGCATCATACGAAACTAGAAAACATAATGATTCCATTGGTACCAACCATGTCATACTAGCTTGTTGTGAAGGAGGCTAAAAAAATGTATGCTATATTTTGTTGAGGAAAAACTGTCATGACCATTTTCAAAGGGGTCCCTTGACCTCTGACCTCAAGATATGTGAATGAAAATGGGTACTATGGGTACCCACGAGTCTCCCCTTTACAAACATGCCCACTTTATGATAACCACATGCAGTTTTGAGTCATAGTCAAGTCAGCTGACTGACACACTGACAGCTGTTGTTGCCTGTTGGGCTTCATTTTACCATGTTATGATTTGAGCATATTTTTTATGCTAAATGCAGTATCTGTGAGGGTTTCTGGACAATATTCGTCATTGTTTTGTGTTGTTAATTGATTTCCAATAATAAATATATACATACATTTGCATAAAGCAAGTATATTTGCCCACTCCCATGTTGATAAGAGTATTAAATATTTGACAAATCTCCCTTTAAGGTACATTTTGAACAGATAAAAAATGTGAGATTAATTTTCGATTAACTATGGACAATAATGCGATTAATCGCGATTAAATATTTACCGTTTGACAGCCCTAGTTTTTTTTACATTAACCTCACCATGTAAAATGTCACTGCAACACATTTAAGAACATATCTTTCAGTATAAACATTTTTTTAATTATTTCCAGTTTGTACAAGTTTGACACCTAAAACCACCAAGCGAGCTCGAGCGAGCTTATATCATTACTTTTCTGTCAGGTACACAGACAAGGCACTCATCTGAGAGAAGTCAAGATCAATACTGATTGAGCTGCTTCCTCTGATGTTGCTACCTGGGAGGATATGTGGTCAACATAATTCAGTTAAATTACAGTATTCATTGACTTCCAACTTCCTGTGCGTGTTTTCACATGCAAGATGGGTAAGAGCACATCTAAAGGACTCGCATTCCTCGCACTGCTTTTAAAATGTTCATGCAAACTCAGTGCCGTAATTCTCCTGGTATTCAGAGCAGTAAAAGCTATTTTATGAGTCTGTCAGGAAAAGCACATTATGGATGTCTTCCCAGCATAGAAACACTGGCAATGCCCACGAGGGTATTTATATTCATTCAGGAAATATCTTCTTGACATTCATTTTGGGATACATGAAATTGACAGCAATTTGAAGTATGCTGCTCCTGTAACAGAGTTTGTGGCATATTCAGCCTTGTTTCTTTGCGTATGTCAATTATGGCAAATACATTGGCTGCTAAAAAGCAGTTTGACACCAGAAAATGGTGGGTTTGAGCCTTTCAGAGAAACACCGAAACATGTTTTCTACATGATCCCATCTTTCAAAATAGATCACAGTGAAATCACAGTGCTCGATAGTATGAATATCTGTACCTCACGAGGTGTCTCCAATTCCTATGTCATCTTCCGTCAACTGCAGTGTCTCATACCAAACTGAGTATTAAAAGGTGCATCTTTCCAAAATCTTTGATATCAGTGACTGAAAAAAACACTACATGGTAGGGGAACGCCTGATCTGTGTGCAGTTGAAAAGTGAATGCACTGAGGAGGCTCCGGTTTTCATGAACTCTGACAGAAAACAACAGTGTTAATCCCCCTTATAATTAGCTTAACCTCTGTCCTTCCATTTATTTTGTTAAACCGCGGAGCACGAGAGTGCCCTGATTGAAAGGACCCGCCATATGCACGCCACTGTTGTCCCACATCATTCAGAGAACAAACCTTTTTAGATCCTTAACTACTATAGTGCTGCTGATTGCACAGGCACCGGCAATTTCCTAACCAACCGCCACCTGAACAATGATGTGTTCAGCTTTCAGGCCCTCCAGCCTTTCAAAGGTGAATCATTTCACAGTTTGGAGCGAGATCTCCATAGCAACTCCTCTTTGAAGGGTTTAGAATCACCATCCAATAATTCTATGATCATCGGGCCTCGCCATTCCCAGTGGTTCTTTTCACAGCGGACAGGCAAGGGGGGCACGAGGAGGAAGCAGGAAGATTCTACAGTCTATTTCAGGCAATTCATCTCGCAGCCCCATTAGAATTCAAAATATTGCGACCTTCAATCACCGGGCATGTTATCTGGAGCTGTGGCGATCTCCAGTCAAGATGGGTAGACATTTTGCTCTAATCATCCACGATGAGTGGAGGCTGACAAAAACTCTTCATTCTCGCCGAAGCAAAATGCTCATTTAAATGCTGTGACAGCACCTCAACACAGCCCCGAAAACACACAAAGGGAGGATGATCCCCACAGCTAAATGATCTAGCTTTACAATACCGTATTGGTTGAAACAACAACTAACATAAAAGAACCACATACAGCACAGAGAAGCTTATTTTTCTGACTGATTTGCAATGCAACATTGCCATTTTTTCTTCAAGCATAACTAGACACAACAGTAAGGCAGGGGCTAGGACCCAGCTGAGACTGTCGTACAACACAGTGTATTTTTGTCCATGTGTGGTGTGGGAAGTGGGTCGCTTGCTTCCTATAAACCAGTTAACTTTGCTACAACAGAGTGGATCATGGCTGAGCATAAAAAAAAACAGATAAAGAAACAATATGATGAAATCTGACACGTGTATGCCACAGTATACCCAGTATCTGCAGTGTAAAAGCACTACTTTTTAAACGTATAGTGTCTTAATAAAAGCCAAAGCCTCCATAATACTGCACTGAGTCCACCACATTAACACAGAGCGCACAAGTAAATATTTGTACAAAATTGACAATTGACTTGGCATGTCTTGGCATTTGTTCTCTCTTTGATAATTTAATTTTCATCATAAGTATTTATTTGACAAAAATGCCAATTTTTGTCATGATGGTACCTCAGCAGAAAACAATATTTCATACAGGCTTCAGACTAGTTTAGTGTTAGTGAAATAGTAATTTCTGTAATTTTAATTATTTGTTGGACATACAAGATCACATCACAATAATGAGATTTTAGTTTTTATTGTTTTTTATCATTGTAACTACATTTTGTATGTTACTTATTTTTGTTTTATTCTGCATGTTGTGAAGCACTTTGTAACCTTGTTTAGATAAGTACTACACAAGTAAAATTATTATCGTTATTATTATGAAAACATGTCACAGTACTACCTTTGTAAATGTGTAAAATACATGTTTTTACTATTTGTTATATTTAGCACCACTAAATATAGTATACTTTTGTAGACCTTGGGTGGATTTCCTGTTAAACAATCACTCTGTCAAAAATCACATTTCTAATAGTTACCATTGGATGTACAAATTAATACATCAACACAGCAACTGATTGAGCAGCTGAATTGCTGAGAGATTCACTCACTGCCTGATCTGTTTAGATAGCCACACACCACCGGGCTGGGTGAGGTGTTTGGGATGTTTGTCAAGTTTGAGGATTTGTGAGTTGGTGAGTGATAAAGCAGATTTCCTGGAGACCAGCCATTACTGGCGTCAGTGAGGAGGCAGGTTGGCCATAAATCATCTCTGTCTGAATAGTCAATCCAGTTTGTTCATACAGTAACGCCCGAAGCTAAACAATCAGTTTGATTTGTTCACTATAAGAGATTAGTGTTGTGTGGGCTGACGTCTGAATGATGCAATAACCAAACACAAATACGACGTCGCACCAGATTCAGCAAAGTGAAGCCAGCTAATTCAATCACTCGCTCTTTATCATCAGATTCGGATATTCATCAGGTAATGATGATTCATGTGGAAGTCACTGAGGATATTAGAGCTCTTTAAATGGTGAATGTTTTTAGGGGTGAGTGACTATAGGACCGATTTTTGGAGAAGCACAAATTTTGTCTCACTTTGAGTTGATCACATTAGCCCTACCTCCAAAAACTGAAATAGACAGTTCAGCACCTCGCAACACTCCCAAAGTGTTTGATACACACACACTAACACATAGCAACTAAATCAAACTAAATAAAGTCGTTAACATTTTCAGATGCAGTTAACGGTCATTCCTTATGTTTGTTTACATGAATAATAATTATACACAGGAGTGAAATATAGGCCTATGTCTTCATTTATAATTAGTTGGAAAACACAAAAATGCATATTTCCATAAGTCTGTCAGCGGTCTGTAAGCCGTGGCGCTTTAAGAAGGTGTTTTCCAGGTATCCAAGACTGCAAATCAACCTTAAGAACTAAAGTAGCAGCTCATTAGCTGTTGGTCTGTTAGATGTTGTACAAGCTGCTGTTACCACGGCTACAGTTGCTGTATAGGCACAAGCCTCTGTTTACATTTACAGTGAATTATTCCCTTAATAGAGATCTTTGCAGGTTTGTTACATCTTCTGTCTGTATGGTACTGTATAAATCAGAACACTGCCAACACTGAGAGACAATGATAAACCAACACTGGTGTTATTAGCATTTTGCGGTTATGACGGCAATCAATGCACAATATAAAACAAATAATGTAGCCTGAAACTAACCATTAATTTCACTGTCAATTAATCTGCCAATTTTTCTCTCAGTTAATCAATGAACTGTTTGGTCAATAAAACATCAGGAAACTTTACTTTACAATTTCCTCCACCCGGTCTCATGGGAAGGCGTATAAATACCAAGACATTGCACTGACAGTCAGCGAGTCTTGAGGAAGCATTTCTTTTTTGCTTTTCGCGTGTCATTTGTACGCAAAACTTCAGTCACATCCGCAGTGATAGGTTGAGGCAACAAAACCACTCACTTAGGTTTAGGCAATAAAAACACTTGGTTAGGTTTAGGAAAAAAGACATGGATGGGCTTAAAATGACATGCCAAAAACAGGAAAGGTATTCTTATTGCACATTAAATGCCTTGCGCACGGGCTGATTTCCTAGAGCAGTGATTCTCAAAGTGGGGTCCTCAGACCCCACTTTGAGAATCAGGGGGCCCGCATAATAATTTGCTATAAATTATAAAATTGTGCTGTATCATCAAAGAGTGCATATCTACAGAGGGGGACCATTTGAACCAATAAAACAAGCACATTTTGTTCATTACTCCCACCCACGTCAGCTTTGAGCCATTAGAAACACTGATGTGATTGTGACACATTACGTCAATCTGTCATGAATCAGTCACTTCTCTCACTCTAATGCAAATATTCCTATCAAAATGTTCTGAAGCAATATGCTTAATTACTATGATGTGTTTTGCAACACTGAACTTCTGTTATGATTTGTTCAGAGTTTTCTGCCAATGACTTGAATACGGAGCAATACGTTCATTGTTTTAAAGTTGAAGCGCTTATTGAAAGTCTGCATTAAACTGGTAATTTTAAATATCTGGATACATTAGGACATTGGTATTAATATGATTCAAATTGAAATGTGTTTCTGTTTATCACTATGAAACAGGCCTGAAGTATTTATGTTAAAAAGTTTTACTACACAAATAGTTCCAATGGCTAAGAGTACAAATGGTAGTAAGCATATGGTTAATTACGATTGTCGATTACAATTAATTGTTATGATTATGAAGGGATCCTTGGAAAAAAATTCTACCCTGTAAGGGGTCCCTGGCCCCAAAGAATTTAACAACCTCTGTCCTAGAGATCGAGGTGACATCTTGTTATGTCCGACAAACAGTCTAAAACTCAATCAGAAAAGCAAATCCTCACAATTGAGAAGCAGGAACCATCAACTGTTTGAGCTTTTTGCTAAAAAAAAATGCCTTAAACAATTAATTAGTTGCTGATTAATTTTCAATTGACTAAATGCTGTTTCACAACAAGGACAGATTTCCCCCCCCCCCCCGAAAGAAAATTGCACAGACTGTCAGACAAATGGGCTTTTATCTGTCCTATGGGACATTTTTCGGACTATTGTTGTTACTAGTGTTGCGGAATAACAATGAGCCGTCCCCTTCTCAACACCCAATATTGTACGACAAAACACTACTACCTTAACAACCAAATAAAGGACAATATATGGCTTGAGATCGCCCAGCAGCTGGGATACGATGAAGATGGTAATGTAGCTGATATGCACTTGCTAACGTTATATGTTGGTCATGGAACGAGGCGAGCCACAACAGCTATTGTTAGCATCCCATTTGGGGTCCGTTTAGTTTTAGGTTTTTGTTGTGTGGAGTGGACATGGCACTATTTTGGAGGAAACTCCCAAGGAAAGTTGCGAAAATAGAACACGGCAACGCGGATAATTCTCACCGGACCCGGTGTGCATAGGTGTCATAGTTGGCATTTCCACACCGCATTTTTGCATCGCACTGGTGAGAAATGGCTTTAATTGACTAATAGGCCAAATGTTTGAGCTCTAACGATACAGCAATGCAACATCTCTACTGCTCTGCAGCAAAGATCTCATGTAATTGATCAGGTTTTATTTCCCTAAAACCTTCTACCATTACTTTATAAAATGGGAGAAATTTCTTGTGTCTGCTTCAGGCAGTCGAGGAGGAGAGAGAAGACCCGTAACTTAACCAGGAGTTCAGGTGCTGAAAGCATGAATATCACAGTGAGGGAAGAGTCCACGCCAAAAATAACAGCCACTTTCCAGTCGGCTGCCCACAGCCACAGCCAGTCCCTAAAGATTAAATGTGTGTCTTTACCACAGTATCTTAAGGCTAGATTCTTACTGAGTGTCGTGCAACCGTAAATAAGTCTTCATTAGAAGTGAACCAGAGCCTTCCTGCAGTGATGAGGGGGACAACGCGTGAGCATTCAAACATCTAATTGCTGGAAACCAAACATCTGGGAATATGGCCAGGTGAGCTGGCAGAGTTGCTAGCGGGGAACAGAAGAGCAGATGAAGTAGAACATGTCTGTGTCTTGTCTCAGACAGTGAGGTGTTCCAGTCACTGCAGAAGCACTGGGAACACTTAGCCCGCAAACCATTTTGTTATGAGACCGGAGAACACCAGCCATTCAACAGAATCAGCTTTCAGGATGTCTTCATGCGCCTTAATAGTTGTTGGAAGGTATTGTTGAAAGCAAATCCACTGTTTACACAGGCTGTTCAAAGTCATTAGGGGCTGAAAAATATTCATAACGTGCACACCGCTGGGGGAATTTTGAGACATCAAGTGGAAAATCCAGTTCTCCCTAGTAAAAGTTGATTTTTTTTTTTTAAAGATGTACGTGGCAAACTATTCCTCCTTTGTAAAACCTGCTGTTCACCATTTCTGAAATGTCACAACGTCTAAACAAATAAATGTATCCTATTATATGGAATAAAAGACCATAGACTAAAACAGAACTGGCAGAAAATCAAGGCTGATGACTTCCACACTTGGTTTCATCAGGCTCAGGTCAATTGCGTGTGTCCTCAGTTTGCACTCACAATCACCGTTTGATGTTCCCAACGCTGAGCGTCTCTCTGTAGTATCTTTATAAACCCTTCTGCTAATTCCCAGACAAAAAAAACATACCACTCCAGACACGAAAGAGTGTGATCCACCCCCACAACCATATAATCAAGCTATATAAAAGTAGTGGCTTCAGCATTGCAGTCTGCCTGACACCAGATAGATATAATTACAATACAAAACCAGCTATGTCTAATGGTTAACTTGTGAAACATACCACATTGTTTCCAAGGAAGAGTGGAAACAATGGCACGCCAAAGCAGATAGATGTAAACAAAAACAGAAGAAGAAGCTTTCGATCTTCCTAGTTACGCTTGTTGAGGATGTTTGTCGAGTAGAAACAAAAGAGTTGGGTTTGGGAGAGGATCTGGTATATACATTTGGCCCATATCAAAGGAACTGTGGGTGTTTTTAACCATGTACATAATTATATTAAAAATACATATAACCCATAAGTAACAATAATGTATATACAGTATCACAATAATGTATATACAGTATATATACAGTATCACATCATGTAAATTAGTGTGTCAAAAAGTGAGCAAATCACAAGAAAATGAAAAGATCAATTCTGGACATTCTGATAACACTAAAATATGAAAATCTTTTAAAGAATAATGTTGAGAGTATTTTATGTTTTTCTTACTGTCAAATCTCACGAAATGACCCAAACCGCAGCCCGGTCGCACGAAAAGGTGTGTGAATAACACGATAATGCGCAAATTATCAAATTATTGATTTCTTAAGTAATTAGTCGTGTAATAAGTGGGATAATGTACAGCGAGCGGGTCATTGTTGTGAAATAAACCCCTTCAGGGCGATGTAACCCTGACGTGAACAATGACCGGCTCGCTGTACATTATCCCTGACTTGTAACATGTTTTTAGTGATGTTGGTTACGTTGTTTCCATACGTATTGTACTTAGTGTCTAAACTTATTTTAAGGCCTACCATGACATTTTTCCTAAACCTAAGGGTTTTGTTGCCTAAACCTAACTGCGGATGTGACTGTAGTTTTGTTGCGTAGCGTACAAATGACACGCGAAAAGGCTAAAATGGGTCCTCATGAGTGGTTTTGTTGCCCCCTGCTGGTAGGCTACTGCACCTTCATACAGGCGTGTAATATTCACGCCAACGCTTGGCACTGACAGGCCATCCTCTGGTGGACACGCAGGTCTATTACACGCTTTGATGTGATATCGGGTTGAAAACCAACAATGAACTGATCCTCCTAATTGCATGTGTGTGATATACATACTGTAGCTTATTCCCCTGTGCCATAGACCTCTATTGTTGCCCAAAAACTATGAAAAATACACCAGTCAGAGACAACGTTGCACTGGTTGACATGTTCCTTCATTACCATGGCCATGGAAACTGTGGGCACTGAGTCCCACATACTCCATCCTGCAACTATGCAACTATAAATACTCACTAGGGCACCAAATGTGTATTAATCAGCAGCTGAAAATAGTCCCCAACAAATATCTTAATTACTTATGTTTGAGTAATGTTTGTTAAAACCTACAGCGCCCTGCTGTTTGGGAAATTACATATCCTTCTTTTTTTATTTAAAACAACAACAACAACAACAACAACAACAACAACAACAACAATATATTTGTGACCTGTTTTAAAAAGCCACAAACGGGCTAATGAAGTCCGTATTAACCAACACACTGTTGGTTTCGATCTTTTCAAGGGTTTTGTTTACAGTGAGAAAAATATAGAATAACACCAGCCCTATCCTTTAACTTAAATTGTACCGACAGTCATTAAAGCTGAACTGACAACAGACCTGTTTATCTCACCTCACATGTCTGGTCTACTCTGTAAATCATTACATCTTACAGTGGGTGGTCTTCCACTTCTCACAAACTACACAGTCAAAGGCTATTTGAAAACTGTGCAGGGACAAAAGTAATAGACTTGTCAGTGATACACAGAGACAACTTAGGAACAATATGGCAAAATGGCCTCAATCTTAACCCTTTCTATCCGGACGATCCACGCCTGCCCCCACCGACTCTCTAATCAGAGCTCCTTTCACACATTGGGAAAGTCAATAACGGCATACAATCAGTAAACAAATTCAGCTATTTTTAAAAAGGGCCTTCGGGCATTCATTTCAATTGCTGTAATTTGAATTATTCTAGCGTGTAACGCTTTAATTGTGTTAGACAAAGACCATGTCAGAGACACAGAGGGACTTGAGGGATACCTGGAAAGTGATTTGAAACCCATCGGCTTCTCACGACAGATAAGCCTCTGAGGGCAAGGGGCGATATTTTTGGTTCCGGTGTAGTCAGTGGATATCCGGGCGAAGACTTCCTTTTCTGTGCGCTGCTCATTGTTTTTACAGTCCGATTAGCAACTTGAGATGCTAGACTGGAGTTGGAGTTGAGAGACGATTGTTTCACTAGTAGCCAGTTAACAAGCTAATTTTTAACCAATAAAGAGCTAAATCATCGTCAGGCGATAGCCGGTGGGTTTTGAAATTGCATTTCGGCCAATGCGTTCCATCTCTTTTGCGCTCCACAAGGACTGTTTACCATTCAACCAAAGCCTGCTCGAACGTGATTGGTCAATGCTACTCGGACTACAAACAAAAACCAGAACACTTCTGATACCAAAATCTTTTCTCGTTGCCTACATATTCTAAATATGAATGCAGAATCTGTTTTATAAAGATCACACTGAGATAATCACGTTTGCACATTCGCAAAGTCACAGTATTTCGAATCATTCCAAATATACATGATTTTTATTATCATTACCACTATCATTGTTGTCAACAGTATTATAAACAGTGGCAATAGTATTTCTTATTCATTATTATACTCATTAGTAGAAATGTATGCAGGATGTAAAAAACAAAAAGGAAAAGAAAAAGAAACCTTCATCCTCACAATATGTTTGTGAGAGCAACCCTCAACATGTGACTCACGTGTCATGTGGAAGATGCCGTCACAAGCGCTGATATGGGACAGGAAGGCATTTCCCAGGCCTTGGCCAGCATGAGCACCTTTCACCAGGCCAGCTATGTCAACCACATTAAGGAACGCTGGGATTTTGCTGAAACCCAGAAAGTAAAAAGGGAAAAAAGGTCACGCATTTAAAGACTTTAAATATTATCAATATTATTCTAAAAAATATAGTAACCGTTAGCATTGTGCTGCAATCTAATATAATAGTCCTATAAAATGTCTACGTTTGTGAAATTTGAATTGTGTCAGATTAAACTATGATTTTGACTGTATTTTGTGATGTTGTAAGGTGTTCTGAACAGATTGCTCCCCCATTGTTGTAAAAGTGGTGGACAAAATACCAGACATTCTTTTCAATATAATGTTATTTAATACGAAACTATTTCAAATTATAGCCACAAAAAGTGGCATAGAGTTTAGTCAACACAAAAATAACTGAAGAACACAAAGTGGACATCTTAAAAGATAAAGCCGGTGTTATTCTACATTTTTCTTATTGTAAAGAAATCCCATGAAAGAAAACAAAAACAATATTGTGTAAATCCATCGCTCGATTTTTTCTGACTTGTCTGTGACACTCAAGGCACTTCAAGCTAATTAATACTACAAAAATACGTCATCCCTGCACCACTCTATCGTAGTGCTGTTTGTATTTTTATGGTTGCTGGTGTATTTATTTATTAATAGCAATGGAATCTGTTCTGCATGTATTTAAGTTACAGTATAAAGCATATACAGCATAAGTAGGACAGAGCTGAGTACAAGCATGCTAGTGAGATTCATACTGCTCTTTGAAAAGCAGGAGCGTAGTGTTCCTATTCAACATACCAATTCTTGTCGGTCAAAAAGGGATATCTCGCTAGTACTTTGTCCGTATAGCCCAGCAAATCTGAATTCAGCCCGCTTTAACAGCCTCTATAAATGTATATGATAACCAGGTGTTGGGAGGTTCAGCTTTTTCCTTAACAGAAAACCTCGGAGGAGAGCAGCAATCACACATCATACAGAACTGGCAGCTACATGTCAACAACATTGTTATACGTTTTCTCATACCCATTGCAAGAGGACCGTCAGCGACTACAGATCTGAGGTGTGAATAATAGGTCAGCGATGAGACCCCATACCTGGGAGGTTTGTGGAATTGGCAGAGGAAATCATAGCGTTCATCTGGAATGGGCACTCTGCTTTCATTTGGGTCAATGGTGCAGAAGGGGAAATTTTCAGCTGCAGCCTGACTCTTTGTCAACACGTTGAAAAAGGTCGACTTCCTGAAAATAAAAAACAGCAGTGAGGTCAATCCATCTAAAAGTGCCAGCGTGCAGAACCTGATGGTTCGATGGTATCATCCCGAAACACTATAAATTATGCAAGACCGGCTTCTTTATTTTCTGCACAAGAAGGAAAAGGTTATTCTAATGGATTGAATATTTGAGCGCTTGAACCAAAAATACTCTATGAAATACTTTGCCCAATTACAAGGTCAGATAATCCCATAATAGATCAATTGTACGCGGAATCGAGGGGCAAATTACATTTCTGATAGATCTCAGCTGTTGAACGGGATCGGCCAAACGCCGCCCCATGTTGTGATCACAGAGAGATTTATTTTCTGTGGCCCAAGAAGCAGCTCAAGTGTACTTCAAAATCTACAGACAATGGCAAGTGTCTATGAGTAATAATGGCACGGCAGTTAACTATAATCCAGGACTTTCCATTTTTATCCCCTCACTCGGTGCTTCACATTGAAATGATTGTTTGCTAAGTCCTATAGGCATGAAATTGCTCAAGATTGCTAAAGTGCATTCATTAATTCCTTATATACAGCTAAATTGTTTCTCTAACATACTTGAAGGATATTCTTGGGTCACCTTGGGGGAAAAAGAAAGACACTCCACAGTAACACTACAACCATCATCAGGTGTAAAAAAGTTCTTAATGATATAATTTCACAGCAAATTACTTACTTACAAAAGATGCTGGTCAATGGGGAAAGTGATGTCTATTTGCAGCCAGACCACTGTATAGAAGTCTATGAGAAAACGAGCCTACTTCTCACTTGATTTATTACCTCAGTAAACATTGTAAACATGAGTTTATGGTCTCAATCGCTAGTTTCAAGTCTTCTTCAATACAGCATGATGTTCATTAAGTAAATTATGGTCCCATTTAGAGACAAATAGACCATAAAGCAGGGGATGCTTTAGGGCGTGGCTACCTTGTGATTGACAGGTCGCTACCACGGCGTTGTCCGGTCTGGGAGTTGTCCGTGTTTTCGTCTTACAGCTTTAACCCTTTCACAGTGTGTTTTCAGTTCATGAGAGTTAATTAGAACCATTTGGTCCCCTAAAAATGTCTTATTTAGCGTTCTGTTGTACTTAGCTCCGCCCTCTCGTGTCACTTCTGGTTGCAAATAACCAAGATGGCGACGGCCAAAAACCAACATGGCGACGGCATAAAACCAACATGGCGACGGCCAAAAATCAAGATGGTGACAGCTAAAAAAAACAACAACTCGAGGCTTCAAAACGGCAGTCCACAAACCAGTGGGTGGCGTCACGGTTACTACGTCCGCTTCTTATATACAATCTATGGTTTTTCCACTGGTGGGTGGTAGAAACTCCTTCTTATAGGGAGGTGAGACATACAGATGACTGGGCCAAATATTAACCTAAAACCTTGGACTGGGTTTACTTTGAAGACTAGGAATGCCGCAGACAAAAAGATGTCTTGTGAATGAATTAGAGCTGTCAAAGTTAACGCGATAATACCGCGTTAACGCAAAATCGTTTTAACGGCATTAATTTTTTCAACGCATTAATGCAATCGATCTTTCGGAGGTTGTAGCAGGCTCAGTTTTAAAGTGAAGATACTGGAACTCACCATTTTGGTGAGGAAAAACCTAGTATGGCCATTTTCCGCACACTGACACACTGACAGCTGTTGTTGCCTGTTGGGCTTGAGTTTGCCATGTTGTGATTTGAGCATATTTTTTTATGCTAATTGCAGTACCTGTGAGGGTTTCTGGACAATATTTGTCATTGTTTTGTGTTGTTAATTGATGTCCAATAATAAATATATACATACATTTGCATTAAGCAGCATATTTGCCTACTCCCATGTTGATAAGTATAAGTATTAAATATAAAATCTCCCTTTAAGGCACATTTTGTACAGATAAAAAAATGTGCAATTAATCGCGATTAAATAATATTAACTATATATATATATATATATATATATATATTTATATATTAACTTAATTAGCATATCAAAATGAGGTTATGGGACCCTTTAAGTAGTTATTTAGAGATTAACTGTTCACATTGAATTCAGAATTTACGTCTGCTGCCTAAACATATACAGACATGACAAGCACAACTGCATAAAGAGTTAGACAAGGCAGACTGATGCTCTAGGCAAAAGGTACCCGTTAAATTAATTTCAGTCTAGGTGACCTGTGGAGAGTTTTAAGAATGACTCAACGTGAGTCATAAGGCCATATGCTGTGCATACTTTACAGTGTGTCCCAATAAGGGGTTAAATGGACAAGACTCAACTTTTTTGTGCCTTTGAGCAGAAAGAGAACATGTGCTGGTGTATAAGTGTAGAAATAGCTGCAAGATTGGCTGAATCACACTCAAGTTTCCTATGTGTGTGAAGAATGGTCAGTTACGCCCAACTAACAGCAGGCTGGCATTTCAACATGGTTCATTCATGAGGAAACCATGGGAGGGTTGGCAAGTTGTGCTTTGACACAAATGTGGCATGGCAGGCCACAACCTCAATGAGTTCTACTTCTTATACCAGAGAGAAAATGTGGTTTTGCTGGGGTAAGAAATAAAGACACTAGACTCTAGAGAGAGTGGATCTTTGTGCAATAGGCTCCGAAATCTAGCAAAACAGCTAAAACACGCTACATGTGAAAAAGCACAAACCTCTTCAAAAAACTGAATCTACACAGAGTGTTTATTCTCCATTATCAATATCCAGTATCTGAATATATAAAATACCCCCAGCCTGTCTACAGTTTATTTGAAACAAGATAATAAGTTCACTGATTCAGTACAATAACTAACCTCTCTGTCCCTTCAAAAACCTGCAGTTTTCAGCTCATACAAAACTTTCCAGGTGACTTGAAAACAACTGTTCTGCTGTGAATGACTCATAAAATGTTTTAAGAAGCTGCAAAAAAAAGATGAGAGCCTGTCAGCTGAGAAGAAGATAACCTATCACTGTGGCCCTTCCTGTGGCTCAAAAAGGGGGCTACAGGAACATCATGTAGGGTCTCTGCCCTGTGATTACGCTCTGTCACTGGTGTTGCTGAAGGTCTAGGTAGATGCTGACAAGGTGGATTTATCTGACCAGGTCTGACATGCAGACAGTGTGTCAGCCTGCTAACACACACTGTGGCCGTGTAGTGTGAGATTCTTGTCAAGTTGTCCACCTCACCGATAAAAAGCTCTGAAAGGCTGAGTGACTCTTTGACTCTAAGGTTCATACTTCAGAATTGAATTATTCCTCAACTACTTCACTTTTTTTTTTTTTCTGCACGTCAGTTAATTGTGTTTGATTACATCGATTTATTGGCCAATAAGAATTTGAAAACACATCAAATAGACTTTTACATACTCCACATTTCCCATGTCTATGCCTTAAAGCTGGGGTTGGTAATCTTAAGAAACTAATAAGAGTACTAAAAAATTATTCAACTGGAAAAAAACAGCCCAGTGTTGCCAACTCTTTTCCAATGAAAGTAGCTCGACTAGCTTAGCTAGTCGAGCTACTTTCGTTAGCAACGTTCATAATGAACGTAAACAACGAACATGGCTATTGTTAGTACTCACAGCTGTCAAGCTAGCAGCTTGCAGAAGACTCTGGTGACGAATGAAATGATTGGACAGCTTTGGATTGGCTAATTACAGTCCTGCGACAGCCACAAATACCGGGTTTTTTTTCTTGTCAGAGCATTTGATTTATTGATTGCTGTCGGGATGTAATGAGAATTTCAACAAATTTAACAAATGTTTTTGAAGAATAATACCAATTTCGTCTTTAGGTTTGTCTTTAAGGTACTGTCTTTATTTACATATACTCCTCAAACACACCTTAAAATGATATATGCGTCCTCCTTCTCCCCTCATATAATAGCATCATTTGATATTGAAGAAAGAGACAAAATATGGCACTCCCTTTTACATCCTCTCATTGTGTTTTCAGCTTGCATTCCTTTAGTTTGTTGTGCTGTAGAGTTTTAGGTTAGCTTGGTTACGTCAAATTGCAAGACACAAATGCATATCTTGCACATTAGAATTATTCTTGTAGTTGCAAAAAAAAAATGTAAAAGAACGAGATGAGATGAATGAAAAAGAAAACATAACGACATAAAGTATTTTTACGATCCTGTCCATGTCCATGCCGGACTTTTTTAAAGTGCCAAACTACGTATGCTTTTTTTTCTGTAATACTATTTGATTAATCTTAACACGTAGAAAAGTTGCTAGACAAAATTATTGTCATTGCGCTGATTGTACCTGTGAGACTGGGAGCTGATTCAAGCAACTACGGGCAAATAGCCATGTTGAAAAGTGCTATTTCATGCAGGTGTGTAGTGTCTGACTGATGAGAGCAGAAAGTTGCTTTGAACACGCAAGTGAATTTCATAGTTTCCTTAAAAATGTAATCCATGTATAGTAGTAAATGTGCTGTCTCTGTTGATATTAGAGTTGTAGGATTTGTTGGGGCAGAGACTGGCCTGTAAGACATGAAGGTTAGGTGAACTGGAAACTCTAAATTACCAGATAAATGAATGTGTGATAGTGACTGTGTTGGACTGTCTACACTATGTGATTGTCTAGGATGTACCCTGACCTTTGACCGGTGCATGAGTGATAAGTGGGTATTTAAAACCATTGGACAAACAGGGTTCGTTAATGCTTTTCATTCATTCTTCTCTGCATTCACAGTAGCGTGGTAGGTTAATTCTTGATTGCTGTCATACAGTTTTATACAAATGTAGATGGATCGCGGCACACTCTCAACAATAAGATGTCACAGAGAATTAAACTATTTTCTCTAATTGAAAACACGCTGCTGTGATAATAAAACCCACATTCATAAATCCAATAAGGATACACACTCAAAGTATAAATTCTAAAAGGATTTAGAAGGAACGGTGTGTAACATTTAGGGGGATCTATTGGCAAAAATGGAATATAATATTAATAGTAAGTATATTTTGTTTAGTGTACAATCACCGGAAAATAGGAATCATTGTGTTCTTGTTACCTTAGAACAGAGGTGGGCAATGATTTTTCCTGGGGGGCCACATGAGAAATCCAGATTGTTACAAATTCTATCAGAAGTAACCTCTAATTTATCACTAGATTAAATTATAAAAAAACAAACTGTGCACTTATTTTTCAGCATTCATTATACTGAAAATCACTCCAAACAGCACATCATTAAAAAAAATGACATTATATGCAAGGAGTCTTTGAACTGTACAGGACTGACTGTTTTGGGTAGTAATGTTTCGATTAAAAAAACGTCTAACTTAGCATTAACACTTACATTTTACTTCTTTTGTTGCATGCAGCTGTGTAAAAAGTCCTTGCTGCTTTTGTAGCTTAGCTAGCAATCCCTCGGCTGTCCTCACCTTCTCATCTCCAGATGTATTTTTCCGCATGTTTTGTCTCGAAGTGGCGGCTCAAGTTGTAGTATTTGAATACAGACACATGTTTGTTGCAAACTAAGCACACAGCTTTACCGCAAACCTCCGCGAAAAAAATACTACGCAGTCATTTACTTATTAGCTTATTACTGACGTGCAGCCTCAGCAGGTGACGCTACTTCAAACGTCACTCACGTCAATTTACGGTCAATGTCAAGTGTGACAGGAGGAAGCACACTAACGATACACGAGCGTTTCAAAATAAAAGCTATTTTTTTTTTTTTTTGTAAGTAAATTGTGTGGTTTGTCTGAGACCTCCCAGGCCAGGCAGAACCATCACGATATATATCTATATACGGAGAGTAGAAACATGGTTCTATAGGGACATTCACGTTTTCGCGTCGGGTTAGGGTCGGGTCACACATCATCAACAGCTTCATATCTTTGGGGAACAACACATGCGCAGTAAAATCTGGTCAGCACACGCCTAAATTGAGTCAATCGCAACGCACGACCGCAGCTCCAGTTACACCGCGCATGTGTCATACCCCATACCCCAAGACCTGTGTCGGCCCGTGTCCCAGCCTCCTTCCATAGGCCTTGGTTTGGCACACGGGAGAAGCTTCAGTCGGTTGCAATCTGCAACCTCACCACTAGTTGCCGCCAGATCCTACACACTGCGCCTTTAACTATTTTATTAAAACTATGATTTTTGACGTACAACAATTCTTTGAGGTCACAGGTTTACCCTCATAACACTTGTCTGCCATAACACCCTAAAAAAGGTCATGTGTGAAGCATTTTGTAAAAGTTTGAGCAGCTCGCACGCTTTTATTTAGACAGAGAGGAAAGTTAAGACGCAGGTAAGGAAAGACAAAGCTCTTGTGGGATTTGATCTTTGGCTGTATAGGGAACAAGTGGTTCCAGACACTTAACAGCCTTAGAAACACTCCCTTACATCAGGCTACATGTCATTTTGCTTGTTTCAGTATAAAGTGCGGCGCGCAGAAAGTGGGAAAGCTCCTTTAGGAGAAACTCCAACAACTCAAAGTCTGAACTTGTATATCTATATTCACTATGTTTCTTTAAAGAGGACCTATCATGCTCATTTTCAGGTGCATTCTTGTATGTTGGGTTTCTACTAGAACATGTTTACATGCTGTAATGTTAAAAAAAAAACGCTTTATTTTTCTCTCCGCTCCAGCTCCACTCTAACTGGCTTTGTTTGAGGGTGTGCCAAACTAGCCACTAGGCAGGTATTATGCAAATATGTTACTTGGTGACATCACCACGTTACAGAAGAAAAGGCGGGACTTCAAGCAAAGCAGTTCAGGAGCAGTTTCTGTCGGGGAGAGTAACTCCCTTTGGGGGGGACCTTTTAAACCTTTAACCTTTTAAATGCACAAAAAAACTATACAACACACTAAAGGAAAAAAAAGCACAAAAGCATAATAGGTCCTCTTTAAATCTTATTTCTACTCTTTAGTCATGCATTCTACTGTACTCAGCTTACATCTTGCCTTACATGCGTTTATATTTATGGTATCCTGGAAGGCAGACATGGACAAAGCACATGCTGGTGCATGCAGTGTGAATGGTGACACTGTGTATGTGAATAAAAACCCTTTACTTACCCAACATTGGGCAGGCCAACAACTCCTATCTTCAATGAAGTGCCAAACCTTCCAATCGGTGGTGGTAGATTTGGTGCATCCTCTCCCTTTCCCTAATAAAGACAATGTGGACATGTCTGCAGTCAGAGCGAGCCAAATACCATTACATAATCTACAATGCATGCTCATTTTTTAATTGAGCCATTCCTCATAACCTGCACCTTCTTTGGAGCCATGTCCCACTCTCACCAACTCAGGGAAAACACCACATTCATTGACAGAAAATGTGCTAAGCTAAGTCCTCAAATGTAACCAGTCGACTGCACCTCAACTGGCTTGCTCCCCCGCGCTAAGAATAGAACATGCAGCCTCTGGAAATGAAAGTTGACACTGTGAGCTGGCACGCTGACCTGTACTTCCAAATTTAGCTGTCGATAATATCGATGGAGGCTGATGAGCTGCTGAGAGATCAATCTTACACAGAACTGTTGCTTGAAATGTCTGTATTGAAAGCGTAGTTAATATTTATCAGAGGCTCGACTGTGTTGTCAACAGCTGCCTGCTTTCTATTAACATTTGAATCATTTGTCTTGACAGTCGTCTAACTGAAGACATCCAATAGTTGTGTCTCTATACTGACAGGTCCGAGCTATTTTGTCATTTCCCCTTGTGTTATAGCTTATTGACTTCCTACAGCAATAAATCCTTTTGTCGAGAAGCTTAGTTCACAGTGAATGTATATCAATTCTATTTCCATGCTGTTGTCTCTATTTACCTGCCACCAAAATAAACAAACAATGACATGGCAACCTTAAAGTGCCAGAATAAACTCCTGGGAAACGGCAGATGAGACACAAAGAAAAAATAGTTTTTATCATCATCTTTGTATTTTTACAATGGAACAGAATAAATCTTACGACCCAAAAATATCTGTAAGAAAAGGAAGATTATCTTAAGTGAAAGCATCTCGACAAAATCGTCACACTTGTGCACACTTTTTCTATTCAATGAGCTTCCTCTGAAGTGTAATCGTCAGACAAACACTGCACAGCTTCAGCGCCACAGACATAAAGTAAAACATCCTTGCACTCATAGTTCCTTCCAACCCCCCCCTTAGAGAGAAACAGGTGTAGCCACATGAGCACGCGAAATTACAACAATTAGTTAAATGTCCTCAAATAAACTTCCCTCGGCAAGAAATACAAATTAAAGCACACAGGGGCACAACCAGAAACCCATCGCCCAAATCCTCCAGCCTGTCTGGTTTAACACGCAGAAAATGAGGCTCTAATAATCTGGATTTGAGGCAAGTGGGGCCGGTTTTGTAGAAAGAATCCAAATGAATAGGTCTGAATTAATCATTTATCTTTTGTTGATGGATGCACCCCCACTTAGACTCATCACAATAGATGCAGAGCGTTTTGTTCGACCAAATAAATCATTCCCATTGTTTAAGGTACATTGATCAATCTAATGGCTTGTAATAGGCTCCTAATTGCCACAGAGAAGTGCTCACGAATGGAGTCCAGAATTACAGATTCAACTCAAAAATCCTCACTTGAATGACAAGGCGAGATCATGTTCTCCCCTTTTGTCCCAAGTAAACATCGTCTGAAAAAAAATCACTATTATTTTATTATTCTAGGTTAATCTGACAAACACATTTCCTTCCGTATAAATTTAAGGTGCAGTATATAAAAAGACAGTTATTGGTGCATATGCAGATTTCTTTGTTAGGATCATGATTCCTATACTGAATGCTCACACTGCTCCTTATTAAGACATAACAGCCTATGACACATAAAACCACGCACACAAGAATATTAATATTTGAACAAATGGACAGATGACTGTAAATAAATGTGTTTTTTTTAGATAATTGTTAACTTCATAAAATGGTAAAATGTATAGTCCGATTTTTTAATATTATGAAAGTATAATGAAAAAAATAACACTCGAATTAATATGACTTTTTTAGCAACAATCAACTTTGTTTATGTAGAATAGACATTAAATACTGTTAACAGCACTCTGCCAAATGGTTATGATTGCTAAAAAAATGATTCAATTTTCTTGGCAGCGCTCAGTATTTGATGAGGATGATTTTTATTCACCCTTCTAAAGGTGGTGGTTTTAAAGCAAAAAAAAAAACAGTATTTGAACAAATTGCCTCTGTGTTGACTGGCAGCATTCATACTCTATAATGGAGCATTATTTGCAGCGTTTTGAATACTGTAATGCACATCTTTCGTCAAGCCGTTCTCTGGAAAATTGCTTTAACTTTTAAAAGGGATGATGGTTCACGTCAGAGCAGGTCAATTTTACATTATGCCATTATCCCTGCGCGTTTTAACAAGCCTATGGGGATATGCGGGCTTATTGAATTGTGATATTAAAAGAAAAAACGAGTTTAGGAAAATTGTTGCATCCTCTTTAATTGTCCACAATTTAATAAATGGGTGCTTACATTTTTATTTCTCGGATACGAGACGGGCACCGTGCCTCCTCCTGTTAAAGCCGTTTAATGGAGATGACTGGCGGCCTTACAGCAGACATCACCTGGAAGCTGGAAACTTTTTTTCCGCCTGTAAAATACTTTTAAAAACTACACGCGCTGATAAAGCAAGCTGTCATTTTTAATTAACCCCTCACCTGCACCAAGTAAGCAGGGAGGGGGTGGGGGGGTTCGCGCGCGTATGGCACAGCCGCTCGTAAACTCGACCGCACACACATGCGCGCAGATTTTTTTTTTTTTCTTTGGCTGGAGGTAAACAAACTGTAGGTAAATTGATCCAATGATAATCTGTTTTTCCTTCATGTATTCAGGGACGAGTCGTTTTACTCAGTAAATGCTCTAACCGCGGTTATTTCGGAGAAGTGAGCTCCGCGCTGTCAGGCCTGTTTCTGGACTTCTTCACCAAACTTAATCCGTCTGGGATTTTCCAACATGAACACCAGCACTTTCAAATATGAGGATATAACACTAGTTGTCTCCCCCCCCCCCCCCCCCGATCATTAGCCGTACCGTGCCTAACGCACAGCAGCATGCAACTGTTCTGATAAAGTCATCAGCAACAAACAAGCGTCCCTCACATTGTCCAGGATACTATGTGCTTAAATAGCAACAATTTCCTCAATGACGTGTTGCGCATGATCTGAATATTGAGAATCACACACACCACAATCCACATTAAAAATGAGAGTAAAAAGCTTACCTCGTGGAGAACTGACGCGCGAACTCAATTCTGCAATGAAAGGAGACATTGAGCCTTCGTGTGAGAATACATAAAAATAACTGTATGCATTAAAAAAAAAAAAATAGCAAATCGTGTCTTGTATGACAGTGTTGAGCAGAGGCTGCACAACACGATGATTGACGGCGGGGTTTTTGGGTGTTTCTGTCTGCGGTCGGCTCTCTCATTGGCTGACTTCGTCCCCGGCCACGAACGCGGCCACCGGATTGGCTGCGCGTCCTCGCCAGCTGTACTTCAAAGAACGCGCTCTCTACAACTAGGTAGTTGTTGGGAGCTGCGAGCCAAGAGAGAAACCGTGTGACCTGCAGTCAAAACACGGTGAAGTCTGCATCACATTGGAGCCGTATACAGCATTGAAATCGCTGAACACTCTCATCACAGCACAGAACCCTGGATATGGCAACGTCTATACTTGGGGTGAGTCCGACTTTGTGTTCGTGCGTAAAAGTTGTGCGTAAAGTTGTCGTAGCCCCGTTCTACTCTGCAAACCAAAAGTGTTTGCTGCTTTCATGAACACGCTTGCTTTCAAGTTTGCGGTTATGCTTTAATTCTCTGTTAATTACGATTACTTTACTCGTTATTTATTATTAAAAATAAATAGTTAAATGCCAATAAAGGCACCTAGATCAGTGTTTTACTCGCAGCAGACGCCTGCCGCAGTTAATATTGTGTGAAAGTTTGTAAAAATGGTAATCATTATTACTTGTACGTTATGTTTTACTCTCTCCAAACTTCTCAGTTTAAATTATACTTTTAATAATTAAAGTTGTGCTTTATTTGTTTGAGTCTTGTTTTGTTTCGAATCAGCCGCCTGTTTCCAAGACATCCGAGTTAAACTAAAAAATCTTCAAGCAATATTTGTTGTTACCCGTTTTTAAAGTCCAACTCTCGTGTGTGTTTTTTCTTCAGGAAGAGCCACGGTTTGGAACTACACCTCTAGCTATGCTGGCTGCAACTTGCAACAAAATTGGCAACACCAGTCCCCTCACAACGTTACCTGACTCCAGCGCTTTCTCAAAAGGTGGATTTCATCCGTGGAAAAGATCCTCCTCCAGCTGCAACTTGGGATCCAGTCTGCCCGGTTTCACGGTAGCAACGAGCCGCGCGTCGTCAGGACTAACGCCCACCGGTGGCACCGGCAACAGCGCCTTTTGCCTAGCCTCCACCTCCCCGACCTCGTCTGCGTTTTCCACAGAGTACAGCGGTCTGTTCTCCAACTCGGCCAGCGTCGCGTCCCAAGACGCCGGACAGTCGGCTTTCATCTCCAAAGTCCACACGTCGGCGGAGAGTCTTTACCCGCGGGTGGGCATGGCGCACCCGTACGAGTCGTGGTACAAGTCCGGTTTCCACTCCACCATCTCCGGCGACGTCGCCAACGGCGCGTCCTCGTGGTGGGACGTCCACACCAACCCCGGGTCGTGGCTCGACGTCCAGAACCCGGCGGGCACCCTCCAGACCTCCCTGCACTCCGGGACGCCTCAGGCCATCCACTCCCAGCTGAGCGGCTACAACCCGGACTTCTCCTCGCTGACGCACTCGGCGTTCAGCTCCACCGGAATCAGCCCCAGCGCGTCTCACCTGCTGTCCACCGGGCAGCACCTGTTAACGCAGGACGGTTTCAAAACGGTCATCCCCGCTTACTCGGACGCTTCCGCCGCCAACGCCATGATTTCGGGGGGCGGTTCAGGAATAAGTAGCTCGTCGAGGTCGTCCCGGCGGTATTCCGGCAGAGCGACGTGCGACTGTCCGAACTGCCAGGAGGCCGAGCGGCTGGGACCCGCCGGGGCCAGCCTGCGCAGGAAGGGACTCCACAGCTGCCACATTCCCGGCTGCGGCAAAGTGTACGGAAAGACCTCTCACCTCAAAGCACACTTGAGGTGGCACACCGGCGAGCGGCCTTTTGTCTGCAACTGGCTTTTCTGCGGCAAAAGGTTCACTCGGTCCGACGAGCTCCAGAGACACCTCCGCACCCACACGGGCGAGAAAAGGTTCGCTTGCCCGGTGTGTAACAAGCGCTTTATGCGGAGTGACCATTTGAGCAAGCACATCAAAACGCACACGGCCGGCGGAGGAGGGAGCAAAAAGGGGAGCGACAGTGACACCGACACCAGTAACCTGGAGACCCCGAGGTCCGAGTCCCCAGAACTTATTTTGGACGGGGTGAACCCACCCAGAATCATTGTTAAGGATCCGTCTCCTCACGACGAGCCCTAATGACATCAATCCACCTTTCAAAACTGCACATTGAAAACGGGTTCTTATTTGACAGACAATAAAAAAGGAGACGATATTTCAAGAAGCGATTGCAAAAGTCTTAAAACATATATTCTCCACATGACGTATTTCATGCGTAAAATCCATCTAAAGAAATCGCAGTGATTTACTGTAGGCCTTTGGGGATTTTTTTTAAGGGGCAACTTGAAAAATGAAATGGATGTTTGAGGGTGCGCGAAAACCTGTTGAACTTTGGTTGGACAATGTGAGTCACATCTTGTATATTGGCGACTAAACTATGTGTTATTTTCATGTAAATGTTACGCTATGATTGTTTTATTCGTGTTGGTATCCTGGAAACCAGGGAGTTTACTTTCGACGCACTTTGTGGATATGTATGTACACAGCTTTTTTCAACTTTTTGGTTAACCGTTTTATTTCTTTGCTCAAAAAAATATCTATATATAAATGTTTACCTGTATAAAGTCACACGTATAAGACTTTCATTTTATCGTAATTAAAACATCTTTAAAAAAAGGCTGTAATTGTGTGATGCAGATTTTATATATTTTTTTTGTTTCATTATTTGTTTGATTTAAAAAAGTTTTTATTTAATTTAGACATTTATTTTAAAGCTTGAGGCTATTTTTTTTTCTTAAAATCACCTAGAATACGTTGACTTTCACTATTTCCCCCCCCTATGGAATAAATCAATGCTTAATGCCCCGGAAAAAAACATTTCATGCCCAAATGAAAATCTTGTTAAATGGTATTAATTATGACTTGGAGCACATCGCAGCCCCATGTGTCTTGTATTTGCGATTAGGGATTCGTGTCTTATCAAATATCTAATTAATCTCCGAGACATCTTTTGTTCAGTTTCACTTTATCGGGGGGTTTCCGAGGGGGTTTGACGACAAAAGGTCCCTGAATATTTATTCTAATTGTCCAAATTAACTGCTTTCATTTGCATACCAATCGATGGAGCGCGAATGAGGATATGGCGCGTCTCTCTCTCTTTGCCAGGAGCCACATAGATGTTATGGGAACAGTTTTTTAAAAACTTTAGAAAAAGAAGGGGGCAAAGAGTCACATGCAAATGTTTGAATTTGAAATGCTCTTTTTGCTCAGCGCAGTCAAATGGTGCCTGCGTGTTATTTGAATATCAGTGGCCCCCCGTATTGAAAGGGTTCAAGGATGCTCTCTGACTTCTTTGTGCTTACCCAGTGCAGCGTCCGACTCTCAAAGAAAAAGCCGGGGAATAATTACAGCGTGAGTCCAGGACTGGGGAACACGGCTCATCCAGACACCCTCTTTTTTTTTTTTTTTTTTTTGAAGAGGATGTTAAATTGACCAGAAGGCAATAGAGGGAAATTATTTTCATTTCCTTTTGTGCAACAGCGGCTTCAAGGAAACGGCCAGATAGTGAAAACTACCAAATAGCCAATTTGAATTTCATCAAAATATAAAAAACCTATGCAACACTTAAAAAAAAAAAAAAAAAAAGCTTTTAGACGCCAAAGAATTCAAGTAAATCTGTTTTTGAGATGAAATGTAATTCATATTTTTTTTTTTTTAGATTAAAAAAAATTCGGAAACTGGCAAATAAAATGTGCAATTGTAGGCCTAAAAATTGAATTGTCCAATTTATGTAATATTAAAATAATTCAAATTCTAGTTTCCCCTATATTAAAATATAAAATATTTGTGTGAATTCATAAAAAGAAATATAGTGCAGTTTGTGTTCCGTTTCTAGTATATGGGCTGTATTTATTTACACGCTGCATATTTGGACAGAAATCCTATTTGTTTGTTTGACGCCTGCAAAAAACAGCATGGCGTATTTCACAGCTTTAGTGATAACACATATTGTGTCATGTCATTAATGGAAACCGGCCCTAAAAAAATTTGAAACATTATATATAAAAAGTAATAATAATAATAATTTGTTATCAGGAGCCCAGAGCTTGAATATAATTTAGTATTTAGTGGGAATACACTAACGGTAAATAATCACACAAATCTACATTTTCATCCGATTTTAGACGCTGACATTCATTCCATCCATTCCAAAACAAACGCATTAAAATTGAGATGATTAAGAATTTAATCAGAAAATAAAAAGTCCAGATTTTTTTTTTCTTTTTTTTTTAGGAATCAACAGCCCGTCTAAGCATTACATCTTAAAATGTCGATATATCCAAAAAGACACAATAATGGAAAAAAAGCTTGCAGCGACAGAAATCGTCTTTCTGGCGGTCCACTGACCATTAAAATGAGTCCAATATTTTCCCCATCAACGGATCATAGCTGCAAATTGCTTCCAACGGTAATCAATTAATTTAGAGCTTTTCATACAGTACAAGACAACACATGGGTGCAATGAGCTGCGGACCACATATTCTCTGTCCACTGCTTCCCTCTACTGGAGAAAAATGAGACCTATGCTGCACAATATCTGCTTAAATAGAGGAACACTTTGATTACCAAGGAGACTATATATACCAGTATATTGTAAGAGGGACAGAAACACAAACAAAGTCAGTGCTTTCTTTTTGCTCTGTCTTGGCTCCTCTCTCTTCTCTCCCTACTCCTACTTCTACTTCTTCCCTTGCCCTCCCTCTCCTTCCTCCTTTCCCTGCTTCTGCTCCTCCCATCTGCTGTTCTGCCTCTCCTTCCATCTGTGCTACTTCTGTTCCTCTCCCCATCTCTACTGTGACGCCCGTCTTTACCTCTGTCCTCCCTGCCTTTCTCGCGGCTCCTACTTCTGTCCAAGCCAGACTTGGTGCTGCTTGGTCTCTGCCTGTCCCTGCTGTTGTGTCTCTTTCTCTCTTGACCTCCCTCCAGCTTGATCTTGTTCTCCGGGCTGCGATTTCGACTCCCGCTCCTTCCCCTCTCTGTCCTTGTTTGTCTGTAATCTCCGGACTCCTCTTCACGCCGCCTCTGTCCGGCGTGAGGGCTCGGTGACCTGCTTCTGTGAGAGGAGGCCTTTCCCTGACTCTTGACTCGCCGCTCGCTCTTAGAGCTGTTATCCCGACAGGAATCTTTTTTCTTGTTCTTCTTTCTCTTTTGGCTCTTGAACTTGCCACGGCTGTCTGAATCGGAGCCACTATCACTGCTGCTGCTACTGCTGCTATTGGAGGAGTCACTCGAGCTGTCACTACTTTCATGCTTTTTCTTGTGTTTTCCTTTGCTCTTCTTCTTCTTCTGTTTTTTGCTCTTCTTCTTCTTGGCCTTCTGCTTGTCCAGGCGATCGAGTTTTCTGTAAAACAGGAGCACAAATGTTCAATTAACGTTCTCCAACAAGGCAGCAGATAAACATATAATATCACCATAATAAAGTCTATGAATCACATTAAAGTTTAAGCAAGGGAATGTAAAACACTTCATCAAAATCGAAAGCAATGCAATCAGATTTTTTACACCTGATATACTGTATATACTAAGCTACAAATACATGAGTTTTTGGCTTCTAAATTTCACATATATTTATGAAAAAACATCACAGTAACCTAGTAATTCATCAGATCATCTAACAGGATCCCCCCCCCCCCCCTTATTCTTATCAATATGAGGCTTAAAATATTTAAACAACGTTACAAAAATAATCCTAATTTTGCTCTACTCCTCGAAGCTTTCATACATTAACATTTGTAAATTGTGCTACGTTTTTTACCCCAGGAGCTTCTGTTTTTGCTTGGTCGTTAATGACTTCAGAAATTCCACCTCGGGATCCTCCTCTTCCTCGCTGGCAACATATTCCTGTAAAAGCACATTGAAATAAAAAAAAAAACATAGATAAATACGTCTCTCGAAGGCAAATTTGAGCAAATCTGTATTTGAATATATCACCTTTAAACAATGATACAATTTATTTCATCAAATCTGTTCACTTGAGTTAAGTTGCTCCGATAACCGCAGTATTTATATACGCTAGGAACATATCAAAGATATATAGTTAGTCTTTCCTCTCTGAAGGGTAGTATATATGTGTGTGTGTGTGTGTGTGTGTGTGTGTGTGTGTGTGTGTGTGCGTGTTCGTATATCGTCCTAGGTGTGCAAAGATGGGAGTGCGAGACAGACAATTACCTGCGATGGATCACAAACAGTAGCGTTCCTACCAAGGACACATTTTTTCAGGGCAAACCCACTGTTTCGCATCTCCGCCATTAACTCAGAGGGGTGCATCGACGGACCTGTTAGCACAAATCACAGCCTCAGAGTCCCATTGATGTCAAACCCATGCCAACCACTATCTCCACAGTGGGAATTTCAGGGGCGGCTTTGTTAACAGAATGGGACATCAAATCAACTCACTCCACTTCCGGCTGAGCAAATCATACAATATCATTCTCTGCCAAAGCAGCAGTTAGAGGAATCAGAATACACAGTAATTACATATTTTTCTCCCGGCGCAGGAAGGGGACCATTACGGCACTCCACCATCAACACCATGCACCGACTGGACTCTCCCAGGGTAAACATTATTACTTTACTACTCAACTCGCTGATTGCAGAAGTCAGAATCAGCTCAAGACTGCGAGCTCCAGCTGAAACCCGAGAGGAGAGATACAGCAGGTGTACCTGCTGCAAAGTCTGGGACAGACTAGAGCCAACACACTCGCCACAAATATCGAGCAGCACAGATATTCTGGTTCTATTGTACTACGTATATACCATGAGTATTCCACTGTTTTTTCCCCCCATTGAATAACTAAGAACTAGGACTGCAACTAAAGATTATTTTCATTGTTGATTAATCTGTTGATTATTTTCTCGATTAATCGATTTGTTGTTTGGTCTATAAAATGTCACAAATTGGTGAAAAATGTGGATCAGTGTTTCCCAAAGCCCGAGATATTCAGTTTACTGTCATAGAGGAGTAAAGAAACCAGAAAATATTCACATTTAAGAAGATGCAATCAGATAATTTTTTACTTTTGTTTCTTAAAAAATTACCCAAACAGATTATCAAAATAGTCGGCGATTAATTTAATAGTTTACAACTAATCGATTAATCGTTGCAGCTCTACTAACAACAACCACGTTTAACAGAAACATATATTTCATCGAGTAAAATCTCTACATATCAATTAAACTTGTAAGGATTACTTATTGAAAGTGATGCATTGATAATGGATCGCTTATTTTTATCTTCATATTTATATGCTGATGCTTATTTCAATTAATTACTCGTGTTTGATTCAATAGCATCGGTATAAAATCTGTATATAAAATGAAAGTGGTTTGTTTACACACATATCAAATCAAAATTTAATGACATCGATAAACAAAGAAACTGCAGAGGAAGGTGTTTAAAAATGTCCGTTTTAGATCATTATTGTAAGAACTCTACCTGCTGCCTCCTCCGAGGCCACAGAGCTGGCGTTGATACCCGACAGCCCGTAGAGAGGACACTCTCTGTCTGTGTTCACATGGCCCCATTTGTGACATTTGATGCATCGCACGTTGCGCACCTGGGAAGTTAACAACAGCAGACATTACGGCAAATTGTAGAGAAGTATGCAGAATTATTTAAACAAAACAATACTCCACAAATTGGTTTTTTTTTTATTATGGAAAACTTATTATAAGGCAAAATTCATTCCGTTAATGTCTTAGACTTTAAATTCACGACAAGCTCTGATTTACTTTTTGAAACTTTATAATGTACAATAATGCATACAAAGTATATCTAATAAAAACAGTGGTTCCCAATCTTTTTAGCTTTTGACCCTAGGGCTGAGCGATATGGCCAAAATCTTCTACAACCATATAGGTAATTTATTTCATATCTCGATAACGATATATATCACGATATAGCATGTTTTCTGGTGTTGCAAAATGAACAGAACGGTTTTAAGTGAAATTATAGAGAAAAAAGAAATAAATATAGGCCTAGTCTATATCGAAATAGGAACGATGTAGAAAAATATATACAATAGACATTTTTACGTTGTTTTGACGATATATATTGTCATATTGCCGAGCCCTATTTTGACCCCTAAAAACAAATCAGTGTCTACATGCGACCCCGAGTCACAACTTATTACTTCAGTGTGGACAATGTGTCACTTTGTGTACCTGATGAGATGAAAGTATTTCACAAGAAAAAAAGCAAAAATCTGAGACATACGTCCCATTTTATTTCTTAATCTTTCGATCAACTTGTGACCCCCTTAGATTTAACCCCCATGTTGGGAATCACTGGTGCAGTCTATATGCTTCAAATAAATAAACAATCATCACACACCTGGATTCCAAATGGCTGATCTCTAATAGTCATGTCATCCTTCGCATATCTACATGAGAAAATTAAGGATTAAAGAGAATGCAAATTCTGGAAGAGTGCTGGACAATATGCCGAGAAAAGGTAACTGTGTATAAAAATCAAATACTTACTTCTCTCGAGGAGCCACCTTCTGCCACTCAAATTTGTACTCTTCTTCCCCGTCCTGGATAACACACACATTTTCATCATGAATTTTAATATGTAAACCTTTCTAGTTATAAATGAGTGGAGACCAATGTAAAGCAAAGTCGACATGCAGAACATGTATACATATTGTGGAATTGTATAGGTTCATAATTTGCACTACTTTACCTCTTTTGTTTCCTCTTCAGAACAGAAGGCAATTATGTTGAAAAAACAAAGAAGTATTAAAATGTTAAGCTTAATTTTCTTGAGAATCAGGTGTTTGGAATTAAACATAATGTTTTGTGGGGATCAGAGCTGCCCGGCTCAAGAGATCGTTTACCTTTGGATGCTCCAGGTGGAGCCTCGTACATGAAATTGAGGCCATTCTTAACACGATCATCCCCCATCAACAACCTAGAGGTGAGAAAACAAAAGGTTTGTTTTTGTTTTTAAATTGGGTGATTATCAACTTTTACAACCTGTGAAGTTATGGGAGGTATTTAAAAAATGTTGCTAAAGTTAATGTTGAGTTAATAAAAATCTTTCCATTTACACAGTACATAACTAAAAATAGATGTTTGAAATAATAACACATGATATTAAAAGAGCAGTTTTTAAGGAGGTAGGAGGAATCACCTCTATATTTATCTAACCTGTTGTTGTAAGAATCCTGCTCTTTCATGTACGCCTGCATAAGATCTTCTTGCTTCTTCTTGTCGAAAGTCAGTTTCTGTTCTGCTATCCATACCTGTAAGATAAAGTGAAAAGGAGGATTACTGCACACATACTTCTTCATACATTCCCAAACATTTTTTTAGGTCAGCTTAATGCCTGACAATACTTACATATATGAATGAATGAATGAATACTTGTATAATTTTAGTGCACTATACCCAATTTCTGCCCTTTACCTACCCCTATAGAGGGGGAAATAATTAGTCAATTAACCGAATAATAACATTACATTAGTCGATCAACTGAAAATTGCCAGCAGCCAGCAACAACTTTGATAACCAATACATGTTTTACTCTATTTTTGCTGGTTTCAGCTTTTAAACATTAGTTTCAGCATGTTAACATTTGCTGCTATGGTTTGTTTTATATTGTAGTAAATTGAATATATTTAGGTCCTGGACTGGTAGTTTGACAATAAGGCGATTTTGGGGACATCAACTTGGGCTCTTGGATAATTGCGATGGGCATTTTACATAATTTTCTATATTTCATAGACCAAATAATTAATCAGGAGGTAACAGACACATTCAGCAACAGAGAGAAATCATTGTTAGTTACAGGCCTAAATCAAATTAATGAGTAACGTTGAATTCAATGCTTATTTTATTTGTTTGTAAAGTACATTTGAGAGGTTATAAGGTGTATAGACAATATCAATTTGGATAACTGATATGTACCATGTACCTGATGTGCACTACCATTTGCACTATTTGCACTATTTGCACCATTGGCACACTGTCACTTCACTGCTGTACTTACTTATGTTATCTTATTTTTATTTTATTTCACTTTATTCTATTTGATTGTATCTTTCTTCAGGTGTATTGGTGTTGGGCCTTGTTGTCTAAGCTACTGGATCCCTAAATTTCCTTCGGGATCAATAAAGTATCTATCTATCTATCTATCTATCTATCTATCTATCTATCTATCTACCAGAGGAGGCTCAGAGCAAATTTTCATTAAAAGGACATACACTACTAGTTCATCTAGACACAATACTAGCATTGTACACATTAAATCATATTAACAATCAGCAACATTAAAAAAAAAAAAAACAGCATTAGTTTGTGTAGTCCAAAATATTATGACACAGAGTCATTGTATTATTAGTATCTTGATTTATTCCAGCCAAACTTAATTATGGATTATGGTTTCTCACTCATATGAAGCATTTGTGTGTAGGAGCCTAAATACAACATAAAGCTTTTATTTTGAAATATGGATATTTCAATGAAACAACTTGCTCAGAATATAAACCACGTCTCTCCTTTTTAAGGCCCGTGATAGCAAAGTGAACTAAAGACGACTGAAGTTAGCATTGTAACGTTAACTTTACTCAGCTATTGACGTTACCGACTATTAACAGTACGAACATAACCATGTAACGTTACTTTAGCGGTCTCAGGTGGTTTGTCTTTAATTCATACAGAAAACTACTCTGTTGTCAACATTTTCTATCGCGTAATTATCAAAGTGAATCACGTTAGTTGTTGCTAAGTAGCGAACTGGACTAGCAACACCAAATACGTCGTTCGCTTAGCTCGTTAGCTCGCAGGCTAATCCGAGTCTTCTGTTAACGCTAACTGTAGCTAGCTCTCACCTTTTTGATATTAGACTTCGACGCAGGGTGAAAATCCTTCTTGCACATGAAATTCGCAAACGACTTCCCCATGGCTGACGACCTATAGTGTCAACTGAGTGGTGGAAAGAGTAGCGTTTGTTTATTCTGGCTAATGGAGTCGCTGTCTTGCGCGTAGCTTCCTCCTCATGAAAACAAATCAGTCTTAATGAAGTTAGTTCTACATTGCTGGGACGACGGGGAGCCGTTGAAGTCAGTTAAAGGTCCCATATTGTAAAAAGTGAGGTTTTCAGGTCTTTTACATTATAAAGCAGGTTTAAGTGCTATATAAATAGTGTTAAACTATCAAAACGCTCAATATACGGAGAAATACACACACAGCCCGTATTCAGAAACAAGCCGTTAAGATTTCTGTCCATTTGGGATGTCACAAATATACAATATTTTAGACCGTTACAGGGTTTTAAACGTAAACATTCTAAATGTGTCCCAGTTTATTTCCTGTTGCAGTGTGTATGTGAATAACATCTGTTGACAGGACGTAAACATGGACACAAACTGTTGCCTAGCAGACACACACAGACTTGATCTATTTTGCCTTTATTCTACAACTGGTTTAAATACGAATATAAAGCTGACTTCAGCTGGGTCTTCTTCTTTTATGAAGTTTAATGTTGATTCGGCGCATTACCGCCACCAGCTGGTGGGGAGTCTGGATCAGACTGGCTAGTTTCAGCTCAGACCAGAAGGGAATCTGCTGGGAAAATACACAATCTTAACAGCAACAGGAATATTAGAGAAAATTTAGTTTTTTTGTTTTGTTAGTTTTACTATTTTTTATTATTTATTTTCCAGCCAATCTACTAAACAAATTATTATTTATTATAAATTATTATTTATTATAAATTATTATTATTTTTTTTGAATCTACTGCTCCACACTCCAGTCCGGTAGGTGGCGGTGATACACCTCTAAGCTGGTGTGTCAACCGCCAATAAACACCACTGAAGAAGAAGATATTCAGAGTAAACAGAAATGAAACTAGAAACTTACAGTGGCAGTGCTCGGTAAGAGGGTAAGACCGGCAAAACACAGGTAAGTTTACCTTATTGTTATGATGAGTATTGGCTTATCTGGAGTTAAACCGACCATATTTAGCTCTAAATCTGATTTCATATCAGTGAGGTGTATTCAAGGTGTTAAATATGAGTAATGTAACCCCTCAAATCAATTGTTGTTTCTGTTAACTCTCAGCCAGTGTTGTGATTCAGCATGCACCCCTCCTCCTGTGACACCTTTGTGGCTCTGCCCCCCTCCACTGAGAGACAATACATCATCTTTGGGAAAAACGCTGACAGGCCTTGTGATGAAGTCCAGGAGGTGGTGTATTTTCCTGCCAGAGACTATGCTGCAGGGGAGATGGTTGAGGTAGGTGACACAGACAGCTTGTTATTGCCCTCCTCCACCCTTCAATTTCCCCACATTGTGACTGCTCCTTGGTGAAAGTGCCATTGGATAAGAGTTTTTCCCCCCTGTGTCTTCTTCCCCTTGTGAACAGTGTACATACATAGAGATTGAGCAGGTTGCCCACACTTATGCTGTTGTGCTGAGCAAACCAGCATGGCTGTGGGGTGCAGAAATGGGCGCAAATGAGCATCAAGTGTGTATTGGAAATGAAGCAGTGTGGGGCAGAGAGAGTGCAGACGATGACGAAGCTCTTCTCGGCATGGATCTAGTCAGGTAAAGCCCCCTTGTTTGTCTACCGTCAGCTTGAGTTGCAAAGGAAAACTTAATGACACAGTGCCAGCCAGAAACAATTTAGTTTATTCTAGTTGTCAGTTCAGAATACATTTGTCTGTGACTCTACAATTTCCCAGGATTGGACTTGAGAGAGCCGACACAGCTGAGAAAGCTGTGGATGTTATTGCTGAGCTGCTGGAGAAATATGGCCAGGGAGGATCTTGCATGGAGGATGAGTCCGGCTTCACCTACCACAACAGCTTCCTCATCTCGGACAGGAAGGAGGCGTGGCTGCTGGAGACGTCAGGGAAGCACTGGGCAGCAGAGAGAGTGGAAGGTAATCAGAAAAAAAAGAATAGTAAGAGTTGGTGCCCATTTGAAATACAAGGCAATGGAATGAGTTCAAAAGGCACTTTATTGTTTAGCTTTCAGTATATTATTTAAATCCACAAAGAAACCATGGACAGAAGGCTTCCTAAACCGGTCAGTAACTTTATATACAGTCTATGGTCAGTAGTAACAAAAAGAAAAGAGGACGGGGACATTCAGTGCAGAAAAGGGAGAAAATTTAAGTCAAGTCAAAAAGTAAAGTTATCTCTCAGAACACTTGAATTACAATATGCTGAAAGGTTATTATGGAATTTTTGCCCAATGATGCCAAAAACGTTCTGCCTACCCTCGCTTTAAAGGCCAGTCCACCTTCCTTTTGTCTGAAGTAGTAGATAAATAGATGCAGAATCATGTGGACACTTTTATCAAGGAGTTTCTAATAACACATTGCACTGCTCAGGAAGCTGTCGAATATATAGAGTACAGTCTAGACCTGCTCTATATGAAAAGCGTCTCGAGATAACTTCTGTTATGATTTGACGTCATATTAAAATAAATTGAATTGAATAATTGTAAGTTTTAACATTAGTGGCTAATCATCTCGTTTTACACTTCTCTAGGTGGACACCGCAACATCTCAAACCAGTACGGCATAACGACTAAGATAGACAAGGAGCATCCAGAAATGAGGGAATATGCACGAAGCAAGGGATGGTGGGACGGAAAGACTCAGTTCAACTTCGCCACGGTCTACTCCTTTACGACCACAGCCAGAATAGAAGCCTCCGGGAGCCGATACTGCGAGGGGAAGAAGATGCTGGAAAAGAGCAACGGTTAGTACTTCACCGTGGAGAACTGACACGCAGGAGGAGAAAGCTTACATGACTCCTACCGCTGTTTATGCATGTGTTGATTTTACATACCGAAGGTCACATCACTGCCGAGACGATGATGGACATCCTGAGGGATAAAGATAGCGGCATCAACATGGAGGGCATGTTCATGTCAGCAGGGAGCATGGTGTCTGTGATACCCACGGATCCTGCTCTGCCAGGGGTTCACTATTTCACAGCAACTCCAGACCCTGAAAGGTACAGCGCCAGATCTCACTTCAGCTGCATCCGTTGAATTCATTTTGACAGCAGTTCATGAGGATTTAAGAAGTCGTTCTTTTCGCACAAACAGGTCCGTGTTCAAACCTTTCGTCTTCGTGAAGAACGTCATCGAGCTGAAGGAGACGACATCTCCAAGCTACGGTGCGGACGACCCCGTGAAGAAGAAACCCCGCTTCCAGAGCAAGCCGGACCGCAAACACGTGTTGTTTGTCAAACATGAACTGGTGGCTGCCATCATCGACTCTTACAAGGTGCAACAATTTAATTCCAGCCTGCAATTTACCTAAATGTGTAACTTGGCTTAGTGTGGTCATTGAAAATGTACTCGTAATATTTTTTGCTTTTTTGTTTATAGGACAGAGGAAAGAAGATCACAGAGAGGATGAGGCAGCTGGAGAAGGAAAAGATGAAACAGATGGAGGAGATTCTTTCACATGGTATCGAAGAACCAGATTTTTTGGCGAATCTGTTCTCGAGCTCTGTTCAGGAGGAGATGGATGTGTACGGCAAAAGCTGAAACCACAAAACATGTCTCCTTCAGGGCGACAGTAGCAGTAGATGCCTCAGCATTTTAACCTTTAGTCAGGTATGAGCACAGACATGCTTGTATAATAAATCAGGACTGAACATTATTGTTTAATAATAAAGCAGCCCAGGACACTCATGTTGTACAATATGGACTACAATGTTGACTTTTATGTATCGAATCATTGACCAGAAATACAGGAAGGAACAAAGTCATTACGTGAGACTGTGATTTGAGGGTTCAGTAATTTATTTTAAAACATGTCAGAAATATGCAGCATTTGACAGAATTTGTGTGCTACAGACAAAGTATTATTTATTAAAAAGGCAAATTTTACACCAGTTTTCTCAACACGATTTGAGTTAATAATAAACACAAATCTTTGCACTAAAAAAAAAAAAAAAAAGTATAAATTAGCAGTTAGTTTTCTACTTATATTACTATATACCTGAGAGAAAAGAAATATTACAGCAGCTCGTACTTTCTGAGTTCTTATACTCATTTCATACGGTTATCACTTATTAATAATGATAACTTTCGAATTTTCAGGTGGAAATTTGCTTTGGCTACTTTTAAAAAGCAACAATACAACAATTTTAACATTAATTTAAAAAGGGAAAATACTTTCTCCCCCTTCAAACTGGCAGGTTGTTTGTTAAAATAGTGTATTGGGATGCCTCTAACGTAGCTCCGGTAAACAGTGTAACCGCTCTTCTACATCAGTGTCAAGTCATGCTAAACTGCAGCTTATCAAAGCTACAATACTTGTGCGTCATGCTACATTACCAGTTAACTAACTGGTGAAACTAAATCACGAGTTAATCTGATTTAAAAAAAAAACTCAAAAAAAATGGATGCAGATTTAACCACATCTTCCCTTTTTTTAATTTTGGCATGTCTTTGGTAGAAGAGTGATAAAACACTCTGAAGTGTCCCAGTAAAGGGAATATTACATTCAGCAGACGATGTTTTTGCCTGCACCTAGAATTTGTTTTATGAGGACTCGTGCATTGTCGCCCCCAAAATGACATACAACATAAAATAAAACAACTGGAAGTCCAAGTGCAAGTATTAACTGCATAAAAACGCTTAAAAAAAGTCTTTAAAAAGCAGCAAAGTCTTGTTTCACCCTTTAAAACCCTTAAATTCCCTTAAACCTTAAAATATTACTGTCTGTTGTAGACGTCAGTTAGAATTTGAATATTAAACTATAATCTACAGTCGTCAGTGGTAGCTGTGTGTGCAGGTTTTCCACAAATTGGGGGATTATTTACTTTACTTTTATTTTACTTTAGGTTTTACCTCAAAATAAATGTTTATGATAATATGGCTTCTGTACATGTATGATCATGTGACAGCTCATGTTCCTGTCCTGACTGACGGTTATAGCAATGTTGCCACAACTCAAGATCTCAGCAATTGTCCTGGTGAGTGAAATGTTAAATGTAAAACTGAAAAAATTCGAGGTGGTTAGGTGGTTAGAAGAATTCCCTTTAAGACCAACTCCTCACAATGCATTATTCCCTGGCCTTTTTTAAAAGTTTTGAGTCTGTTGCACTTCTGAACACACCCAACATCACAGTCAGGTGTGGTCTGTTTCAACTCCCGACCGGGACGTTGCGCTGCACGATACTGCATTGTGAGGTGCTGTACAGAACAGGAAATGCCATTTACCTTTGGTAAGTAAAAAGAAATGTGGACTTTGACCCTTGTGTCTCACGCCGTGAAGCGGTAATAAAGGCGGCTGTCTTGGAAGCCGTGTTCCTGCTTGATGTGCTGGAGCACGCCGCCCTCCTGTAAGCGCGTCCCGTAGAGGACCGCCTCACCTTGGTCCTGAGCCAAGCCCACCTGCTGGAGCCACTCAACAAGTTCACAGCCAAGGAAACAGTCCACCATAGTCCTCTTCCCACACCTGAAAGTCCAAAGAAACATTCACCCAAAGGTCTTTTATAAGAGTAGCCACAAAAATCAGATAAGAAGCAAACAGAGCCCACATGCACCAAAACTACAAGAAATAATAGTTAAAGCTGAAGTCGGTACTGCTTAGAGGCTGGTGGGAGGTGCTTGGTATTTCCTGATCTCAACTTGGCTGCCAAGTCACAAACTTTCTCATTTTACAGCTAAACAGTACACTACAAGATGTAGTCTGAAAACATTTGAGGTGAGAAATAGGCATTACAGTAACAGATTATTGATTTATATTTGATCAGAGCTGCCGAGTTTGATCGGAGTTTGCGAGTGATTGACAGCTGCTCAGAGACAGCAGGCTCCAGCTCGGCTCTGATTGGTTGTTTAGGTTCGGGCGCGGTCGAAACTTGCAAATGCCATTAGGAGTAGGGCCGCACGATTTTTAAAAAATATCTAATTGCGATTATTTTGACTGATATTGCAATTGCGATATGATTCGCGATATTAGAGGGAATAATCATTTTTACATCATTATTCTCATTTTCATTGAAAAACATATTCCAATGATTATTGTGTGATTTTTGCGGGGATCTGTACCAAACAAAGATATTTTCTTAAGTCTGTAGAATATGATGTGTAGGCCAGGACATCTCTGCAGCACCACAATATTTACTTTAAAGTGCTATTTTGACACATATTTCGCCTTTAACAAATATTGCGATTATATTATAACAATTATAACAAATTGAAGTAGGGCATATTGCGATTTCGATAAAATTTCGATTAAATGTGCAGCCTTGATTAGGAGCACAGGAGGAGGCAGAGGAACATGATGTTTTTCACAGATCTGTCTCATGCACTACTGTCATAGTGACAGTTACTAACTTTTTATCAAATGTACTCAAAGTTCCCGACTGCAGCTTTAAAGGTGATTTTTTAAGTATTGTTGTAGGTGAATGACTACCAGGACTTGTTTATCCACACATCAGAGAACATGTTTATTCAGACAGTGTGTAAGACGATGTGCTCTCACCTCCTTTTTTTGACAATGTCATGAAAACACTGGTCCATGTGGTATTTGGTGAACTGGGTGCAGGTCATCCTGATTTCCTCGGGTAAATCCGTCTGCGGCTGCTCTTCTTGCTTCTTTCCAAACCACAGACTGTATAACCTAAACACCATTCACAAAAACACAATATAAATGCATGGAGAATAGTGTAGTGTGTGTACACATAGTATATATATACACAGTACATACAGTATGTCATGTGTATAAACAACTTTAACTGTGCTCTAAAGTGTGTGGAGTAGTTTAGTAACATAAATGTTCTTTACCTCTTCTTGAATGGCAGTATAATCAAATGCTTGTCCAGCCCAAACAGAGCAAAGGAGAGCAAACCCTGGTGACAGAAAACACGTCATGACACCGGTGCTGTGTGACAATAAATGCTCACGGTCTTGGTACAACAGTATCTGGAACACCAACCTGTCCGTAGTTGGCCACGGCACAGAAGAACTGCAGCTCCAAGTAGAGACGACCAGGAACGGGATTCAAGAGCAACCACAAGCAGCTGGACAGGTTCTGTCAGAGAGAATTTGAGATGTAAAACTAAACATATTACATCCTGTTTACATTCAGCTTATCCATTTGAAATACTGCCTTCCACAAATGTATATTTACTAGGGCTGTAAATCGATTAAAATATTTAATCGTGATTAATCACATGCTTGTCCATGATTAATTGTGATTAATCGCAAATAAATTGTACATTTTTTATCTGTTCAAAATGTACCTTAAAGGGAGATTTGTACAGTATTTAATACTCTTATCAACATGGGAGTGGACAAATATGTTGCTTTATGCAAATGTGTGTATATATTTATTATTGTAAATCAATTAACAACACAAAACAATCACAGATATTGTCCAGAAACCCTCACAGGTACTGCATTTAGCATAAATAATATGCTCAAATCATAACATGGCAAACTCAGGCCCAAGAGGCAACAACAGCTGTCAGTGTGATTATCATAAAGTGGGCATGTCTGTAAAGGGGAGACTCGTGGGTACCCATAGAACCCATTTTCATTCACATATCTTGAGGTCAGAGGTCAAGGGACCCCTTTGAAAATGACCATGCCAGTTTTCCCTCGCCAAAATTTAGTGTAAGTTTGGAGCGTTATTTAGCGTCCTTAGCGACAAGCTAGTGTGACATGGTTGGTACCAATGAATTCTGGATATTTTATGTCTTTGATTCTCATTTTACTTGTCGGATTTTCCTTTTTATATATACATTTTTAATGAGCATTGTTGAAGGGTACCTGAAACCAAAGATTTTCATTACCAACGACTGCTTGCTGTAATTGCTGTGCATAAGACGAATAAAGAAACTTGACAGAATCAGGTTGTATAACCAGTTGAGTGAAATAACTTAAGTGCCAGTGACAGGAAAGCATATGCACTGAACTGCCTTAAAGAATGTGTACAGTATTTACAGGTTTTTCAACATGTTTTAGATTCACAGAAACACATTTAACCACATGCCACAAGATCATATTTAATACATTTCTTACCCGTTAAGACCAATAAACATTAATCCAAACATAAGCCTTTTCTAATGGCTTTCTTTGGAGAAGGCTTCCGCCGTTGCGAGTTGAGTGAGTTGGAAATTACACGGCTCAGCCATTTGTGTCTGATTTGGTTTGTGATGCACTAAATATAATGATGCAGGCAGTAAGGCTGACTTCATGTCACCGTGGGAGTGAAAGGTGGTGGTTTACTCACAGCGAGCAAGCTGACAGTCAGCAGCAGACATAAGAGCACATGACGGGCCACTTGTCTGTCTGCAACCTGTTGGAGCTCCTCCACTTGGACAAGCAGGCAGTCTGTGGACTCGCAGTGGTTCTCACATTGGCCTGAAGGTGGCAGCAGAACACAGAACAGATTTAAAACAAGATTAATTGTAGAGCAAAGCTGTGCATTCGTCAGTGGTTAGGGATGTTCTGTTTTTACTGATTGGGGTTCAATGCATTTAACAGATGTCTGTTGCTTATCATTACAATACCTGTGAGTGTGGTTGGCGTGTTGTTTATAGACGTGCTGATGATCATGTCAGGCATGGGCTGCGGTGGTGCACAGTCACACATGAGGCACTCTGATAACAAAGTGATAAAAGTGGGAGCGATTCTTTACCATATTATTACTATACCGTCCTCCCAGTTCACACTGGAAGCAAACAGTACATACAATATATGAGTAATACAATATAGGGATTAATATCATAATGAAGCTGAGAGTAAAACTAGTACATAGTTCACAGTAGGGCTGGGCAACAAAATATTTACACAAGGAGATTTTTGATAAATAAACATCAGTTATGTGGATATAATGACTAAGTGGGTAAAGGCAGATAATAGAACAGCTAGAGCAGTCTGGTAAGTTCAGAAAATTACATCAATGACATTACTTTACTGTGATGCAGCCTTTAAAACCAGAAAACAACAGTTATGAATATATTGCCCAGCCCTAGTTTACAGTAAATATTATGGTTTCGTATTTCATTGGCCTGCATAACAATATCTTGAATATCTTAACACGAATGTTTTCATGCAACTTCATGAAACTTTCCCTTCAACACTTGCAGAACTGGTTTGCATCTATTGTAGTAGGAGACCAATGAACCTTACCTAACCACCCTCTTCTTAAAGGGGAACCACGGCCATTTTTTAAAACACTGATATTATTCTGGAGGCTATACAACATGATTGCTGACATGCTGTCACTTTTCTGAATCTATTTTATTTTATCTTATTTAGAAAGTGACAGCATGTTTATTTATATTGCAGATGTTGTTGAAATTCTATACTCCGTTCAAATCGCCACTGACAGGCAGTTGCTGTTTACCGTGATGACGCTGCCACCTTGTGGTTTCCCGGCGTGGCCTCGCAATATGCGTGTACAAGAGTAAATTGCAGTATTTTTTTTCAATCATGTTATATAGCTTCCAGAATAATATCAATGTTTTAAAAATGGCCGTTGTTATCCTTTAACGTCTCCTTTCAAAGTCATAAACAATAGCCACGGAGGCTCAATGACTCAAAGGTCACGTGTTTCGACAACATTGTTTGTGAGAGATGATGCGTTCAGTGTTGCGTTGCTTAACGTGAAATAACTAACTCACCTTATCAGGAACTTCAGATGATATGTTTCCTCAAGATAATGACATCCAAAAAGTTTTGTTCCTACTTTTTTTTCAGTGTTGACTTTGTGATTTTATAACTGCAGAGGCTTTTTTCTACTCATGTAATTGAAAATGATCTGTGAGGGGAAGAACATCACACAGACGTTGCACTGCCTACGTGGCAGTCTGCTGTAGACGACTTCTAGATAAGGGTTAGTCTTGACTTTGGATTGATTGTGCTCCTCCTTTCCTTTCAACTTGGGCTTTGACAACTGATAAACCAGTTTAGATACAGTAGATGTCAGAACTGCCTCTGTATGCTCCAGTGATTATCATGTGCTGTGATATAAATCACCAAACCATTATACTTGGTATTTATTCAGTGTCACCAAGGGGGACATAATCAAACAAATGTTGAATAAAAACCTCAGTTAAATGGTCTCCATGAGAGAACATACCTCTGTTGTTTAGATCTCCTGATGGGACGACTGGCTCAAACAGACTCTGGTTTTCTGGTTCAACCTCAGTCACAAGATCCTCTGCAGAGTTTTGCTCTTGGTTTCGGTCATTGTGGGCCCAGCTTCCTCTACTGAGACACACGAGAGAGCTCCCTCCCAGCAGTATACTGAGGGCCACTATAACTGTGGTGCAGATTAACTGTCAAAGAAAGCACATAAAGACATGCAGACTTTTAAGTGATTCTCTGCGGGTTCAAAGACAGTTCTTAAAGGGGATATATCATCAAAAAAAACACTTTTTCAGTGCTTGTGCACATACATTTGGGTATCTGGACTGCCTACCAACCAACAAACTGTGAAATAAGACAACCCAGTCAGTTATTTGTGGGCTGTCTAGATCAGAAAACATGTGATTCAACAAGCCATTCAGATGTGGCTCCCCTTCCTATGTCACATGCAGACTCATTACAATATGCAGCCCCCCATCTGAGTATCTCCACCCACAGCTTGAGAACTACCTTGCAGAGCAGACTGGACTTTTTGGGGAGGGGGTTCTTAAAGAGACGGGCGCTAAAACAGAGCGTTTCAGACAGAGGTTGAATACAGGTATGTTCAGACAGACAGTATGAAAAAAATAACGTTTTTTTTTTAACATTAAAGCATGTAAACATGTTCCAGTAGAAACCCCAAAATAGAGTGCTCCAGGAATGACGTATTTTTGTAGGGCAACCAGGAAGTTAGCATCACCCTGGTTCTCTCGACAAACAGCCAATAGGATTTTTCCATTGGGTTTTAGATTATTGCAGGAAATAAACTGTGGCAAACACACGTTTATGATACTTACACGTTTTGTTAAGCAAGCTAATCTCCACAAATCAACAACACTTTTATGACGAGTCGGCAAGATGACGTTTAATAGTCTCATTTAGCCAATTGTTAGCAACCACCTTTTTTAAGACACATAAAGGCTTCAAAATTCACAAGTGGGGAATTTATTGATGTATTTTACGTCATAGAACAAAACGTTAAGATCTCTTCAGCTTGTGTTAACCACAGACCTTATTTCAGGCATCTAACTAAAAACCCATTCAAAAAACCCATTGACTTCGAGACAAGGGAACCAGAAGTGCTAAAATTCTAACTCATTTCCAGGTTTTAGGACTCATTCCTGCTCCACTCTATACAAGTATGAACCTGAAAATGAGCATGATATGTCCCCTTTAAAAGGCAAAAAACAGGGATGATTTCCACTCATGTCTTTACCTGTGCTCTGCCGTAAAAGAAGGCTGAGTCAATCGTGTCAGACATTTTTTCCCCAGAAATGAGTAACACAGCAGTTACAAAGGCTGGAAACCTGTTAATACAGAGACAACATTTACAAATAACTCACTGACAGTATCAAGATGTAAAACATAAACCAGCTTGTGGACACCGAATTGCAGATTAAATTTGCAGGAATTTCAAAAATTTAAAATTCAAGTGAGGCCTCGTTACCCCTGTGAAATCACCCTCAGTGCTCTTGATCATTGTTTTGGGTGGTATCTGTTTGTGTATGCAAATCAAGGGTAGGTATTCTGAGCAGACAAACTAGCTTAGTTTCATTTCTGTGTTCAGTCTTCTTCAAAGTGACTCACCCCCAGCCTGTAATCACGAACATGCCTGGTGAAACTTTCACATCCTCAAACTTTTTCAAGAGCACAAGAGACAGTGCTATTAAACCTAAAACGACACAATACACATTACAGAATTATTAGCAGTGTAAACTTCAGATTTCAGAGCTCACCGAGATGAATTAATGCAGTGTAAAGTGAGGTTAATGTGGGTGGAAGGCAGCATACCTGTCCAAACATAGGTGCTGTAGAGTGAGGTACATAATAATGTGAACGTCAGGACCTGCCCGACGAAGTTGTCTTCTTTCACCACAAAGTTCCACAGGATCATCCCAATACACGTTACAAACTGGAGACCATACAGATACAGGCGTTTACTGATGTGAAGTTACCACCTACAGTCTTGTCAATTTAATCAATGGATAAGTAAATCAATTTAGAGAGTATGTGCAAGTGTGCTCACCTGTGCCAAGAAAAGGTTGACTGTGAACATGTGAGGTAGCCTCTTGAATTTCTTACTTAAAAACATCACAGTAATGGTCCACACCTGTCAGAAAAAAAACATTTTGTTTTCAAATTATTTGTGTTTACTTACAAAAAAGACTTTTGCACACATGCTAAATACAACTAATATTAAACATTGTTGGCTGGTTATTCCTTTTAAAAGCAAGGGAAAGGTGACATTATTCAACACAATGACATATATTAGACACACTAAAGATGAACTATTAAAGAATAAGATATTGCAGAATACAAACACAATGACAACAAATTGCAGGTTCCTTAAAAGATATACTGAAAGTGGAAATTAATGAGGAAGTAGGTCCATAAGTCAGTGAAGCATCTGTTTGGCCACACATCCTCTAAATGACTGAGCTAAGATAAAGCCGATAAAAAGTCTGTTATAAAAACATTAGCCAACAACAAGTTCACATATGCCACACTTTAAGTGTCTAGTTGTGACTCACCAGTGCAACCAGGCTCACTATGCTTATGTTAAAGCTGACGTTCTGCAGTGAGTTCATCAGAAGCTGAGGATCCATCCAACGCATTGTAAGCAACCAGGCAGAAACGTACATTATCGGAGCTGAGAGAAAAGTGCTGATCACCATCCCAGAGGTGACCTGTTAGGCAGCAGAATAAAACAAAAAAAAAAATCATGAGTTACAAAGAAAAGAACGGTTCAGTATCTGAATGGCAGATAGTATGTAGGAGGTTGGCAGGTAGATGTTAAGCAACTCACAACTTCTAGCTCGGCGTTATAATAGACAGCATAGATGGCCACACTTGGCGCGGTGGGAAACACGCCATAAAGGAAGGCATAATTGGAGAGGCTTGAGTGGTTCAACGCGCTGGTGTTGCTATTGTCCAGCAGATCCACCAGTTCTTTACAAATCAGCGGCATCAGCAACCTGAGAGTCAAATCAAAAGGCCGGTGTTACGATGTACTATTTGATGGGTTAGCTGAAAAATGCAGTGCTACTAAAATATTTACATACACTAGCTATTATCACGCTACGCACTCCTGAGACCTCTTAACATGTCATCCATTTGGTAAAAGGCTTGTGGTCGGAGAAAGGCCTGAGTCACCCAAACCATCAGCACAAAACAACGTGTTGGGAGCACTTTACAAAGCTCTAACCTGCTGACTCGCTACACTCCTAAAGCATGTCTCGTTAGAAAGACGTCATCTGATAACACAAAAATCATGTCTTGCACAAAATGAACATCAGGTGCAGTGAAAGTTTTTTCCACTCACAGTTTTGCTGTCGTCAGTAATATCAGTGTCACCACTGTAGATTTGGTTAATTTCCCCAACTGTCCCACCATGGACAGACCCAAGTAGAACAGAGCCGCTCCCCCGAAAGAGTTGGCCAAGCCGTCCACAAACTCAGCCATGAAGGGAGGAATCGTCTGGTGCAGGGCGAAATGGGCGATGATGCCGATGACGACCATGAACACTATAGGGTTCTTCAGCACCTGTAAAACTACAAGTCCCACGATCAGGAGTTTTCTCTGCTGGCGGTTTTCCTGATTCTTCCACTTCTGGATCTCGCAGAAGGCAAAGCCGATGGGATTTAGAATCATCAGGGACACGGGTGCAACCAGGTAGATGTACTGGAGGTACTCCGGGTATGTGCTCTGGTATAGGGCCTCAACTGTGGATAAAGATGAAGACAAATGGGCTCAATATTAACAAAGCCTGCTTGGCACATCTCACTTGTCGGAGCATGCAGCACAAAAGCAGTTAAAGAGGACCTGTTAAGCTTATTTTCAGGTGCATACTTGGATTTGGGGTTTCTACTAGAACATGCTTAGATGCTCTAATGTTCAAAAAACACTTTCTTTTTCTCATACTGTCTGTCTGAATATATCTGTATCATACCAGCTGTGCTGCAGCACCTCTTTTCACCCTCTGTCTGAAACGCTCTGTTTGAGCTCCTGCCTGCATAATCCTGGTATTATGCAAATGTGTAACTTGGTGACATCACCATGTTACAGAAGAAAAGACAGGACTTCAAGCAAGGCGTTTCAGGCAGTTCAGGAGCAGTGTTTATGTGGGGGAGGGTAACTCGCTTTGGTGTGGACTTTGGGCTTTGTAACTTTTACATGCACAAAAAACTATATAACACACTAGAGGAAAGGGGAAAAACACAAAAGCATAATAGGCCCTCTTTAAGAAAGTTGTGTAAAACTTTGCCTAGATTTCACACTAAATGGTTGCATAGACACAAAGCTGCACAAACGTCCAGACTCTTATACTTATACTTTTGGTTTATCATGGGCAAACATTAGGGCAGCATGATTACAGTTGCAGCAGTGAATGAAAAGCACTGTGGTGGGTGGTAGGCTTAGAGGCATTATACTGTACTTACCAATGGGATATCCCAGGGCAAAATCATTGCTTTGGGTGGCAAATATTGAGAAAAGCCCAGCTTTACTGTAGCGGCTCTCAGGACTGGCAACTACCAGCGTGAGTACGCACACAATGAAAAACACAGACACTTTGGCAATGAGGATGCTCCACAGGAAGGGCCAGATGACGTTGCCAAAGTCCAACAGCACCATGTTCTTGAACAGCAGCGCTGGGAGGGCGAACTTGGACACAAAACTCCCCAATCCTTTGGCCTGGGTGGACGTGATGATGTTCGCCCTCCCTGCGATGTATCCACATAATATGATCCCAAAGCACTCCAGGAGAGCCGGTAGGAGCTTGTCTATGGACATGCTGGATGACAGAGCAGGGGAGTCCGGGTCTTCCTCCCCATAAGTGAAGCTGAAGTTGGCGGTTCTGTCCGGTACCTCCATCATGCCGATTCTCCCTCCGGTGTCACCTGTCACGCCTGGTTTACAGTCATGTTAATGTCCCGCTCGGCGCCGCCAGATACTAAAAGAGGGAAATAAGATACAGGCAAAGGAGTTAAAGTCGTTAGCCGTTACACAGCCAAAGGGACAGTTAAAGCTGCAGTATGCGATATTGGCGCAAATATGATTTAAAAAAGTTTTTTTTAGAAAACGGCCGCTATATCGTGACAGTAGTACATGAAACGGGTAACCTGAAAAAAATCATGTTCCTCTGTGTCCTACTGTGTCCTCCGGTGCTCCTAACGGCATCTTAAGGATTTCACTTACCGGAGGAAAACAAGGTCCGCAGCCAGCTGCTGTCTATGAGAGCCGGCTGTCAATCACTCGCGAACTCCGACCAAACGGTCAAACTAGCCAGTGCTGATCAAATATGAATCAATATTCTGTTACTGTAATGACTATTTCTCTCCTTACATGTTTTCAGAATCATCTTGTAGTTACTGTTTAGCTGTAAAATGAGAAAGTTTGTGACTCCACCGCCATTGTAAAATCTGTTGAAGGAAGCCAATAGGAACGCTCTCTCTCTCTCTGAAATGACCTGTGATTAGTCAAAATCTGCTGTCACGGGCTAGATTTTTCTAAAGCCTGAAAACAGAGCCATGATGAGGAGCAGAAGTCTAGTTTTCTCTCAGAACACTTGATTTACAATATGCTGAAAGGTTATTGTGGAATTTTTGCCAAATTAAGCCAAAAAATTCTTGCCTACTGCCACTTTAAAGTCGTTAGCCGTTACACAGCCAAAGGGACGGTTAAAGTCGTTAGCCGTTAGAGCCGTTGAACAGGCTGGTGCAAAGATAACACGATAACGGCGTTAGGTAACCGAGACAACATGTGACTAACTCCTTTAGGGAGACATTGTAAAGCTGTTACCATATAGCCAACAAGCACTTCAATGTCAATGCGGTTGTTAAAGTGTCTCACCTCTGAATGCAGCGGTTCCCTCATGCAGCCTCCTGCCATGTGTCAGTCAAATGTGAGCAGGAGTAGCCGTTAGCCTGATGGCTAAGTCGGTGAACCAAGACTCGCGGTGTCGTCATAAATACTCTGCGTGGAGTTACAAAACTTTAAAGTCCACTGTTAGAAAACGGTTTACACAAATGCGGACTAGCTGGCTGTTTATGTATAAGGCGTGTTACATGTTAACGCTGGTAGTTAGTCCCACCCAGTAACTTTCATAATCCCCTGATTTGTCAACAACGATTTGACCAATCACATTATCCGGGAGAGGGGAGGGGGCGGGGCTTATTCTACCTAACACACCTCAGGCAAAACTACCCTGTTCTCACTGATCAACATGCAAACCTACCTTTTGTAATGAGCACTTACACAACTGTCCTGGATTGTCCCTCATCAAGTAGTAGTTATATATATGTGCCTATAGTATAGTAATTATACTGAATTAAACCAAGCAATCAATTTTGGGTAAAGAAATAACTGCAAAATCTTACAAAGTAGCTATATTTGTCTAATTACTGGTCAAAATTTCTCATAACATGTAATATAAGACACAAACATCTAATAAGTAACATTTCAGTGACTTAGTTTTAGATAATATAGGTAGTTGAATATCTTAAGTGACAAAATACTACTTTTCAGCATTACAGGTTTATTAGCTCTTCCTTATACTAGTGAAATATAGCTCAAAATGAGTTTTCCCGGCTAATTTCAAGATGTCTTGTTTTTTTTTTATCTCAGAAGGCCTAAATATTACGTCTTATTTCAAGAAATCCTACTAAGAGAATTTTCACTTGTTCCATTGGCAGATTTCTTTTCACACCTTGTATTCATTTTTTTTTTAAACTTATTGTTCGACTTCAGTTTTCCCCTCATATAAATGGGTTTTAGATTCATACATAGACTCCTCAACCTTAGCAAAAAAAGCATAGGCACATTATAAGCTACTATTTTGAAGAGTTGCTTGGTAAGTTGTAGTTGTTATAAGTTATTTATTTGATTAATATTTCATATGATTATTGTCAAATAGTTCTCTCTCTCTCTCTCTCTCTATATATATATATATATGTGATTATTTGCACAAAATGCAGCATGTGTTTGGCTAGTGAAAGATGTTTGTATGTGTTGATGTTAAGTTTTAGGGGAAACACAAATCGTCAGGGAAACAAACTTGTACAAAAGACAAGACTGTGGTTCCTAATTAGATCACAGAATCTAAAGAGTGACGCATCTAAAAACAGCCAACAAAAAGTCAGTTGAAAACAGGTCATGAGTCCACAGGTTCACTCCCACCTACACATCCATATTTATTTGTATCATTTGGAGTTTAATGTTTTATTGATTCAGGTAAAGATGCAGTAATCAATATCTTTATGTTAACAATGGATCAGTGGTGGAAAGTAACTAAGTACATTTACTCAAGTATTGTACTTAAGTGCAATTCTGAGGTACTTGTACTTAACTTGAGTATTACCATTTTATGCTACTTTATACTTCCACTCCACTACATCTCAGAGGGAAATATTGTACTTTCTACTCCACTACATTTATTTGACAGCTTTAGATACTAGTTGCTTTTAAAATGAAGATTTTACACAATGGATAATATAACAAGCTTAACAAATACAACACATTTTTAAAGACTAAACGAGTGGTTTCCAACCTGTTAGGCTTCTGACGTCTTACAAAAAGCAGTGTGTAGTTGGGGTCACATTTCAGATGTCTATGACTTGTTAACAGCTCCAACAAATATTGATTCCCCCCCTCTAAACTTCTCATTTCATTAAATGCTCAAATGATCCAATATCTCACCAAAAGTCAAAGATTAGAGAAAAAGTCCCAAAATGTTAAACAGATCTGCATATCAGAACTTCATTTTTTCCTTCTTTCCTCTCCCATTAATCATCTCACGACCCCTCAGATATACCTGGTGTCCCTGTATATAAAACTGGTTTGTGCGTAATGTGACAGGTGTTGTGAAATACACTAAGGACACTGAGCAACACTGCACTTCAATCCCCCTGAAAAACTGACAAAACACCTTTTATTCAGTTGTTCCCTATAAACATGTCAAGGAAAATATTCCAAAGTTTAATTTCAATTGCACACATAATATTCCCTGAAAAAAAAGAAACACAACACTGTTCTGTCATAAAATATGCTGAGGATACTGTGCACGCTAACATGATCTTTTGCATACCCAAATAGGACACCAAAGAGCAAACAGAGACTTCCACAGGCAGCATACAGTAGCTCCAAAATAAACAAATCAATACGTTTCACATTGGGCATTCAAATCTGAGAAGGTAAAAACATAATGCCTTTAGAGCATGCTCAGCTCAATGAGACGACCTGCGAACACGCCTAATGTGCCGATGAGACACACAGCCATGAACACACACAGCAGAATATGATCCAACACCATGGCCACAAACTTCCACTCTTCAGCAGCCTGCAAAGATGCAAAGAGAGAAGGGGAAATGTGTCACGTACACAAAAGCAAGACTCATTAAAGAACCATATCAGTGTGTGAGAAACATTACGTTGTTGGATTCCTCATCTGATTTCATGGTTTCTGCGATGTACTTGACTCCCTCAATGGCACTGCGGACGTCGGGGTTCTTGGTGATGGGTGACTGGTAGGGAACAGAGGACGTCTGGTTGCCGGAGATGTCCGAGATGTCAAAATCACCCCCGTATATACTAGATTTAGGCTGCTTTTCCTTCCCGGGGCGTTTCATTGTTGAGAAGAACATGATGTTGGGAATGGTTTCAATAAAAACCTGTCGTGGGAAGACAAATGGTATGCACAGTGTCAAGGAATATACAACATCAGAGCAGTTAGATTAGATAAAAAAATAAAGATATTCTGTCTACTAACACTAGATGGCAATATAACACAGAGGAAAAAAAAAATATTAAGGATTGTTCTCCAAAGCTTGCCAAGCTACAATCAATGCTCATATGCTCACCTTGCGGACCCAGTCCGGCATCGTGTGAGTGCTCGGGGAGCGGTGGTGGGTGTTGATGACAATGACAGTGATGATGATGGAGGCAATGACGAAGACCATGGTGAAGAGCATGTACTTCCCAATGAGCGGCACGGCACTGGAGGTCGAGGGGATCAGCTCCACGATGACCAGCAGGAACACAGTCAGAGACAGCAAGACAGAGATGCTGAGAGTCATCTTCTCACCTGGGAGACACAAAATAACATCTCCACTGCTCATATTGACTTTTTTAATTAGACTAAAACTGATATACAGTTTCCTGTGTAACAAAATATTTAGACCGGTGTGTGGAGGTCAGGACACGATTAGAATGGTAGGATCAATCTGAAGGGTCGTGAGATGAGTACCAGAAAGCAGAAAAAAAATCCAATATCACCTCAAGGTCCATTTAGTAGCACATAATCTTCATCAGCAGATAGATTTTGCTCATGTGATGATCAAAAGCTTTAAAAGAAAAACTACTGAAAGGACCTTGACATGTGATTGTTTTACAGGTGCTGTTTCTAAGGTCACAAATTAACATAAAGGTGCAGTGTGCAGGATCTGGAGGCATCTAGCGGTGTCTCCCGTGTGCCAAGCGTGTCGGAGAACTACAGTGGCCGACGCGAAAACGTGAAAGGCCCCATCTAGAGCCAGTGTTTGGCTTGTCCGTTCTGGGCTACTGTAGAAACATGGCGGCTGGCTCCGTGAAGAGAACGTGCTCCCTATGTAGATATAAACGGCTTATTTTCAAGTGATTATACACTAAAGAAAACATACTTAGGCATACTTATTATTAATATTATATTCCATTTCTGCCAATAGATCCCCCCTAAATGCTACACAGTCCCTTTAAAATTTAGAAGAAGTAGTTTTATTTTTCGATATAAACAGCTCATTCTAAGGTAGCGAAAACACAATTATTCATATTTTCAGGTGATTATACACTAAAGAAAACATTCTGATTAATATTATATTCAATTTCTGCCAATAGATCCCCACAAATGTTACACAAATAATACTGTTCCTTTAAATAAACTCAGAAAAATAACATCACCTCCTGAGGACTCTAAAAATTACTCAAATAATCATCAAAAATCATTCAAAAATAAATTGTTCTTCAGTTGAACTGGTGACAACTGGTAGACATATGACACCAAGGACGATGGGTCACAAATCAGCATTGCTTAATTTCGAGGGGTCACAAAGCAAAAAGGTTGTGAATCCTTACATTTAGACCATGACGTCTGTCCCAAAAAGGTTTCTAATTGTACATAGATGTAGTTAAAGAGTACAAGTTGTGTTTTCAGTAAGATATTTAAGAGATTTCTACATAGAATTGTGTTATTTAAAAACCCATATTGAAATAAATACCCCTGAAACCGGAGTGGGAAATATGGAGCTGCTACATTAAACAGTATGTTGGCTCATGATACCAACAACATGCAATCTTAATACATTGCCACAAGGGAGAGCTGTTGCTATGAGTAAATACTTCCCTTCCCTAGCTGTCCAATCAGGATCCCACCTCTATAGAAGTATTTATACAGCAACACAATAACTGTTCACCCACACCAGCAAATCACATTTAAAGAGTGAGTTGTTGTTGCTCCTAAACCCAACAATAGCACAAGTAAACAGACTCTGACACCATTTCACAAGTTAAAATGCCAGACATGTTGTTTTTGTTGCTCAGCGAGAGCAGTTATCCCAGAGAGAGTATCTTTTGGCACCAGCTTCTCCTCCACACTTTCCTGTCAGCAGCCACATCAGAAACTGGGATCAAGTGATGTATTATACATTAAAGCAAAGGCCTGCTTTCAGACATGACAGCACAGAGGGACCCTGGGTAATGAGGCAGACCTACACACTGGGAACACGGCCAGATGCGCACACAACTGCAGCAGTCGATGTAGGGACGCCTCCGAATTAGGAACAAGGATTTGTCGAACGTGTTATCAAAATATATGTGTTTTCATATCATGAAAATTAAGATAATTAAGAAAATGTAGCAAGTTTACAGTAGATATGAACGCTTTTTGACAATTTGCATGTAACTACTTCAGAGTTTTTTTTTGCCTATCCCTTATAATTAACATATACAGAGTGCATCTATGTACTTCTCAGATGAGCCTATCATAGCAGGCTTAATCACATCTGGACTACTGTACTTGACCGGACATTTACTGTCATCCATGTTAAAGAAATAGTTTGAAATTTGGGGAAATAAATTTGCTTTCTTACTGAGAACTAGATAAGAAAATCAACACCTCTTCCATGTCTGTGGGGTAAACATGAAACTACAACAACAAGGAAACAAGGTTAGCTTAGCTTAGCACAAAGAGTGGAAACTGGGGGAAACAGCTAGCCTGGCTCTGTCCAAAGACAACAAAATGCGCCTACCAGCACCTCGAAAGATCACTAATTACCATGTCATATCTCATTTGTTTGATGCTTTGCTTAATCCATCAGAAAAAAAGAGAGACATTGACAATTAGTAGTTTCATGGGCTGTTCTGTGTGGACTATTTCTTGGCGGTGGTGATTTCATGGAGTCTCGTCGCCACCGTGAGGGTACCAGACAGTGAGCCAATTAGTGAGCTTTAAAGGTGCTGGTAGGCAGCTAGGCTAACAACTAGCCTGGCTCTGTCCAAACGTAAAGATGTGCTTACCAGAACCTCTAAACCTCACCAATTAGCATGTTTACATCTTGTTTGTTTAATCCATACAGAAACTGAAGTGTGAAAACATCATATTAGTATGCAGACTATTTCTTGGCCGGGAGGAGTGACTTCCTGGAGTCCCGTAAAACCACAACAGTTCTTGTACAGATTAAACAAAAGAGATGTAACGTGTTATTCAGTGAGCTCGTACCTTTGGACCGAGCAAGGCTAGCCGTTGTCAGAATCAGTGTGAACATACCAGAGTCTGTAGGGAGGTAGAAGACGAGGCCGGTCAGGAAGGAGAAGAGCATGCAGGGGATGATGACGTTGACGATGAAGTACAGCGGGAGCCGTAGCATGAGGAAGTGGTAGGTGATGTCCAGGTAAGGGGTATCCGGGCAGCAGGCGTAGTACACCCAGTGCTTCCAGCCGCGGAAATCCTTCATCACCCACTCTCCACTCTCCATAAAGTTACTCAGATCAGGGCGGTCACTGTCCTGGTGGAGAGAAGCAATAAACACGGTCATTAAAGAATGATCTTTCCTTCATATTCCTTATATATTTCTATTATTATTTTGTACTCTGAATTATGCTTTGGTTTCAGAAGTGATTGTTAAATAGGAGGAGGAGGATACCACTCCAATGGTGCACTGATGGAGGCTGATTTGCCAAAACACATCAACATAAGAAATAAGATGCTAAACTGAAGCCACAGTATTGAATTTCTTTCGTGTATCCAAGTTTGTAAACAATAAAGGTCTCAGAAATGAAGGCCTCAGGAATGTTGGAGATGCTGTTCAAATGGACTTGTGGTGTTTGCTCAGATATATTTTCACAGTCAAGTATCATGTAAATGTTTCTCACAAGTGTCGATTTACACAATTTGTATTGTTAAAGGCCTAGTTTGACATTTTGGGAAATACATCTATTTGCTCTCTTGCCGAGAGTTAGATGAGAAGATCGATACCACTCTTATGTCTGTATGGTAGACATGAAGCTACGGCCAGGAGACAGCTTAGCTTAGCATGAGGCCTGAAAGCTGGGGGGGAACAGCTAGCCTGGCTCGGTCCAAATATGATATGGTATCCTGTTTAGGCAACAAAACTACTTGGTTAGGTTTAGTAAAATATTGTGGTTTGGGTCAAAGTAAATACATTTGTTACATAACTTATGTACGTCGCGTTAGTTAAGTATGCAAGTTACGTAATATAAGTAAAGTCAAATAAGTCAATGTTGACTTTTGGTTTCACACGGGACACGAACAACGTGGTCCTGGGTGAAAGTCCTGTGTTTGTTTGACCGATCCATCGACCCCGACCTCCTCCCTACGCAGACGTTGTTGGTCTTTATAATACATCACCTGACTTCCTTAGAGGCAGCCCTGCGTGTGCTGGCTCACGATTGTGAGGGTTACATTCGAATTATAGTGCATTACTTTTCGTAGGAATAAGTATGACCAGTGAATGAGAACAGCCTGAATTAACACGTTATATCTCTTTTGTTTAATCTGTACAAAAACTGGTTTTATGGGACTCCAGGAAGTCACTGCTCCCGGCCAAGAAATAGTCTGCCACAAAAAAAACTCCGTAAAACCATAATATGTCGTTTTTCCCCCCTCCGGTTTCTGTGCTGATGAAACAAACAAGATATACTATGCTAACTAGTGAGCTTTAGAGGTGCTGGTAGGCAGATTTTTTATCTTTGGACAGAGCCAGGCTAGCTGTTTCCCCCAAATGCTTATGATAAGCTAACTGGCTGCTGGCTGTAGCCTTATATTACACAGACCGATAAGATTGTGGGGTATTGATCCTCTCAGCTGACTCTCAGCAAGAGAGCACATTTCCCAAAACGTAGAGCTATTCCTCTACAGAAATGGCCTGAATGGAATTACAGGATTGACGACGACCAGGTTTCCGTCGTAGGTCCAGGTACCGAGCTTCATACTGCAGTTCTGGAGGTCAAAGGGGAAATGCAGCACAATGATTTCACAGTAGCTCTTGAAGATGGCAGGCGGGTTCCAGGTGATCATTCCCGTGTGCTCCAGCAGCACTTTGGTCTCGTGAACGATGGCAAAGTCTCCATCAGCACTGCGGGCACAGAAAAACACAGGCAGCGGCATCAACATGGGGGATAATAAGTTAAATGTTAACGCAGGGGGACATCAGTGCCTGAGGATGGGTCGGTGCTGCTGTCGCACCCCAGCCAACCAGCGCTCAGCTTGGCACGAGCTGTTGTGGCAGCGGAGCTGGTTGTCAGGGAAAAAAAAGGAGCATGTCAGACGCAGCATATGGTGGGAGGAGGGAGAGGGGGGGGGCCTTGCTATACAGAGTCCAGATTTAGCCTAATGAAATCTGAGCTTTCACACGCTGCACACTGGAGTATAGGAAAGTGTGATTCAGGACACCACCGATAGGTGTGTTAATTGTTTCTGGAGGTCTGGATGCTTAAGGTGACGTTGAGCTCATTGTGATGAACAAAACAGGTCTTATAAAAAAAATAAAAGAGGGACATGGCATAGATCAAATATAGCCTGGTGACATACTTGTTGTAGAGGACCAGATCGGGCCGCCAAATGTCAGTGGAGGGAACTCTGATCTTTTTGATGCCGCTGTAATCCTCTGGGTTCCACTGAAGGTTCACATCTTTCCATTGCTGAAAAAAAAAACCCACCCAGAACAATGAACAATACTTCACTTATGATGATGACCATTATTAATGTTTTATTTTGTGAAGAAATAGCAAATATGAGCAGAACACACCATGCTGACTGTGATTTTCACAGTGGTCACATTTTGTACAGATTCACATTTTAAAGGGAAATTACGTTTTCTAAAGCACATTTCTACATAAAGGGTTTCATTCTTTAACTGCTACATAACTTTCTCTTCTATATTTCACCAGTGATTTTTCAAACTAGTTGAAGAAGGACACACCTCATATCTTTTACAGTAACCATACTAAACTTGGTATTGTAATTTTGTTTGAAGAGGTGTTCATATATTCATATATGAATGTATAGAGCGACATGAACACATATGAATTGAAACAAACAAGAAATCCCTTTGATAATATAGAAATAACAGAACAAAATTACAAGACCAGCATCTGCGACTCTCATAAATTCAAAATAAATAAAAAAATAAATGCAAAAATAAATAAATATATTTAAAAGTTAATAAAAATAAATACATAAATAGACAGATAGATAGATAGATAGTTAGATAGATAGATGGATAGATAGATAGATGGATGGATGGATGGATGGATGGATGGATGGATGGATAGATAGATAGATAGATAGATAGATAGATAGATAGATAGATCGATCGATCGATAGATAGATAGATAGATAGCTAGATAGATAGATAAATGAATAAAAGGGACAGTTAAATAGAAGAGCAGATAGATAGGGGAAGTGATGCAAAGATAAAATAATAAAGATGCAAATTAAAACAGAAATAGCAATGTATGTCACATTTGATCATTTGCCTACATTTATTTTTAATATTATTTTTGGTACATTTAAGGGCATATTTATTTACTTATTCACCGAGTCATTTATTTATTTATTAATTTTTTATTTTGGCAGGTTCCGCCCTCCATACTCTTCACTCTGTGAAGATAGTTCCAGAAAGTGTTTTTGCAGTACACTTATTGTATAGCTTGCTCATTATTGTGGTCAATCCTGAGGTTTGTCTTTATGGTTTACTTATCGGAACAAAATAGCATTTGTTTATAACTTTTCAAATGTTGATAGTGTGTTTTCAGCATTTCCTAAATCAAATATTTGTATATATAATTAAAGGATGTATTTTTTTCACATTTGGGACATTTATAATTTGTAGCTAGAAGCACGATGATGTATTTTTTGCCCATCCCTTTCTTAAAACTTTTTATTAGAACATTATTGAGGCTTTCTCTAATATGACGACGTGTCTCTTCTTTTATGATATCACAACAACAAACGTGTATCAAACCTGTTTCAGTCGCACGTTGCTGCTGACGATCTGGTTGACCTCATCCTGTGAATCCAGATAAATGTGTTTAGACAGTTGATGACGGTGAATCTTAATATGGATGGGGAGATGTGGCGTGTGACATGAGACCTCACCACGCTGATGAGCTGGATGAGCTGAAGGCCCACAGTCACAACCACCGGGTCCTTGAAGTGATTGACAGGACGGACGACCTTATTGTAGCCAGTGAAGAGAGTTTTGACCAGGCGTGTTTCATCAACGGAGGCCCAGGCAGCACCTGAAATCAATAAAAACACACCGAACAGGCTCATTGTTGTTTGCTGTTACTTTATTGAAGGCATTTAGAAGGTTAAATACTCCTCAAGCTGCCCCTTGAGTGTGCTGGAAAATGATCATGTTGTGCCAAAGTAGAATATCACTTTAAGAACATTTGATACTTGAGGTGAGTTCATTTAATACGAGTTAAAAATAGCCGTGACCAGTTTCATACTATAGGCGTAAGGTGTTTGTGAATATATGTGCATGTACTATGTTGTTTTTTTAAGTAGATTGAAACTGACCCACTTTTACTTCCCAGGCTTTATAGCAGAGATATAGCCATCAGGGAATTGCATTCAAGCACATGTTGGCCTGTAGTGTAAATGTATGTATTTGCGTATACAGTGTATATATAGACTTTTTGGGGTCTAACTTTGGAGATAATGCATTCAAACATGCGATGGCGCCCCTGTAAGGTTGTTAATAGAGATGTTCTTATGTTCTTTCCGCTACATATCCGTCACAAGCCAGAGCAGGATCACTTTTCAGCTGACCTTGAAACGGAGGTCATCTTAAAGCAACACGTTGTTTGAATCGGTTGAGTGATTCTCCAGACATTCAACTCAGTAAACTAAATAATCGCATGAGCATAATTATGCAGGTGACTTCATGTGGTGACAGACAGACACAAGGTTGAAAAGCAAAGTGAGAGCAGCACACATGCTCCTGTCAATCAAAGAGCCGGTTCGCACAGAATGAAAATTTGCTCATTAGTTGTTGTTGTTTGATTTGGATCAGCTTTCACTGACCTGGGAGCAGTTTAAATACATAAACATAATTAATGCAAACTTGGTTTGGTAATGTTTTTTATAGAGTTTATAGACTTTTTAAACACTAGAAGTAAGTCAAGCAAAGCAGACAGACACTTATTCCCACAGGTAACCAACACACATTTCTTTAGTCTTATAAATAAGTTCTTACCTGCTAGAATGACTAGATGAAAAATGAAAAACACAGTATTCATTCTTGCCAATGAACCAAGGCATCCAAAACCGAGATCCAACTTCAGCACGCTGCCCGTCGACCACTTGAGAATTAAAGAGGTTTGACCCGCCTAAAACATTCTTTCAGCACTGGCAAATGACTAAGTGTACGAGCTCCAAGCTGTCCACTGGCAGCCTCGTTGTTATTGTCTGACAGCGGATGTGAGTGACTGGCTGCTAATGCCTGTCATTTGAGAGGGCCACATTCTTTGTCATCTGTAATAAGATCAACATGCCGCAGTAATCCACCACTGAAATATCCCATCGTGAACTTGGCCATACACAACCTCGAGGTGAGAAGAGACGCAGCGCAGGCTTGCGGTTTCTTTTTCTTGTATCAGTGATAAACTATCCATGCTGTCTTTAAATCTGTATATACAGATCCATTTAATAATGTTTAGCCCCTTGAAAACACACATTGAGCAATGATTTCACATGTATATAGTCTGTATCTGTTTGTTCCAAAAAGCTCTATGTGTGATGGACCATTTAGTTTGGGTGACATTAGGGCTGCACGATTATGGCCAAAATGATAATCACGATTACTACATCAATATTGAGATCACGATTATTCATCACGATTATTCACTGATTTTTAGGGACAAAATATTTTGATTGCACTTTCACATTTAAATAAACAGAGCTCTGCTTTCTCTTCCTAGTTGGGTTACATTTCTGCTAATGTACAAATCTTCTCATCAAAATAAGACTGGTCCTTATTCACAGTGCATCTCCCAGAAGCAAAATAAAATTGTACAAAAACTCTTGGGCTTGGGACCTGTCCGTGTTTTCGTCTTAACCCTTTCACAGTGTGTTTGCAATTCATCAAAGTTAATTAGAATCTTTTGGTCTCCTAAAAATGTCTTATTCAGCGTTTGGATGTACTTAGCTCCACCCTCTCGTGTCACTTCTGGTGGCAAAAAACCAAGATGGCGTCGGCCAAAATACCAAACTCGAGGCTTCAAAACAGTAGTCCACAAACCAATGGGTGACTTCACGGTGACTACGTCCACTTCTTATATGGGCATGACAGCTCCCCAAAAGTGAAGCCAAAACGGAGCACGCATTTTAAACGGCAGTTTAATTGTGGGAAGCCAAAATCGTGATCGCGATTAATATTCGATTAATTGTGCAGCCCTAGGTGACGTATCATTTTAAAGCTTTGGATCTTAACTAGAATTAAAAAAAATATAAGCTCTGTCAAGTTCATTTTGACCTTGGAAACAGTATTCGACAAAATAGTCGCACCACAAGGGCAATTTAGTAGCAGTTAAAGAGCTATACATTTTATCACATGATCAATATCTATCTGCTGAGGAAGATCAAGCGTTGCAGTCCAAACAGCTACTGAATGGAGCTTGTCGTGAGGTTGTTTTGTCAAAAGCTCGGTCAGTTTGAGCAATGCATGATCAGGCAACATTTACATGAGGTTATGATAACTCAGATTTGGGAATTGTCTACAACAGGTAAGAATTTATTTTATAAGGAACATATTAAAGCAACAAAACCCCCAGAATATTACTTGTCTAAATTTTTTAGTGTGGGCCAGCCTTTAGATAAAGCAGATGTTCAAACAGCCTTGTGTGTTTCCTGGTGGTGGTGGGGGTGTGAGGGGGGGAAGGGCAGGTGTTACACCCATGTTTCCCTCCTCTGCTCTGCACCCCACCCTTTCGGGCCCGCGATGGGTCAGGCAACTCAATTTCCTCACATCCCGAGTCCGTTCAATCAGCCAGTCACTCAAGCGCCCGCCTCATTCATCTCACTTAAGGACAAATGACCATTTTGGCAATGTTTGAATTAAGAGAGATTTGTCTCGACCCACCCCCCCTCTCTATCTCAAATCACTCAGGCCACCTGAATTTACACCATGTAAGCACCGCTTTGCCTTTCTTCAAGTCTGTCATGTAGCACGAGACAAGCCAGCATTGTATCTGCTCAGTGGACCCGTAGTCCCGGGCGTTTTGGTGCTCTGTCCAGTGTTAATTAAAACACTTTGAAGGCTCACACCGCGATTCCAGTCTCTGGAGGACTATATGAGCCGTGTGTTTATATCTGGTCTGTAAGTGATTAAATGTTCATTGAATCTGAATGAAAGCGTCCATGTAATATCTGCAGGGGGGTGGATGGAAACCGGACAACATACTGGATGTTTATGCCTCAATGAAGATTAAGAGGATTATAGTTTTCATAGAAGAGATTATGATGTGTGTTTGTGGTTTATTTTACATGATGTCCCAAAGTAAATATAGAAAGGTCTAACATTGGACAGCATTAGTAACATTCCTTGGAAGAGGCAATCTTATATTTTCATTCATCTTAAACCATCACATGGCTTCACTGTTGCCAAGTATGCATTTAATTATTTTTGGAAGTATTTTAAAATGTAAAATCACTGTTAATGTAAATTTACAAGTCGTCTTCTATGTGAAATACAAAAAATAAAATCATGATTATATCAAACAGAATAACATGTTGCCATTTCAAATACTTCACATGGGTGAACTGAATATTTCTTTATATTTTAACATTTGAGAATGTATTCAGTTCAGCTGTTTGCAGGGAGTAAAAGCATTACCATCCAGTCAACAGAGAAAGGTCACTTATCTCATGGATCACAGCCTTTCAAATTTAGTCTCATTACTGTGAATGAGGCACATCCACCGCACAATGCATCTGGCAGACATTACTCCAGCACGGTGTTATCGCAGCATCTGACTGAAGGATAGAAAGCTCGATAGCTTTATTGGTGTGGTTTACCTCCTTTCACAGTCAATGCCTGATGTATGATGAAGGTATGATATATATTTAAAATGGCTGATAATGGCGGGGGAGGCTAAACGGTTGGATGAAAATCCAATTTTGCCACACAATCGTCAGAGACATGTCTGAGTTGGGCTCACATCAACTCAATGTGATGTGGTCACAAAACCCGAGTGATTAAATGTCAAGCGGTGATTGCTTATCAGGTGCATTGTGGGGAAATTTAAAGCGCAAAAACCTTAACGCAGGGAATGGCTGAAACTGATTTTATATCAATAATAATCGTACCTAAAAGCTCTCATGTCCACAGAAAAAATATAATTTAACATGAAAATGTGGCATGAGGACTCTATCCAATACCTCCTATTGGAGCCTAAACAGTTTGAAACTGGTCATATAATGAGCCGCTGATGGCTGTGCATGGCTGGTTGGTGGAAATTGCTTGGAAAGACATAACCTGTGGGTAATTAAACCTAAAATGCATAAATTTAATGTGACATTGTTTGCACATATATCCAGTAATTAACAGTCTCCCGAGTGGTGTTGCCTTAGGTGTTGCGTGTTTGCTTTTAATCTAACCGTGAATCAGTGTGACTGATGTGTTGTTAGAGGGGCCTACGTACAGTAAAGTCACATGACGTGTGGCTTTCAGGCACAACCTGTCATTCTGAATATGCAGAATGAAGGACTATCTGTCCTATCTGCCAGAGACATCTTGCAGCCACAAACAAATATGTCGCTCGGGTTAAGCAGCGTTAAATGTGTATATATTCTTTAGCCTTTTCAAGGATACAGATGCTGTTATTGTATATCTTTCTTATTGCCAACAAATCCCATGAAAAGACCAAAAATATGTTTGTCTGTCTCTTGATGATTTCTGACTTCCCTTTCCTGTTTGTAGCACTCAGCCCCAAGCTCATCAGTTACTACTGAAGACAGAAATATTTAAAGATGGGTCACAAATATGTAGTTATATTTAAAAAAAAAAAAAAAAAAGTCAGTAATTTCCTAAAACAGCTGGGCACTGTAGTTTGTAACTAACATTACCGAAACAGGAATAAATGGTGTATTTGTCAGGGACTATTTTCAGTGGTGGATTAATACACATTTGGTGCTCTAGTGAGAATTTATGGCAGTATGTGGGACTGACACAAAATAAGCTACATTGTCCATGTACAGTAAATGATAATGATGGAATATGTCACCCAGTACATTGAGGTGTTTTATACAACATAATAAATAACTATAGCCTTGGCTACACAGTCAATATTGGTTAGTGAATTGTTGTGATAAATAAATTGTTGGTTTTGGTCTCTATGTGATTTGTGACTTTATGTGATTTGTTGACAATACGATAAATGTAATGTAAATGTAATATTGCCAGCCTCATCCTTTAGGGCAAAGACATGTAAAAAAAAAACAGATAGTGAGGAGGTGTAGGGAGACATGGGACAGTCATCTGAAGGAGGTTCACATGTGATTTCAGAGGCAGCTTTACATTTGCATCATTTCAGACGTCACTATCTCTGGGCAAAGCCTACTGTGAATAGAACTGTTGTTTACCGCCATGAAACATTTGCTGAACAAAACTTTGACATTCAAAAGCTAAATTAAAGCTGCCATAAGCTTTATGTTAACAATGGATTAAATGACTGTTAGAACTATTTACGGATCATTGATTTGGTTGTCCGGCCCACAACTTCACTGTTTTTTTTACTGTTCACTTTCACTGCTTTCATAGTGTTGTTCCCAGATGCAGTAGGCAGATGTTTACAAGCTGATAAAACCACAATGTCCCTCACACCAAACGTCTGACAGACGCGGTTAGCAACTAGCTGGTGAACACAGTGGAGCATTTAGCAGCTGAAGAGCCTCAGGAGGTGGTGGAGACCAAAACAGAGAGAACTAAACAGAGAGCAAATATTGGACTAACAACATTCATCTCTCTGTGTCTGTTAAATCTATAAATAAGCAGCTGTTTGCTAACATGTTTGCCATATCAATTTATAAGTTGTGTTCACAGCTTGTTTCTGCTACCCTCACCCTAGTGGTTAATGTTGGCCTGTCAAGCTTTCACCCCCAGCATGTAAATATGCCAGCATATTACTCGCACATGGGGGCTTATTATTATATTGTTTTGCTAACATGCTAAGCTAGCTTATGTTATTAGCATCTTACCTTGGAGCAAACGAAGGAGTTTTTGTTGATCTTTGATGGATTTAGCTGTGAGTGAGGTCTTCCACACCGTTTACTCCATATCCGACTTCTCTCCTCTTGCATTTTTGGCTTCAGAAAAGCGAAAATATACGACACTGTAAACTTTGAGGATATCTGCTGTCAGACTTGCAGCTTCCGGCTACACACCGCTGAAAACTTGACAGGCCTCCTGCGCCTAGTTACGGTTGCTATCGTAGGATTGGACAGTGGCCGTTCTGGGGCGGGGCTTAGTGAAGGGTCAATTTGATGTAGATCCTTATTATGGTAAATCAGATGACTCATTAAGCACTTAATTTCTCAGAGTAAGGTTTAATAAATTAAAGTGATCATGCACAAGTTGTGTACAAAAACATTACAATAAAAAAATTAAATTCACAAATAATGCTGTTTATAACACAATAAAAATGTTAAGGTCAGGCAAATGCACCAGTGTGTACACGTTAAGAGGAGGAAAGGCTCATTCAACTACTTCAGGTTACATAAAAACAGTTGAGGGGATAAAAAAATACAGCATCATAGAAATTACCCCAGAAATATCAGTAGCTTATTTTTTTACATCCAGCTATACAATGTTTAAAAGAACAAAACTGCACAGCAGGCAGCTGGGAATGTGGACTATAACTACTACAGAACAGACAAAAGCAAAATCACATCGCTACACGATCTGAACACATGCTGGGTTACGACTACAAAGCAACAAAGACCTTGCACCATGCATGCTGGCCTGTCAGCTTCTGAAAATCCCCCGACAAAAATGGGGAGAGTACGTACAAGTGTAAAGTTCATCGCCCACACCCGATACAGGGGAGGACAGATGTTAGGTCAGCACTAGTCCATACGCAGGGCATTTTTAAAAAAATGTATCAATCAATGTAATACAAATACAGTCATTCAAGTCTTTACACAAAAGAATGATTAGAGAGCTGTTCTAGAAAAGTCCTGATCTGTGTTTAGAAGAGCACATCTTCGTTTTTAATGAGCACCTCCACCACCTGTCTCTGGTAGCGGATGTCGTTGAGTGCTGTTATGGCATCCAGGTCTGGTACGCGCATGAGGGTGGGTCCGAAAATGATGGCGAGGTTCTCTGCGTTCATCAGGTTGAATTTCTCATTCTGTGTCACCCTGCGAATATGTATTAAATGAAAAAAGAAAAAAGTTAGAAACACAGACTGATTCCAGAAATAAAGAGTTTTAGGGACTGTATGAACATTATTTTGGTGGGGAGGAGGACTGAACATTATGTTTCTTTTCCTTTTTCTTTCTAATATTACTAAGGGTGTCGCGATATACCAGTATTGACGATAACCGTGATATTTAACAATGAAATATTTATATAATGTTAATAATACACACATGATAATATCTTGTAAATAATCCAGCGCCTCTTCAATCATTTTATATACACAGTTATGGTTACAGACTCTCTCTCCACCTCCTTACACTCTTACAAAACGTACAATACGCAAAGTTAAAGATGAATTTGACTGATAATATTATTTTTTTTATTTATTTTCAAATTTTCTATAGATAGCGCAAATTCTTTTGGCCACCATAATCGTGAAGTGAAATTCTGCCCTATATTGGACCGTCCCCTTTTTTGCAACACCTTCCTCACAATATCTTAAAGTAATAACACTTTTGACTGGTACAATATATTTAGCCATCAATAACTAAAAGTGTGCAAAATTTTTGAGATAGTGTCCTCCAATTTAAACCATAATATAATATTATATAATCCCTTCATCAAAAAGCAAAAAATACATTATCACCCCCCTTTCCTGGAACCCCTTCCTCCTATTCATTTCCACACAGTCCCTTAGCTCCTGCAGAGTTCAAATGCATTGCTGACCTTTTTAAGTGCGCCATGAGGTACTTCAAAGTTTCACTGTGTGATGGCGGCAGCAAAGCAAGAGCCTCGCGGAAAGCTTCCAGCTTCTTCTCTGGGTCGGAGAGCTCTGGACAGAAACAGAAGGGAGAGTGTTGTTAGAGAGGCCATAATACACTCTCAGAGGACACAAGCAGAAATCAATGTAGTTATTTCCTGTGGGGTAATAAAAGCCATTAGTCTCTGAGAGGAAGTCTGAGGCTGCTTGAGACGGCTAATGCAAATTAACATTGTGAATGTCTTCTTGACTGCTGTGTTTTGCAAATTGGGGACACAATTGGAGTTGAATACTTATTTAAGACTTGGGGGTCAGTGTTGAGTTTGGAAAGTCACTGGCTGATTAAAGCTGTATAAGGCTGAACTTTTACAGTTCAGTTCCAACTGCAACTGAGGAAAATTACCAATGAAGGTTTTCCTTTTTCTCAATAACCATGAAATCTGTGTAGGTGAAGTTTTAAAGGGGACATATCATGAACAACTCACTTTTTCAGTGCTTGTGCACATACATTTGGGTATCTGGAGTGCCTACCAACCCACAAACTGTGAAATTAGACAACCCAGTCAGTTTTTTGTGGGCTGCCTCGATCAGAAAACATGTGATTCAACAAGCCATTCAGATTTGGCTCCCCTTCCTATGTCACATGAAGTCTCATTAGAATATTTCACCCACAGCTTGAGAACTACCTTTGCAAAGGTGCCACATATTTTTCTCGCAAGCCAATCAGAGCAGACTGGGCTTTTTTGGGAGGGGGGCTTAAAGAGACAGGCGCTAAAACGAGAGGGTGAATACAGGTATATTCAGACAGACAGTATAAGAAAAAGAATGTGTTTTTTTAACATTAAAGCATGTAAACATGTTCTAGTAGAAACCCAAAATACAAGTATGAACCTGGAAATGAGCATGACATGTCCCCTTTAAATGACAGCAAAGGACTGTCTGTGGTTGTGCTGGCAGCAAAGTACAGTTCAACACAACAACCCTGCAAACTACAGCCTCAAGAATATATACATTATATACACATACATTCATATTTATTGACTCAGTCTCGACAGAAATAATTTTTTTTTTATTTATTGGAGGTTATTGAATTTGATTTTTTCACATACAGGTGTTTCTGTTATTTTGTCCACCCTCCTTAGGCCAATATACCGCTAACATCTATCATGTGTGTCCCACAAAGCATTTTCTGCAAATGAAAGACGTTTAAGGATAAAATACTAATGCCTTTACGGTCTGTAATGTGACTCACTGTGTGACCACAATATGAAGCAAGCAACACAAGTAAGGGATAATGCACAGCGAGCTGGTCATTGTTGTGAAATAAACCCCAACAAGGCGATGCAGCACTTCAATCGCCCTGAAGGGGTTTATTTCACAACAATGACCGGCTCGCTGTGCATTATCCCGCTTATTACATGGCTACTTACTTAAGAAATCAATAATTTGACACGAAAATGGTCCGCCAGAGTCTGACATCAGGACTGTGCCCATAGCAACAGTCTGTTATTTTAAAGAAATAACAGACCGTAGAACGCCGTGATTGACCAATCAGAATAGAGTATTCAACAAAGCCGTGTAATAAAGCTCAATAGTGACTGTTTGCCATCTTTAAGTGAAACAGGTGCGTTTCTGACTAATTTGTCTCGTTGTGACTTACTTGCAGCCTCGATGAACCTGGGGTAAGCATCGTACGAGATGATGGGAACAGGCAAATCCCTGAGGTAAAGTTTCAGTGCACCCGTGATGATATTGATGTCTTCATAGGCGTTCACTGAGATGTCTGTCTTCTCGCCATCTGTGAGGATGTGTGATGGAATAAGGGAGACGAGAAGAGTTTTCACACTGTAAGAATGGCTGACATCAACACTTTCGCATCACCGTGTGAATTGAAGAATAAAGAGATTGTGTTACTGTGGGTGGGGTATACAAAAATCTTTCTCTCGCTCTGTATTTTGCAAAGTAGCTGCTATCATCCGCCTGGCCTGTTTTATTCTGACTTTCCCTCGGTTATGCATGCTTTCCAGAGCAGGCCGTGGCCTACTTGTGCTGGCAGACTGAACATCACAGCGCTGTGAGCTGGAATGACACTCTGTCATGGATGATCTCCCGCATGCGGATCTGGTGAAGAGTTTAGCCCACTGCTGCAGGCTTTTTCTTACAGTTAAAATTCACACTGCACTGGGCAAAGACAGGCTCATTCTCACTAAGTCTACTGCTGAATCCCAACACTGCTCTGTTTAAGGCAGTGAGAGCACATCCATGGTTTGTGTCCCCTGAGGTCCCTCCTGTCTGTCCACACTGTGAAACCCTGCGTGAGAGGGACATGTCGGGATAGGATCTGCACTCCCAGATGGACAGTAATCCTTCACAAATGTGTCACTTTCTCATTAATCTGAAGTGTCTTATGTAAACATATCAAAGCAAGAAGTGTCAATCGTCATATTACAAGCTGACAGAAATCTATAAAGGGAACACAAACCTTTGTCAAACGCCATCTTGACTTCTTCCAGCGAGTCAGTGAATCCAGATATTCTGTAGAGGCCTTCAGACTTCAGTCCTTGAGGAACAAACACAATAATAATTAAAAAAAAAAACAACCTTTCAGACACCCTCAGGGCTGTCACGAGTAATGTAGAAAAATTCACCACCTTGGGTAATTAAGGAAATGCCATTAAACACCCTTAAATATGCATAAGAAATTAAGGATAAAATGCCCACAATGTCACACAGTGGAACAACGTGGGCAAATGCAAATAGTTTTCTGCATCACTGGGCAAAATAATAAAGACATAAATCAAACTTAGCTACAGACACGTATTAGAGGGCAGACAATGAGGGAGCAATGAGCTTCCTACATAGTTGAGTGATTTAACTGAAATGCAATCAAATAAGGCAGCAGGAAACAGAGTAATGTATTCCTCATTACACGTCCACAATTACCAGCACACTCATCACTCCTCTCAGTCATCTCCACCCCCCCCGCCCAAAAAAACATTAACTCAGTTAGTAACGTAAGCAGACGTTTAACACCTCAAACTAAGTAGAATATATAGTAGATCGCTTACTATAAAATTAGAGGAAAGCTTTAATCATAAATACAGTAAACAGGATTCATAAACTTAATTTCAAATGTCATTTCAAAGGAGTCGTTTTGAGGGGGCTCCTGCATAATATCAGCTAAAAACGCTAAAAGTAATTACATTTACATTGCATTGTCTAAAAATACATAATTTCAGAGTTTCCTGACCTGACTGGAAAGGAACTTAGAATAGTTATTAAATGTCTTTATGGAGGCAAAGAAAGGCGGCAAATGTTTGGATCTTATAATGAATTGAATACCTATTTATGAAATTTGATCACTACTGAATACTCAATATTGAAATTAAAATGCTACTTAATTCATAGTTTTATTAACACATATAGTACTTTGGAAATCATCTATAATCCTTCAATAGAAAGCCTCCACTCAGCCAATTATTGTCAACAAATCTGTCTAGTTTTATAGCTGTTAGGGTTAAGCCCATGTATTCAATTTGTATTTAAACTAAACTGCATTTATCACATAAACACACATATACATCTGGGGGGAAAATAAGTCTTATATTAAGTTAGACATATGAATCACATGCATGCATGCACGCACACACACACACACACACACACACACACACACACACACATGTCGTAGGCTGACCTCTTGACTCGATCTCTCGTATGCACATGTCCACCACCATGGGCCGCGCTGTATTGTAAGCTTTCACCAGGGTCGTGAGGTCACAGCTGTAGACTTTACGGATGTGTCTCAGGTCTGGCTGGCAGTCGTTGGGCACCAGAGACGAACATTGTTTGTGGACATTTAAACCACAATCTACACAGAGAGAGAGAGAGAGAGAGAGAGAGAGAGAGAGAGACATACAGCAGGTTTAGTTCATGAATAAAGAGTGGAAGAGAGGTATACTGTAGAGTAAAATCTGTCAACCAGAATACAAAGTCAACTAAATGATTTCTTGTAGGTCAGTCGTTTTATCTCTGAACTGAGGACTATTATGCAAATTCACACTCAACGTTGGGTTCATTTGGGTTTGGTTGGCTGGTTTCATGTGTGTTTTGGCTCGCAGAAGAGTGTTAATTCCCTTGATCAATGTTTGCCCCCTAAATGTCACAAGACCACTGGAGAGCTCCTCTCCCTCCACCATGCACGGCATTGAAGTCACCTTGAGCGCTGGACGGATCCAAAGGCACCTCTAGAGGGCCATTTGTTTATTAAAAACAGTAAAATAAAACAATGGTAAACCACAAGACAAGGAATATTTGTGTGCATCTTTTTTTCAATTCGTATGAAAGCATTTAATAGTAATTCAAACGACAGGCATTTGATAATTATTGAATGTGGGGAAATTCTCTTCTTTTCTCTCCTATATGATATTTTCAGACGCAGGATGCACCACACTGAGTGTTCAAATGGCATATTTGTCATGATGGCAGTTTAAGTATCCCACATTGCGTTTAGTCTTCAGTCACAACGGATGGGGCCCGAGGCACAGCTGTTTCAGGGCAGGATTCACCTTGTCGGGAACAGAGGAGCCCGTGGAGAGCAGACGCAGAGAGAGACTGCAGCGCCGCTTTGTAACGGAGACGCATGGAGGGAATTAGAGGAACAGTGAAAACGCTGTGGCCCGGAGGAGGGATAGGGAGCGCTGCTGCTGCTGCTGCTGTGTGCTCTATTCTTCTCCAAATCCAAGCTCGCTCACAATGGCTGTGGAAGCAGCAATTGAGGCGCTGCGGGCTACACTAGACCTAGTTTCCCAGACTAAAATGGGGGCAGCTCTTCAAGCTCTTTGATCTTTTGAGCCGTCTCCAAGTTCTGAGAGGTTTTTATTTGACAAACGCGGTCTGCTTTTTGAGTCCAAAAACATAAAAAAACAAAACATTTTGATCCCTCAGAAGAATCGCTTCATTTTTAATTTTAAAGACAGCAAAGAAACTCTGCTTCTGGAGGACCTCAGACAATATTGAGATTAATATGGGTCCCTGGAGAAATTCACACAGCCTGCATTTATATGCATTGATGCAGAAATGTAATTACTTTAAGAGATGATTCTCTTAAGGATATGAGACAGGCAGTATAATAGAGGACGGCCTGTCATCAGACACAGGTCTGCTGAGCTCCTGTTGTCCATGTGAGCACGCTGACGGGGTCCCAGGTGGGGCGGGTGAGGGTGAGAAAGGGGCCCCGGGGACACCGGGAGCCAGGAGACAGGGGATGCTGCTTTACTGCACCGTCAGCTCTGACTCCGTTGCTATGGCGAGGAGGCTGCGGCTCCGTTTGGGCTAAAAGGGCTCTGAGAAGAGGTTTAATGGTGTCTGGTTGCTAATATCTAATCAGCACATTATCACCATGTCGACCAGCAGAGTTACCAGTTTAAACCGGTCCCTTTCTGACTGGAACTGAAAACAAAACGTACCACTTGTATTTTTTTTTTAACCGAGTATTTAAGTGAAATAGGGGTTGAGCTGCTTGACCCAGCTCTTTGGTTGAAGCCGTTGAATTTTAATGTGTGTGGAAACAGAGGTCCTTCCCCACGCTCCGAGCCCTGCTCCTCATTAAAGAGACATGCCAGCTTTGTTTTCCTTCACGGGCGTGATGGGATGAGGCTGGGGGGGCGTACTCTGATGAGGAAATGTGGCACAACAAGCACAAGCAGAGGCTGGCTCCCTGGCACGCGGCCAAAAACCAGTTCACACACACAAAAAGAAAAGGGGGTGGGAGAACATTTTTTTTTTGGTATGCAAATGTGAGCATCATGTGAGACTTCGCTGCCCTAGATTCTGGTGGCTGTGGTCGACACTGAAGGAATGGCAACACAAGAGTTTATAAAGACTGGCTCCAAACATATGTGCCTTTTTTTTTTTTTTGATTGTTGTCAGCGTTCAAAATTGAGACATTAATAATTAACGCCAGAGCTCCCACAGATTTGTGTGACATACTTTGTTGCATTAATAAAACATCAAAGACACACATCCGACTATATTATAGCACTATTCTGGGCTGTGAGACGAATGCCAACAACAGCTACTGCGAAACAGAAATCTCATCAGAGCGTTTGACAAGCAAACGGGTAACAGAAGCATTTACCTCACAATAACAATGTGTGTACGTTACATCTATCACACAAAGTAAAGGAATATTCATAAAGGACTGAAAATTAGTGCTGCAACTAACGATTATTTTCATTGTCGATTAATCTGTTGATTATTTTCTCGATTAATCGATTAGTTGTTTGGTCTATAAAATGTCAGAAAATGGTGAAAAATGTCGATCAGTGTTTCTCAAAGCCCAAGATGACGTCCTCAAATGTCTCGTTTTGTCCACAACTCAAAGATATTCAGTTTACTGTCATAGAGGAGTAAAGAAACCAGAAAATATTCACATTTAAGAAGCTGGAATCAGAGAATTTTGACTATTTTTTTTCCTGAAAAATGACTCAAACCGATTAATTGATAATCAAAATAGTTGGTGATTAATTTAATAACTGACAACTAATCGATTAATCGTCGCAACTCTACTGAAAATTGGTGAAAAGGTGAATATTTTTCAAAATATGCTCACACTGTGGAGCACGTAATCACAAAATGCCTTTAGACAAATACAAAGAAAGAAAGATTTGTGTCTGCTGCTGCTGTGAGCCTATACTGTTGTAGGCGTGTTTACTACGTTATAATGGAGCAAATGTTTATCCATCAAAATCATGGAAGTGGAAACACAGATAGCCTTTGTTATTGTAGTAATGACAAGAAGATGTGAAGAACAACCCAAGCCTTGAGCTAAAAAACAGAATCAAGAGCTAATTTTAGATTTTTAAAAATAATCTGTCAGTGATGACTGACGGTGAAACTCATTCTTCTGCTTGTTTTGAACTCCATTCACGAACCCAGCGAGGAAAAAAAGTAGGTCAAAAATACGGTTTTAACATAGTGTAAAGTACACGTTACATCATAGCTATAAGGCCCTCATTTCACTCTATTATACAATCCCTAATCCCCAAACTACTGTTGGGATTTTCGATTAAAACTCAATAATCCAGCTCCAGATGCACTAAAAACCAAGTAACCCATATACACACTAATGCCCACTATGTACACCATGAATGTACCATATGAGCAGTTTATATAAGAGTGTGTTGATGCAGCCGGAGAACAAGATGTACCTGCACATTTGACCCCCTGAGCCATCAGTCCCCACATGAAGCTGGCACAGTGTTCACACCAGTGAGGCCCTCGGAAGGTGTGGACCTACAACAGAGAAGAGGACAGTGACAGATATTAGTGATGAAGTACAATGAGAAGACAGAGAGAGAAGAGAACAGCGGGGAGCTGCAGCCATTTGACACCATATTCCCATCTTTAGCCGGCCAGGAGACCCGTAGGTGCTGTCACCTTAAATGAGGCAGAGGCGGATTGTTGTTCAAACAGACCCTCAAACTGACAACACACCGAGGCTGTGACACCGAGCAGGGGGAGGCTTTGCCATCATGGCACAGTAGGATGTGACAATTCACCAGAGTTAAGGTGCAAGTTGTCAGGGAAACTTGCTATGGAAACAGTAGGTGGCCACGTTGCTGGTGAAGGAAAGGGAAGCGCCGCACGCCACCAGGTGACAACAACACCAGCCAATCACGGAGGCCTCCGGGAGCGAGAGCGAGCCACAACTCTCGCTGTTCTCCTCGTATTAAGTCAACAGCAGATGAGGCAGACAAACAAGCCATATTGGTAAAAAAAACTGCTGGCTTCTGGTTGGCATAATAACACGGTGCAGTTTGATCATTGTGTTAAAAAATGGTCACCTAAGAAGTTCTTCGACAGTCCGCCATCATTAATGGTTGTTCTTAGGATGACAATTCACATGTATCTAATCAATTTGTGTTGTTTATTAGGCATGTAACTCACGTTTCATCAGGATACAAATACTGATTCTTGGGACAACGATACGATATTTGACGATATCACAAAGTCTGCCACGATACGATTTTGATTCGATTCGATTCAGGGACCTGCGATCGATATGAGACGATATCATTTAACACAATCATTTACATTTATATCAACTCACAAAAAGCAACTAAAATATGATTTGATCATTTGTAGGAAAAGCGTATCTTAAAGATGATATTTATCGATGTTTTCACTTTGCATCGATGATATTGGATTGTTGATCGTCGTATCGATCCAGTTCTATGAATAGCTACACGCCTATCATATAATTACTCTTTGTTTGGTCTGTGATGCATACTGTATCACGTCTTTCTTTTCTGTTTAAAAGCAAGAAAAACATCTAAATGCAGGCGGTGAAAGCATTTATTTAGAGTAATTAATGTAAGAGGCTAGTTTAATTTGATAAATGTGGCTTTTAGTTGTCAGGGAGCCTCATTTGTAAAGTTGGAAATTGACAGATATGTTTTAGCGCCCAGATGTTGTTGTTACTCTCTACGTTATAAATTCACTCATCATCCTTCAGTTGTGGGAGCTTTCAACGCTGGAACTGCTAACATGTTGAAATGCAGCATTCAGCAGTCCTAGCGAACAAAGCAGCAGAAATAAATTGGAAAGCATCAGCACTTTGAAAGCCTTGAAGGTAATATTTCACCTGCTGCTCTCCATCCCATTAACCAGCCAAACTAGGAGAGAGAGCCAAATAGGGATCCACTCCTCCACTGTTTGCCCTCTCCATCGGCCTAATCTCTCCATCTGGTACTCAAACTAACAGCAGTGGTCCACAGACCACCCAACAGATTTTCTTTTGATAAAGGCTCACTGGACAGACCAAAACAGCTCTGTTTTTCATCCCCTCTCTCCCTCTCTGTAACACCCCCCCCCCTCCTCCTCCTCTCATCTCCCACAAGGGAAGCATGAGAAGCAGCCCTCTGGCCACACATGATGAAATTAAAACAACGTTTCGGAGATGCAACAGCTGATAAAGAGTTCTTTAAGTCTCACCTTGAAGTTGTGGACTTTCTCAGATTTGGGCGTCCGCTCGCTCTCCTTCAGCGTGGCTCTGCGGACCAGCGAGGTGAGCTGTGAATAGGCGAATAGTTTAAGTGGCTGCCAGAAAGTGGCTGGAGGTTTCTGTGGCCCCATCCTCATCCCCAGAGCTGCCGCCAGAATATCCTCCTGATTGGCCTCTCGCTTGGCCTTTTGCACCAGGGACTTCTCTTCCTTGTGAACCTCGTAGGACTCTCTAGATGGCATTCTGGTGCTGCGGTCTCCCAAACCAGATGAAGGAACAACCCCGGTGGAAAAGTCCCAAAAAAGGAGGGGGAAACTGTTTTGATGCTCAGAGCAAGACTATATCAAATATTACTTGCATTGTCCCAATTAAATGGAGACATCACATACAAAAAAAATGTATGAAAAAAAGAGTGAAAATAATTAAAAAGAATCCAAAAAAAAGTCCTTATTAAATCCTCTCACAGCAGTGACAGTAGATCAAGTGGAGCCTCTGTGATAGGAGTGCCAGGTTTTATACAAAAGAGGTGCAGCCCTGGGTGCTCATGTGGTTCTCTGGGAACTTGTATGCAGATGAGCTGAGTGGTCGCGCTAATCCTCTCCTCCCTGTGCAGAGCTGATATTCTCCCTGGAACAGAGACAGCACACTATTGTGTATGGATGCCGTCAGGGCGGGCAGAGTGAGGGGGAGGAGTGGAGGGGCGGACCCTGTAGTAGTCACAGCAGATTAAATGGACCCCACCAGCCAATCACAGCGCGGATACGCCGGCTTTATAGTAGCCGCTACCCCGCCCCCCCCCACACAGCCATCTCCATCAGATATCCAAGCGGGGGACCCTGGGTAGGATGAAATGAGAGTGGGATGATAATGAGCAATGAATGAGTCATGCATCAAGAGTGGGCTGCTGCTGCCTGCACAACTTGCGACAGCAGTGGGCCGTTGGAGACGAGCTATTTTCAAAAATCACGTTGCCACAGAAACCGGTCTCATGACTGGGACCACGACGAGCACACACACAAAAGCACCAAGCAAAATTTTTAGATCATTGACATGAATGCATGCTTTGATACAAAGTGATGCTTTAGTTTTCAAACAAATAAAAACAAATTCATATTCGACATTTAGCAGTTGGACAAATTAAGAGAAAATCAAACATAATTGATTGAAGAATGAAGAGAAATAGAAACAACTCCTGAAAAAAAAAAACAGTTTTATGTATGAGCATTGTTTATAATCCACCACAGTGTTGAAAAAGCTTTGAAATTTCCATTTTAAGACATATTTATGCACCAAAAACAGATTAAAATCACATGACAATGCTCTGCTTGAGAGGACTCCCCTATTTTGTGTTGAGAGCGGCAACGATTAATCCGTTAGTTGTCAACTGTTAAATTAATCTGCAAGTATTTGATAATCGATTAATAGGTTGGAGTAAAAAGAAAAAAAGTAAAAATTCTCTGATTCCAGCTTCATAAATGTGAATATTTTCTGGTTTCTTTACTCCTCTATGACAGTAAACTGAATATCTTTGAGTTGTGGACAAAACAAGACATTTGAGGATGTCATCTGGGCATTTTCTGACATTTTATAGACCAAACAAATAATCGATTAATTGAGATAATAATTGACAGATTAATCGACTCTAATAATCGTTAGTCTTTTATGCATCATGTGAAGCACATTGAAATCCCTTTAGTTATGAAACATGCTATATAAATTAACTTGCCTTGTCTACAAATAAACAATGCAAACCTCACCCTATAGGAATTATACAATACATTTTAAATCGTATAAGATATTATGCAGTCTAATAATCTGTATTATGAATCAATATTCACTGTTACCAGCAGCAGCTTGCTCCATCCTTCTTACATTATGATAAAATATACGATAAAGAATTAAACAACACACGTCTGGTAGTTGGGAGCCTTTTCTTTCCTTCTTTCTTTTCCTTGAGGTTTACACTGATACAGGCGTTGCGTTGTGTGCATGCAAATGAAGTATCAAATATAGCATCATTACAGCGAGGTGGGAGAACGGATCCGCAACTTGCTTCTGTAATTCACACTGCAAGTCAAATGTGATTATGCTCCCGTGTCTCAGAGTCTAATTCAGACTCAGCTGTTAAAAGTGCAGCGTTCTCACCTTTTTTTTTTTTTTTTTTTTTTTTACAGAGGACAGCTGGAGAGGAAGTGACTCTCCTACAGAAATCAATGAGGACTGTTATAGCCCCCCTACCTCAGCAGAGAGGTATCAAAATGAGAGGAGGAACAGCACGAAAAGGGGGCTTTGAAGATCAGTGTACTTATGTAGAATGGCATTCCAAAACCGTGGTGTATGACGGGGATATGGATCACAACATGAAAGACGTGAAACAGAGGGCTTCCAGTGCAGCGCTCCTCTCTCATGCTCGGGGAAAGGTCTCTGCTCAGGAGGGCACCTGAAAGTGGTCTAGATAAAAGACAGTAAGAGTCTTTCATATGCACCCGTTCATCCTCTCAGACCCGGAGCACTTTACAGGGTTTTGCAGCGTAATTGCGTTGCCTGCTGTTAAGTGCAGAACGAGAGTCTGACTCCCAGGATGTGGTTTACTTTGAACGCAGCTCTAATTGACACTGATTGATTTGCTTGTTTCCCAAATATGTCCAGACATGGGACTCTAGAGGATGGATGCATACAGAGCAGTATCTTTTAGAGCTCTGTGATGTCAATCGGTGTCCAGCCTGGACATGTGAGAGCTTGCACCCGATTCAACCGTTATCAGGCCATTAGGAGTTATCGGTCTCTATAAGCACCATAGATCAGTAGGGGCCTACTACGTTGTAAAAGTGAAAGCGAAACTTAAAACCAACACATTCTAACTAGGGACGTCAATTGATTAAAATGTTTAATCGGAATGATTGTCCATAGTTAATCGTGATTAATCGCAAATGAATTACTTTTTTTTAATCTGTGCAAAATGTACCTTAAAGGGAGATCTGTCAAGTATTTAATACTCACTTATCAATACTACTTATCAATATGGGAGTGGACAAATATGCTTTCTTTATGCAAATGTATTTATATATTTATTATTGGAAATCAATTGACAACACAAAACAATGACAAATATTGTCCAAAAACCCTCCCAAGTACTGCATTTAGCATAAAGAAATATGCTCAAATCATAACACGGCAAACTCAATCCCAACAGGCAACAACAGCTGTCAGTGTGTCAGTGTGCTGACATTCACATATCTAGTGGTCAGAGGTCAAGGGACCCCTTTGAAAATGGCCATGTCAGTTTTTCCTCGCAGAAATTTAGCTTGAGTTTGGAGCGTTATTTAGCATTCTTCCTGACAAGCTAGTGTGACATGGTACCAATGGATTCCTGGTTTTCTAGTTTCTCATGATTCCAGTATCTTTACTTTTTAAAACTGAGCCCGCTACAACCCAAGTTTGCAAATTGCGTTAATGCGTTAAAGAAATTAGTGGCGTTAAAACGAATTTGCGTTAACGCGTTATTAGCGCGTTGACTTTGACAGCCCTAATTCTAACACATTGTAAAACCGAATGAAACGTTACGTTTTGAACACAACAAAAAGGCTTCTTTAGGTTTAGGCAACAAAACCACTTAGTTAAGTTTAGAGAAAAAACATTTAATTGTGTTTTGGCTTAAAATAACTAAGTTTCCAAAAATGAAAACTTCGCTAGTGATTACAAAGACAACTACACAAGATGCAAACCCTGGTCTCCTGAGTGAAAACCGTGTGTTTTGTCTCCCGTCCATCGCCGCCGACCTCCACCCTATATGGAGTTTCACGCTCTCTATGTACAGCGCCTGACTTCTGCTTCTGCTCCTGTCATAAGTACTACGGTTGCTGTCGTGTTCTTTTATACCTTCTTTCGGTGCTCTACCATGTGAATTGATGATAAAACCTACAAGTGGGTGTAGTAGGCCTCTATTGACCAACATCTATGGTGCTTATAGCAACCGATATAACCTATTTGAATATTGGGATCCAGCCACATTTGGGATTTAAACAACAATTCAATCTTACTATTAAACAGATTGATTCAGATTTAACCCAGAAACCAGAATAATCTCGAAATGTTCTTTGTTAGAACTTTATTTCCTCACTCGCTTGTGAGCCCTTAAGCTGGTGAAGTGACTATTTCTGCGGGTTAGGAGGGTTGTTACATAAGGAAATGTTCTTCTAATGCACTGCTGACCCAGCACTGACACAAAGACCCATTAAGAGGACAGCGATATTCGCTCTCATGATCTGTGAACTCTCAGGGCTATGATTTCTATCTCTCACGTAACACTGTTAAATAACAGTTGACGTAATCTAAATCCATAGGTCATAATTTACAGCCAAAGCAAATGCCAAAATAAAGAGATGCAGTTTTAGATGCTGAAAGACTTCAAATTAATGTAAAAGGCGGCTGATCCACCAACCTCATCCTTGAGTATAAGGCTGCAAATCATCAAGTTACATAATGTTATATAACCGCATGATGCCGAGAGTGAGAGCCAAGTCGTTATAATAGAGTCCAAGAATATAGAGGACTGATGTCAGAATGAGGGTGTCTGCACACTGAAAGCTTTCAGTAGAGCTACATGCCATTAAACTTGTGAAATGAGCACAAGCAATTTGAATCTCGTCATGCATTGTAGGTCTTCACACTGTGATAGGAGTGACTGTACTTTGACATTTTTGCAGCCATTTATATTGGCATTTATAAGCAAATAACACCTTTGTACAATCATTAATCATTGGACCAGAAGGGAAGAGGACGATGTGAATCACAGACAAAGAAAGGCTATATACATTTGGCCACCAGCACTGGAAAATACCACATATGCATAAGATGGAGCTCAAATCGTTGCTTTTTTTTTTGCTGGGCTTGCAAGAAACCCGGAGCAAATTACACCATATTTTACCGGGACAAATAGATTACCTGGATGTGGCTGGAACAGTCTGCGTTTTGACAGTGATGTATGGGAGGCTGCTACCACGCTTTGCTATTCACACTGCAAGGTCACAACATACGTAGGACACACTACGCTACAATACACAGTCCCAATATAGTCTGAGGTTGTAGTCGCAGCTGCATTTTAAACTGTGGAATTACCCTAGTGTGTGATTTTACTCTTGAGAAGCAAAAACCTGTATGAAATATATACAAATATATTGCAATGGTTAGACTGGGCTACCTGTCTGTTAGAAAAAGATCCATTTAAATAGAGGAATATTTGCTCACTGAAAAAGTCCTGATAGACGCATGCCTTGTGCATAATAACAGAATATACAGTATTTATATATATATATGTATATATATATACACACATTAGGGCTGTCAATCGATTAAAATACCTAATCTCGATGATTGTCCATAGTTAATCGCAATTAATTGCAAATTAATCACACATTTTTTATTTGTTCAAAATGTACCTTAAAGGGAGTTTTGTCAAGTATTTAATACTCAAATATGCCTGCTTTATGCAAATATATGTATATATTTATTATTGTAAATCAATTAACAATCTGGTTTTAAAATTGAGCCCGCTACAACCGAAAAATCGCAAGTTGCGTTAATGCGTTAAAGAAATTAGCTGCGTTAAAACTAATTTGCATTACACATATATATGTATATATGCCCAATATATGCACATATAAATGCACATTTTTTTTTTAAATATAGATTTTACATATTTGAAAAAAAAATATCTTTCATATTTTTATTGTTAGTTTTATATTTAGGATTCTTGACTTTTGTAGTATTTGTTTTTTTCTTGTACTTTTCTCTCACTATGGTTATTATTATGCATCAAAATACCAAAGCAAATTTCTTGCATGTGAAAACCTGCTTGGCAATAAACCCGATCCCGATTCTGAAAAGTAACAGTGTGGTCTGAAAATGTCAGAAAAACAGTGACTCAGTGCTTCAATGACGTGCAAACAAATCAGCGATCGCATTACTTCCGTCACGTTTCACACTCGCAATGAGCAGCACAACCTTTAAAATGGTTATTCTCTGTTCACACTTATGGAGGTTTGCTACTGGTAGACATGAATATAATAAAGTTACATCAAAACACAGTAGTCCTGAAGATAATAGTCTTAAATATTGATATCACTTTATATACTTATATTGTATACTTGTGTAAATTAGTGGAGGTCCCACAGTCACGTACAAATGCTGCCATTAATCCTGTCTTGAGAAACAATTTGGTTGCCACAAAGCCATCTACTTTGGGAATCGCCTACTTTTATAAAGAACGACTGTATTATATGGAATGACAAATGGTTGTGAGGAATAATTAAAAAGGCTTGAGTGGTCTTTTATCTCTGTGTGGCTCTACAGAGAGCAGTTTCCCCCCAACAACAGTCTGAATACCAGTGCTTAGAGCATGATGAATGGCTCATTGTGCGTCGGCTATTTTGGCAACAGGGTGATGATAACGGGATAGGATGATTTAGGTAATGCCTGAAATGTTTGGTCAGTCTTTGGGTGTTTTAACAGAATAGCAAAGGAATGTTAAATCTGTAGAGTATAAAGAGATTGGGTTCATTTACTTTTCCAGCAGCGAAGCTTTTCACATATATTCTTAAAGGAATAGTTCAACATTTTGGGGAATTCTGTTTCTTTCCAGGAGTGAATAAGTATTTATCAATAACTGGTCCTTAAACGTAAAGATTTTAGGCAAACTCTCCTACCATGTGCCTGGGACTTTCTGGGCTCAAATACAGCATATTTCATCACTCCTGAAAAAAAGAGAAAAGAGAAAATAAATCAAGATATCTGCAAATAACCCTGTGAGAGTAATAATGCTTTTGCAAATGCTTGAAAAGCTCCCTATATGAGCATCCAGCGTGGAATATCTCAGAACATCACACGATTGTCACGCATAATCATGGATGGATATAGCGGCTATATCAGCTATGTATTTTTTCACTCTTATGTAACTGTACCTTACTCCTCCACTTCCCTGGAGAGTATAAGGCTAGCTCCCTGCAGCTTCCTGAAGGACAGCGAGGCTTCACAATGAGCTGTTACACAATCAGTTTTGATCTCATCAATAACAGGTACGGAGGACGGAACCCGCCAGAATAAAAAAATAAAAAATAAACAAAATAAATAAATGACTTGATAAATAAATAAACAAATAAATATGCCATTGAATGTACCAAAACTAATATTAAAAATAAATGTAGGCATTCATTTCTTGATAAAATGTGACATAAATAATAAAATAATTTAATAATTAATAAATAAATAAAAAAGCAAAAATAAATAAATAAATGTTAAATTGAATAAAAAATAAATAATATATAAATAATAAAAAGGGGAAATTAAATAGAAGAGTAAATAAGTAGGGGAATTAATACAAAGGTAAATAAATAAAGAAGCAAATTAAAACAGAAATATTCCTTTATGTCACATTTCATCAATTAATTAATGCCAACATTTATTTGTAATATTATTTTTGGTACATTTAATGGCATATTTATTAATTTATCGAGTCATTTATTTATTAATTTTTTATTTTGGCAGGTTCCGTCCTGCATAAACAGGCACCAGGTCAGAGGTACTTTCTGTTCTCTGAATCAAGACAAAGGAATACTTACACACACACATGTTTAAACATCCAGATTAACAGCTAGGTGTGCAGCAGGGATTGGATTTAATTTGAACTATCATTTCAGGCTCATTGCATCATGTCTTGCAGTCATATCCTGTTAGTTACAACATGCATTAAGGTTGAATGAACACAGATGACACCAGACCGCTCAGAAAATATTCTGCTGCCAGATTCAACGATTTTAACACGTAGTCCAGATTTATAGAATTTATATACAGAAGTACATTCACATATGCTCAAAAGTATTTGGACACTCTCTTCCACATAAATTTTGTTTTGGCGACGGGTCCGTAGATTCCTAATCATTTCTTAGGAAGTTTCCTGGAAACATTCATATCATCTGGCACTATATATAGCATACAGATAAAATAGACTGTGACAGTTAAAACCGATACACATTAATTAATTCCAAAGCTAGTTTAACCAAAAGGCAAGCATACATGAAGAATTAACCTTCCAATTATAAATCAATCTGCGGTGTTGCAAGCATCTCTCTTCCGCCTGGAAACAACATTAGGTGTAGCTCTATAGCTGTTCGGATGGAAACAGTAGCGCTTATGGCTTACACATGCTGTACAGTGGCAGAGACAGGTTGAGATAAGGAAAAGGAAAAAAAAAAGTGTGAAAAATTGCCATAAAATGGAAGAAATACGGGAAAATTGTGACCCCGGGAGGAAACCGGGAGAGGGCAATAAAAAGTGAGTCTCCTGAGAAAATCGGAAGGTTGGCAAGTATGATAAAGATGCAGGACAGTAAAGTCTCTCTTATCTGACTAGTTCTGCAACAAGAACACGATTCCTCAACAGCTTCCCACCTGTGAACAGTCAGTTGTGTTCACAGACTCAAACAGCATGCTATAATATAACAGAAATTTAAAAATGTATGTTTCAGTATAAAAATTAGCTGCTCCTGTAGCTTTATTTTTCATTGTTTGCGGACAGGTGGCCCAGAGTCACATTTTGGCAGCAGTTGCTCGACTCTCTGATCAGTAATCTGCTGGCTGTCTGCTCTGGCTGAAGAGGACACAAACCTGTGGAGTGCTGACCATATTGTGTCTTATTATGTTTCACTTGCTGTAAAAGAACAGCATCTGTTTAGAGTGCCAGGTTCCCATGAGAACAATGTTTCTGAGCCGGTGGACTTCTTTTATACACTGCTGGTTATCTTACCAGCTCAAATTAGCTGACTGGTCCCATGAGGAGGCGGTGTTAATAGATATTTTAGAGGTGCTGATGTATGAATAATTTGATTAGTGCGCTTTATACTACGCTGCACTGCAAACATATTGCGTTGTGAGCAACAGAGTGGGTGGTTTATGTTCAAAGAAAATGCATCTCGCATTTGTAAATAACACCAGGAGGAGAGAATAAAAGTGAGACAGCACAATGAGACCTAATAATGTCATTTTATGAGAGCTATACTCTGGCAGTGCAGCTAGCCTGCAGCCGAAATCCTCCCTGAAAATATTCTGGGCTCAGCTCATGAAAATGCCTGACAGTATTAGAAATAGCAGCGCGAACACCTCTGCGGTGAATGACAGAGTCAGTTAAGGAAGGAGGCAGACAGTCGAGTAAAAATAACTCCCCATTCTAATGACTCGTTCCCCGTCGGCCTAAAGGGCGCTAACATTTGGTAGTTTTGTCCTACATAGAGAAAAGCGGCTGTGGTCAGCTTGAATTCATTACAGTGAGTGTCAACGGTGAAGAGTTAGTGTGCATAGAAACTTCTCACACCACTTCTGCAGCATATTACATCCTTCTTTACGGTTAATATGTTTAATACAACAATTGTTTTGCCTGAATATGACTAAATAAAGTAGTGTACCTCTGTGGTGCTCTATTTCCCTCCTCGATGTTGCAAAGCTTAGACCGTCACCAAAGTGTATATAAAATTGTAAGAATTGCTGTTAGATTGGCAATATAGATTGGTTTAAAATGAGCCAATGAATTTAGTAGTTGAGACTAAAAACAGCTTTGTGTTTCTGGTTGTGTTGAAGCTCCAGATTTCTTTCTTTTGTCAAATAAAATAAGGACATTGTATCATGACTATGAATCTATAGCCATGCTGCAACCCAGTCGCCAGAAAAAAATGTTGGCATTGTACATTTCTGTAAACCGCGGATACGTTGAATGTTGACGTTTCTGAACCAAAAATACTTTTCATAAACATATTTTAGGGCTGTACCTGAATCAGGATTTTTTGATTTGACTTTTTTTCTGCGTCATCACCATTCATATCTATACAACCAATGTCTTTATGATTAAATTGTTTACTAGAGCACAAAATAGTTTACAAGAGCACAAAATTCTTCACAGATCTAGCCTCTTAAAATAACATGATCTCCTAATTTCATATTCATTCTGAATTTCATGGCAGTCCATCCAATAGACATTTGAATCTGCACAAAGTTAATCAGGTTGTGGCATCAGAGGAAAAGTCAGGAGATCCCAAAACCATTAGGATAAACCATCTAAGAACCACAGCTATATCCTGTCATCATAAAACATGTGATAGCTTCACTGTAACATTAACTCTGTTGAACTACAGCTGAACTCAGGACAGTTTCATACTGCAGACAGCTACATTGTGTCATGAGCGCAATATAGTCGTCTTTCTTCCCTATAATCAGCTGTAAAATGAAGCCTGTACGTGTGATTCTTATTATCATATGTCAGTTTCTGGTTTTCACACCTTTCAAAGAAGTGCAGACTAGAGAAGTTGTGAAAATCATTTAATTAAAGGATTTTTATAGCAAATCCTTTTCAAACAAGCGTGTGTCTTTCTCACATACAGAGACTTCCTGAGTTTGACTGAGTGCTGGATGCTGTGATTGTGACTTGTAAATATAAAGTAAATCAGATTGGTCGAGTGCCTCAATTTGACTCGATTAAAGAAAAAGAATTCACGATAACGATATTATCGTGATAAATAGAAAATGTGAAAATAACAATAATAATAATAATGCTATCAGTAAAATTCATCTTTAACTGAGTTTATTGTGCATTTTGTCTCTTTTTTGCCAAATGAATTACACTCAAAATATGAGTGAAGGGAGGTGGAGAGAGAATCTGTAACCATAATATTACATCAATATTACATTTTTTAAATATCCCGGTTATCGTCATTACCTGTATATCATAATACCCCTAAATAATAATAATAGTAAATAATAAATACTAAATAACCCTTAGGTCAAACTCATTTCTGACTCAAAGTTTAAATTCTGCCTTTCTGGTCAAACTTTGACCTACTGTGCTTGTCACAGTTTTCTGTTCAATGAAGGATCGTTATTGACGTTAAGGGTGCGTTCAATTTTAGTTTCACCTCCAAATAAAGTGGTTTAGATAATCTGGCTGAACTGTCTGACTTGTTTAATACCTGATTGTCTGGCTGCTCGTGTTTCTGGCCCCGTTGGACGTTGGATTATTAATTTATTGTTGGATATTTTAAAACAACGTTGCTGTTGTAGCTTTGAAAGTACAATGTTTTCATAACCAATAGAAATAATGGCCAAACATATTAAAGCAATTATTCAAAAAACATATTATTAACAGAGGTACCGAAGTAGTCAAACAGTATTGCAGTGTTGTGGTATCACGGCAGCAGCCAAAGGCAAGATGATTGACATTGATTGTTGCGTAAACAACAAGCCAGCACTTATGAATGGATGTATATGTATTTCTATCTTGCATTTGGCTCGAGGCCGTTTTCAAATCAGCAGGCCATGAATATCAAATCATTCAAAATTACCCAGAGCAGAGCGACTGGTGGACATCTGGTCAACCGGTGTCTGTGGATGATCTTCTCCCCATGCAGCCTGTTAGCATATCAAAGACAGAAATGCATTAGTCAGACAGAGAGAGACGGAAAAAAAAGCAGAAATAATCATTTGAGCTGTAAAAATATTGTTTTGTCTAGTCCACACAAAAACACCTTCACTTTACGTAATACCCGCAATAAGACGTTACACAAGCGGTGAGCTAACGAATGTAATCTGCCAAGATTTCCAAACAGAGTTTCTCTTTGTTTTGAGGTTGAACTCCCCTCCACCACCACTATTATCCAACCTCTTTCATGAGTCCCCTGCACTGTGGGAATACACAACACACGCTGCAGAAGAAAGGGAAAGTTTGCTGCAGAGGTAATGCAGCCGCAAAGATCACCCTGAACCATTCTCCATTCTCTGAATTTATTTCAAAGCGATGTGAAATTGTCAGCTTCTGCGTAATCTCTTCCCGCGCCGTTAAGCAGGGACAATCTCGCTCATTGTCGACGCGCCTGCCTCTGGCTGGTTGTCTGTTTTCAGAGAGTTGAATTTTCCTCCAGAGGCCGTTCTCTGTGAGAGTCAGAGCTAATTTACCACCCTTTGTATCCATCGGATGAGTAAACAACGTGCGCTCAAACTCATGATGGATCGGTGTTAAAGTTCAGTGTAACAAAAGCAAAGGTCTTACTTGTCTACAACTATCTGTAACATCAAAACTCGGTACAGAACCTCTTTCATGTGGATCAGTGGATACCCTGCTGCCATTGTTACATAATAACCAAAAATGTCTTTCATTGTGCTTCAAGATCACTTCTGTAGTCACCTTCTCCTTCCCATATGCAGTCCCAGTTTACAGGTTAAGACAAAAACACTATATTTTTCTGTGTGAGAATACAATGCATGTACAATTTATACTTTTGTTTCATGTGAACTGACATATAAACGGCTAGCCTCGCTCTGGTGGGAAGCCACCGACTTGGAAGCAGTGATGTGGAAACCATTTTTCATTTTAATAATCGGGGCCTCCTCTCTCTGATTGTTCGGGCCGGCTTCTCCTCCTGATGAACAGAACGGACCGACATTGATCCCACTCTGATTGTTTACCAACCAGCCAGTCAGCAAAGCCGAGGAGCTGAATTGATTATAAATGGATCAAATGAAGAATACATTAATGCAGTAGATGAGAAAAGCAATTGTTATGCATATAAAATAAAGACACAGCGTTTGCCTTTCCTTTGGATTATTTTCCTGCTGTGTGTACGGTTCAGGCCATACTCTGCGACATACAATGTCAAAGTCTTTACAAGGCCTGGCTTATGAAGTAGAGAGAAAGATTGTGGAGAAAGTCGCCCTAATTCCCCCATTATTGCTTCCCTGACCAGGGAATAGTGGAGAACTGCAATTTTAGATTTGACACACAGTAGAAAGGCATTAGGTTTGTTTGCGCAGAGATCTAAATGTAATAAAAGGGTGAAAATATCACCACGCGTCTGGACCGATCAATATCTGTCATGGCTGACGTGAACCAGAGCTGCATGTTTACACAAGGAGAGTGTAACAGGAACCGTTGCTAACAGGAACAGACGTACTATAAATGGAGTAACATTGTTCATAACATCACACGTTTCTTTTGTTAGATTTGCTGACTATAAAAAATATAAGTAACAATTTGACTGTTTAATGCTAGCTGTTAGATATGTACGATCTATCAGCTGGAGGCCATCGGATTGCCTGTAAGTAATTCAACTTCAACAAGTGTTTAACAATTGTTTATAAGGTCATTTTTCCGACATTATTAAAAAAAACATATTTTCTCAATTACCTCTGGTGGTATTTTCCTGAGCTAAATTACGAATCCTGCTATAGTGAAGGCATGGCCCGCCCTACTCTGCCTCTGATTGGCTAGTACTCACTGCCTTCATTGGTTGGATTGGTTAGGTTTAGGCATGAGGAGTGAGATTGGTTATGTTTAGGGTAACAATATCATGGTAAGCAAATCAGAGGCGGAGTAGGGCAGGTTGTGCCTTCGCTATAGTAGGATTCGTGGAAATTATATATAAAAATGTCACAGTATTGTGTCTTTTCCAGTTACTTTGTCTGGATAATCAACAAAATACAGTTTTCATGGTTATTATTTCTTTGTTAGAAAGTAATTCCAGTGAAAACTGGTCATTGATAAAACAAGATGTGTGTTTTGTCATTTGGGTGAGATAATCCTTTAACATGAATATTTGAACTAAATATCTTTCCTTTGTTGGCGACTTACAGTATACCATATTAATGGTTCATCGAAATGTATCAGAACAGAAAGAAAGAAAGGAAAAAAATATTTTCTCACTTACCTCTAAAGGTAAGTTTTTGTGTCAAATTATTGATTTCTTAAGTAAGAAGCCATGTAATAAGTGGGATAATGTACAGCTAGCGGGTCATTGTTGGGAAATAAACCCCTTCAGGTTCGGGGCCCATCGCCCTGTCGCGGTTTATTTCACAACAATGACCGGCTCACTGTACATTATCCCTTACATGTCTACCAGGGGTCCAGTTGATAACTAAAATGATGATGGGACAAGTTAGCTGTTAGCGAGCTAAAGTTACACTGTAGCTATGTGTTGCCCTGTTGGTAGTGCATCCCTCCACACAGCAGCTTTTAAGCATTTTTCTGTTGTTTGCTAGCAGAGGAAAGTGACAAGGAGGCACCTTCACGCAATAAATACAAAGTCAGTGGAGAGCGATGAATTGTTTTCCCCTCCGATGTGGGCGGGACTTGATTGCGCTCTGTCTCTATAGATGAAATAAAGTGGATTTTGTATCTCTGTACACATAAACAGGAAAAAGATGCGAGCATCAGTGTGACGTTAAAATAAGAGATCTTTTAGAAATCAATCAAAGATGATATCTGACTTCAAAGCAATTTGGAATTTCCTGAAAGCCTGTCTTAAAGCACAAACAGTAATTAGCCATCACTTCATTTAATGGGGGATGTTAAAACAGTGATTAGCTCGTCTTTGTTGTCTTGATTAATTCATTCGCTGGAGTGAAAGCAAGCAGCTGCAAGTCTTCTAATCAGTGGCAACAATCATCACAACACGGAAATCTGCCTGCTTAAAGGAAAGATATTATAGAGCACAAAACTATCGATCATGATTTCGGGACTAGAACGTGGAATTTTTAAAGGGTTTATTTGAGAAAAAACTGATTCGATATATTTTTCCACATGGTGATCACGTCTTTGTTGTTTTCAAATTTTAATCTTGTGCTTTGTGCCAAGAATTGTAACATGCTTTACGTGCGCTGCATGACCTCCGCAGATAGATACTGGATCATATGTTCAAGATTTACATCCAATTACATCCAAAGAAGGGAATGAAAATAGAAGATGTGAAAGGAGTAAAAATAAGGAACAAGATGACTCATGCTGCATCTAGTAAACTGATTTTTTTTGCTGTTTGGATCAATGTTTGAATCAAATCCGTGTACACCTACTCCTCCAAATCACTTAAAACACTTTAAAGGATTAGCTTTCTTTGTTACGCTTTAAAGAGATGTCATCTTTTGGTGTCATTTAAAACAAAGGGTCCATTCATGTTGCAGGTTTGGGAACAATCTGAGGCTCCTACATGTGCGTTTCTGTGACTGTCAGTTTCAATTATTACTCATAAAATGTGGCTTCTTGAGGGTTATTTTGCATGCAAGATGTTATTTGTAAACAGACGTAAATGGTGCATGATTACCAATTTATGTCTCTGGATAACAAGGTCTTTTTCCTCTTTATAGTGGCTGATCTAATTAACAAAGCCGAGACAATAGGCACAGTTGCTCTCATCGGCATGACAATATTGTGACGGTGGATCAATAAAAGCAAATCTCCATATTCACTGTGTCCAAAATAATGTCGAGGGGACCCTACAAGATTAATCTGAGACCATAAATATTTATTAAAAAGATAATTAAAAAAAAAACATAGCATATATTATGTTTTCTGCTTTCTATTCCTTTCCTGTGAAAGCTGACATATTAACCCCAAAAATACCCAGGGCCCTGCTGCTATTGTGCATACTGACACAGTGGAACGTAAATAAAATGGAGCCATTGTTAATGTAACACCTTCCTATTGTGACCAGTCAAATGTTTGCTGTGAGAAAAGCCCTTAATCAACGGATGTGTCCGGAATCGCTCCCTGTTTACTATATAGAGCACTATATTTACTCTCCGCCATTGTATTTGAGTGTCGGATTTCTGGTTGTGAAATGTTTGCATTACATTTTGCCCTCAAAGATTTCCACAATGAAACAAAAAATAGGGTCCGTAGCATGCGCGTACACCACTTACTGCTAATAATCCCACAATGCAATGTGTTGCCTATTAGAGATGTGGTAATTACCGTTGTTCAGCTGTACACCTGTCAGTGATCAGTAAACTACTGAATGAGTGAACAAGGGAGTAGTTTTGGACATTATGTGATAACAAGTACTGTATGTGGACATAATGTAATAATTAGTAAATTCATTGTCTTAAAGCAGGGGATGGCAGCGTTTTTGATATGAAGTGCCATTTTTAAATTATCTTGTTAATCAAAGTGCTATATCAACATTAAGGTTTAAGGCTGTCCTCGACCAAAAAACATTTTAGTTGACTTATCTGTAAAAAAAAAAAAAAACGAACAAACTGTGTTTCTCCACAAAGAATCAGACAAAAGCAACACTTTCACAAGCAAATCTTGCCAGAGATGTGCTCATAAGTTTCTTCGAAATAAGTCATTCAGCATGAAAAAAGCATAAAAAACAACTAATCGACCAAAACGACCGATTAGTCGACTATTCGACTAAGAGGGTTCAGCCCTAATAAAGGTTAACATTACATTTATTTATGATACCACAGCAGAATTAAAATGTCCAACAGATCTGTAATTTTATTCCATCTAAACAGGTAATGTGCATTGCAAAATTAAAAAAAAAAAACTTTTTCTCCTATAATCAGGACCTTGTGATTATATACGAGAGCACAAAAGAAGAAGGCTGCCATCCTTATTAAACATCCATATCTGCGTTGAATTCATTAACCCCGACCAACCTTCTACCAATCTTGTTCATCAGTAATAAACTTAACAAATCCTGCAAAGACGGCAACGAGTAACAGCCAATCAGAGGCAGAGTAGGGCGGGTGTTAGCAGATGGGAAAAAAAACAATTAAACTACCGTAAATAGCAGGTCGTGCAACTGCCAATGTCTGTGAATGAGGTAATGTGGCATGCGGATGAGAGGGCGATTCAACATTTCCAAGAAGCTCTCTTGCACACTTATTGCTAGTGTTGCTTGGTTAAGCTGCCAAAGGTTGCCTATACCCCGTCTTAAAGGGGAACTACGGCCATTTTGAAAATTCATACATGTTATTCCTTTGGTCTAAGACAGTACTACGTAAACATGAACAACTCTCTCTCAAATCCAAAAACTAGAGAGCTAAGACCCAAACTTGTGATGTCATAGGGTATACAGTGTGGAGCGTCTCCTTAGAGAATGAATGGGTAAAGATGTTCTAGATGACACTGAGAGCACCCAGGGGAATGATCTGAGTATATGGGAACATTTTCTGTTTGACAACTGACAAGATTACAATAGAATAAAGCTCATTTGGGTATAAAAAAAGAAAACAAACAAAATCAGTCCTCCATTCATTGTCTATGGAGCAGCTCCAGACTTTATACCCTATGACGTCACAAGTTTGAGACTTACTTCTTCCTCTCGTGATATGTTTAAAAATATTTTAAACTCTGTTTTTACAGAACATTGTGGTTGCTTTTAACTAGTGCCATTATTTTGCCTTGATTATTTTAGCCTCTGATTCCTGTATGTTTTGTGTCTGTTGTTGTGTTTTGGTATGTTTTTCATTGTGATGTTATCTGTCCCCGTTTGTACTCGTATATGAAAATAATAATAGAAAATCAAAATCAAAATACAAAACACACATTTATTGATCTGGCGAGTATTAACAGCAACAAGACGGTGTTTGTGGGATGGACTCATAAAAAAACTACAGTGTGTTTTCAATAAAGGAACGGTAAGCTTCATCTATATGGACAACAATGGAGCTCTATAGCACAGAGAAAATAAGCTATATTAGACTCACAGAGGGATATCACCAGACTTAGCCTTTAAAATGAGTGATTATGTAAACAGCGGATGCTCATTGTGTGACAGCTGAGGACGATATATCTCCTGATATCATGTCAGTCCCTCTCACAGCTCAGTGTTTGGATTCACAGGTTTGTCAACATCTGGCGGAGCAGAGCTGAGGAGTTTATGTCGTCTCTGTCGGCCTGTCAGCCAGACGCGATCCCCGTCTCACCTCGCTATAACACACTTTATGAGCGTGAGGAGCACGAGACAGACTTTAATACCGCCAATAAAAGCGGTGACCTCACAGTCCCTGGTGTCATCTGATAAACCACAGTAATCCCGGTCCCCTTCATGTGTGATGAGGAGTGCCCTCATTAGCTCGGCGCTGCTCTTAAACATTTGATAGTTAAATCGTGGGTTAGCAGCCTCTTCTGTAATCCAATTAACTTCATCAAGCTCAGACACGAATTAACCGTCGGAGAAAATGGAACAAATTGTGCGCATCTTGAAGACATTTTCAAAGTCCACATAAGGATTTTTGAAATCCACATCAGGGCGAGGCTTTTTTTAAGCCCATTTAGTAGATTTATGGAAATCCCATTAAAGGGTGACTGACTTGAGTTAGTGCTGAAGAAATTGGAAGATACAGCTGTTGAGACAAAAATGGACTTGGCTCATTTTTTTTAATTTTTTTTTTCATGGCTCATGATGAATATAAAAATGCAGTAGCACAATCGGGAGATTGAGTAGATAGATGCCTGACTCATTATGGTTATTGATGAAAAGGAAGAGATTTATTAACTTCATAAAATACAAATTCAGAGGAAAATAAAACAGCGGAGCGTCTTGATTGATATAATTCAGAATGACAGCAGGAAATGGGCGCTTTGCATACTGTATTTCTTTGACTCGGGTGTGAAATTCTCACCTACTGTATATCCTACAAGGTCATTTCAGTGGAGCTGCACTTTTAAAGCATGACGGTGAGTCAAACCTGAGACAACCGCTTCATACATTTAGAGACAATGGAGCCGAGCATCATTTAGAAGCCAATTTTAGATATCTGCAATTAGGCATGAGACGATATGAAAATTTCATGTCATGATTATCTTGGCCAAAATAATTGCGATTCACAATATTATCCCGATAATCCTCATTAAAACTCTTAAAATGGCACTAAACATACTGGAATCACTTTAAATTATATTTTGTCAAGAAGCAAATATTTGTATCGCATCACAGATAGGACACATCTACTTTTAGGGAACACTGTAAAGGACAAATAAAGGATAAATAAAATAAAATAAAAATAGCAACATTGTGTGAGTCTGTTCTTTCAAAATCAGGCTCTATTTTTCAAGTTTCTAGCATTATGGCAAGCTAGACAGCTTTTTCAATTCACTCGTGACGATATACACGATTATTCTGATAATGGAAATTCACTGCAATCGACTTATTGTGAGTTTTTTTTTTAATCGCGATCCGCAATAAAAATCCTATACCGCCCCGTCCCTATCTGCAATAAATCAGTATTTTTATTGAAACGTGTAAAGCAGAGTTAGTCCAGGCAGCAATGTGGGATATTATATTTAACCTTGAATTTGGTGTACAGTGTGTTGTTGCTTTGATAATGAATGAAAAAATGAACAGAGCAGCAGCAGCAGCAGGAGGAGGCACGGGCTTATTTACAGATGTTTTTAAAGCTGCTTACTTTGAGCATCACATCAAATTAGAAACTAAAACCTTCCCCCACTCCATGTGATGCCCAAACAATTAGTTGAGCAGGATTTATTAAACACTTCCTGATGCAGTATGATGGGTTTGTTAGTTTGTTAGTAGAGCTAAGAAAAGAAGAAAACCTTCAGTGAAATAATTCTGAATTTAAGATAAAAATATACTTTCTATGTAGGAATACATTAACAGATGCACAGACTAGATTAGTAACGCGACAAGACTAGGGCGAAACCTATAGTATGTGGCTGGACCGTCAATGTGCTTAATTGTGGCCAAATTGTTAGTCAGCAGTGTCTAAAATGTGAATTCCTGGATATTAAACATTCAGCAATTCAGCAATTTTCTGTAGTGCTCCCAGTAATACTTGTTCTTAAAAAAGTATACTGAAGCAGCATATCACATGACATGAGCTATGTTTGAGTGAAATAATTGAGGACTACTTTAATTTAATCAATTTAACAATATAATGATGCTATTTTCCTCTATTTGCTGTTCTGAGTTACTCATCTAAAGCATTTTTGTCCTATTTCAGTCACATGCCAACAAACAGTGGACAGGAGTTACTTTGTCAAACAGACCTATGGTTGCATCCCATGACGGGTTATGAACATGCCAACAGTTGGGAAACAAAACACAGGAACTTTACTTGGGTCTTGAGAAGCTGCGGTGTTTATTCATGGACAAACTTGAAACCTACACTGTAGCCTACATTTACTACCACCTGACTACTTTACCGCTAATGTCTTCTCTGCTCTGATCGCCAACGCCTGTCTGCTCTGAGCACATCCACCGTCCGGCCTGTTCTCATTCCCAGAGCGTTAAATATAGAGGCTTTGTCACTAGCATCGGCGTTTGGTACCGCCGCACACGGCACCCTTGAGCGCCGGTATGAAACTCTCTATTAACTATAATGTAAACCCATCCGTGGCAACAGTAAACGCTCATAGAAAGTGAGCCGGGAGTGTGGTGACGTAGTTTAAAGAGCGAAAGAGCCCGAGACCGGACTTGTCGCGATTACTTTGAAAGAGCAACGACCAATTGGGAAACTCCAACTCGACCAACCAGTGGTGTAACTTCATCACTCACTTGTAACCATACTATGGGTAACACTAACTTCATTATTCAACAACTTTATCACTCAGGGATAGACTTTCGCTTTTATAGGACTGAACCCCGCTTTGTCCAGCCAAAAAACTGAAATATAGGCTATATGGTCTATTCATTATGAACAAGTTCTATACAAAATGAAGCATAGAAACTAATCGAAGACTAAATACTATATACACTCAACATAGATAGTAACTATAAAGTGTAGGCTATTCATACAAGTACAGTGAGGAGACAAGGAAGTTGTATTAAAAATATATACAAACATTACATATGGTTCGTATGATATCTTACGAAAAGTTATTCCAAGATCGGTTTAGACAACAAAACTACTTTGTTAGGTTTAGGAAAAGATCGTGGTCTGGATTAAAATAAATCCAGGAGTTGCGTAACTTAAGTACGGAAGTTACGTTACCAATAAATCAACGTTGACTTCCGGTTTCACACAATCACCGGCCTCCTGGGTGAAAGTCGCCTCTACCCGTGCAGTTTTTCCCTGTTTATACTTCCTGGTTCACGATTACGTGGATCACATACTAATTGATTTCGTGGGATATATATGAATTACAGTGCATTGACTTTTCGTAGGTATAGCTATGTGAACAGTGTGTGAGAACAGCCTGAATAACTTATAGTCCAGTAGTTATTTTGGCCCAATTTACCAATTAACCTAACTTAGAGCAATAAATATGTGTACTGAGGAGAATCGTCTGGTGCTTGAACTGTTTTTACTTATTTCTGACAACAAAGTGACTAAAAACTGAAGCTCAAATGTGAGAAAATAAGGAATCTATCATGATAACCACCGAGCACAAGAATGTTCTCCGAGCCGGCTCAATAAAACTCAGTGTACAATATGGCCCACCGTGAAATGATCGACGGCGTAATGAAGGAGCTAATGAGGGGGATCAAGATCGCTGCAGAGCCAATAAATCAACACAACTGTGCCTACAATGATACAGGAGCAATAAGTAACGGTGGTCAGGGAGCAGAGGGGGGGGGGGGGGGGCGGTGTGGGGAAGGACTGAAGGGGGGAGGGGGACGGACTTGGGGGTCGACGCTGTAAACCAATGTCAAGAGCACACTGGTGATGTTTTATGGCTTCTCAAAGAGCAGAGCTTCGTTTTACATGCAGAATGTGACTTATTCTCAAACAAGATCATAAAATAATTCAGTGAAAACTTTCAAATTAATCCATATAAATATGGTAATTATTGCAATTAATAAGAATTCCCGTTGACACCTCTCTAGAAGAAATCAATCCTCAGATCCCCGCTGAAGTGTCTGACAATCAATAAGACTTTGCACTGATCAGCAGTTAGTGGAGAAGATTCCCTCGTGTAAGCACGTTGAAGCGAAAGGTCAGTCGGCGCTTCAGCTAAGAGACATCTTAGGAGGCACCCCGACAGCACATTTCTAAATCATTTAAAAATAAATTGTCCTCACGCTGAGATCACAAGACAATTCCACCGCTGTTGTCATCGGTGAATCAATGTCTATGAATTATGAAACAGAAACAAACATCAAGACAGCTTTGCCTTCAAATACTGACACGAACAAAAGAAAGTGAAATGCAGACGGAGAAGACAGCAGCTTCATCCCGAGTAAAGGAATAGATGCTAGAGAACATGTGAAAAGTCCATTTTTCATTATACTTTCTGACTTCCCAACTTTGTCTATGGCTCTCAGCCCAAGCACGTTTATTCCTCCTGAAGACGTAAATCTTTAAAAACAGGTCACAAATATAAAGTATAATTTCTAAAAAGGGTTCAGCAGTTTCCTTAAGCAGCTGGGCACTGTAGATTTTAGCAAATGTCACTCAAACGGGAGTAAATAGTGTATTTGTTGGGAACTATTAATACACATTTACTAGATAAATGGCTCTCAACCTGAGGATGAAGACATCCACAAGGGGTCACAAGATGATTTCTGGGGTACGAAATTCAAAAGAATTAAATTCTGCGAAAAAAAATAATGTTTTAAATTATATTTTCTCTAATCTTTGCCTTTTTCTTGGATAATACTGTATAGATTTACCACTTCAGGCACCTAAAAATATTCAAATAAAACATATTTGAGAATGGGAAATCAATCCTCAGTTCAACAACTCATTTACTCACCACAACAACAACCCTAAACTTTCTATTCTTAATAAAAGAGTAAAAAGTTCCCACCAAACAGCTCATTAGGAGATATAACGGAGCGGCTGGCAGACATGGATCAGATATGAGACATAAAGCACATACAGGAAGAAGATAACACCTCTGAAACGTCAGGACATGTACGGCTCTGGAAGTTATCAATCATTTTTAGAGTCACTTACCGAGAGGCTGCTGTAAGGATGGTAGTTGTAGTGAAAAACTAGGCAGCGTTCCTCTCAACATGGTGCAGACAACATACAGTAGTACGCTCCAGGTGGCCAGCTGAGGAAAAAAGAATGAGATTGAATGAATGAATAACTTTCTTTGGGTAAATGATGAAAACATCTTCCACCATCACAGCACAGGAAACAGGAAATACTGGCCAGACCAGACTTGTCCGAGCTCTTCTTCCTGGTTTTACCAGAAAGTACAGACTTGTATCATCAGCATACATGGATGGATTACTGAACAGGCTTTCTGGGGCACAGGCCCAGGCGCCCAAGGGGTCAGGGGGCCCCCCTGGGCTTCACCTGCAAAATGTCACTGAAAGAAGCACGAAAGCAAAGGCCACAAAGATGCAAACAACCACAGAGAAATGCAAAATGGTCACAAAACAACCACAAAGAGACACGTGAAACAACCACAAAGAGATGCAAAATAACCACATTGAGATGTAAAAATGACCATAAAGAGACACAAAACGACCACAAAAAAGCTCAAAACAACCACAAAGACATGCAAGACATCCACAATGAGATACAAAATGACCACAAAGGGACACAAGACGACCACAAAGAGACAAAAAAAACCATGAAGAGACACATAACAACAATGAGATACAACATGACCACAAAGAGACTCAAAACAACCACAACAAGATGCAAAATGACCACAAAGAGACAGAAAACAACCACAAAGAGACACACAAAAGGGCTACAAAGAGACATAAAACAACCACAAATAAATGCAAAACTACACAAATGATGCGAAAATGACTAAAAACGACGGAAACGATACAAAAAACGACGACGTCTATTTCAGACTGGGTGTCTTGCTTCTACGTTAGAGGGGTTAGGGGCCTGTTGTTTCATAATACGGCCATGTCGGCACAGAGAGTGGAGCGGATCACTATAAAATATTGATAACAAAATAAGCACATTGAGTAACAGAGTAAGAAGTGCACATACAGTCAGAGGCCCGCTGCCATGAATAGACCTCATGCATGCTAATGTCAGCGGCGGCTAATGGAGGAGACGTCCCGGTGCCTCCAGACGCACCGGGGAGCGAGCGCCTAGGGGAAGGATTGGCAGAGTCGAGCTCACTCGACGCACGTGCACATGCCCGCTGGGGATTTGCCCTCTACCCATGCAGTGCACTCAGTGATAGCTGAGCTGATACACCCCTATAATACCATTAAATAGATGCACATCCCTGGTGGCAGAGCCAGATGCCATGCCCAGTCGCCCTCCAATCAAGAGCAAAAGCAAACAGACTCAGTGTGATAGCACGTGGAGGTTGCCAAATGAAAATAATGAGCGGTTATCAGTATTTGTAGAGAGAACATATTGTATTATATCCCATCAAGAGTTCAATTAAATGTCCAGACCATGTATGGAAGAAATACTCTACTCCTTACATTTGAATAACAATAGAGGCCATATTTGCGGGGTGCTGCAGGCAGCTTGCATTGTGTCCCCCATGTTTGGTTTGGGACACGACCAGTGTATTTACATAATCTGAATTAAATGTAAATCAAGCTGTTTCATCTCTGTCTCCCTGGATTCGAGGGGTTAAAGCGTGTGCTCAGATAACAGCACCCCTCAGCAGGGGGAAAGAGTCTTCATTGTTGAGAAATCTGGAGTTTTTAGGCCTGGAGCATCTTCTTTTCAGCAAACCTCTGCGTTTTTAAAATTTACCCCCTGATGCCCCCTGAAGGAGAAAGGCCAGCCCGGTTGTCTTTATGATACAATACACGTAAATGAGGCTGTTTGGCCTTAATCCTTGCCTAATTAAGTGCCAGTCTGCTGAGGCAGACTGCTAAGGGCCAAAGCGTAATACCTGTCGAATTACGGGAACAGCTGGAGCCGCCTGCCTGTCAGCAGATCAGCTCCGCATTATTATCCTGCTCGTTTATCGAGAGGGTGAAACAGAGAGACTCCCAACCGGTGCGTTGGCCATCTTTATTTCTGTTGCCATTCTTTCCCAATTAGGCTCTGCCGTATGTGATGGCTCCACATCCACGTGCGGCTCATAATTGTGTGAAATGTGGAGACTGTTGCTGTTTATTGATGATGCTTTTTTATTTCACAGTGTGGGTCGTGTTCACAAAACAGGACACTGCTGTCCGTCTGAAAGGTGCAGTAGCCAGAAAACGGGCGATAGGCTATACCTCTAAACATGCATTCATTAATGAAAACCTCATCAAATTAACATTAAAATCATTACAGAATGAATAATGAATAAGGCAGAGCTGTTTGCCAAGGGGGGATTTAATTAATCAAACAATCAAAATGAATAGTCTGCATGTGGAGGTGAAAAAGAATAGGAAAATATCACTGTGATGCTCCGCTTTTCCTCTCCCCCTTTGATTTAACTTCAAAGGTGCAGCGGCGTAGTGTAGCATCACTCGCTTACAGATTTGTAAATATGCAGCATCGAGCCAAAAGTGTTGTTATTCGTGAACGCCGTGACCTACATAGTAACATTTACTATTCTCCCCTCTGTGATCAGCAGCTAATCAAGGCTGCCCCACTTAAAGCACTGTTAGGGAGCCTCAGTGTGTTGGCAGGCAAAATTCAGTTTCTGTAAAACAATAAATAAAACAAAACCGAATGACAGAAAAGACATTATTATCACTGCCATTTTATAGAAAATCTCAAATTATAATTTGAAATTGAGTTAGTAAAAAGCTGAATCCACTTTGTGTTTGAATAAATCTTCAATTTGAAAAGCTTGTTTGTTTTACGTCTTTGTGAGTTCTCCTAACAGTAATCTGAATCATATTTCCATGAAAAACAGATGCATACATTAAGTCAGTCACAGCCATTTGAGGCACTTCTTTGGAGGTAACGCCACCTGCTGGACACTCAGAGCCGGTGCTGGTGGATTCATCAGAGAAACGTTCAGTTGTGTGTTATGGGGGATCATCCTTTGCTCGGGTATGGTGTTTGCTCAATTATGTGAGCAAATATCACACACAAGGTCATAGAGTATTCATATTATATGAATGATGGTGTGCAAACAGCTGTTCAAATCAGATTCGAGCTGCAGGTATTTTGTCACAGACAAAAACATCTGGAGCAGTTTATCCTTCTGACTAAATGTTTCTTATTCTTGTAGCTTATTTTGTCCATGTAAACACAATCCCTACACTGGTACGACATGATATACAGTAGAACCACGTTTTCTTTGATTTACAAAAAGTACTGTTAACACTAAAATGGAAGAACTGAAGAGTTATAAATCTTTCACTCTGTTACTGCAGAGTGTCAAAGGGAAATTTTGAAGCAGCTCCGTACGGAAATCAGTTTGACTGAATACACATGGGACTGTAACTTGAGAACGATGGATGCAGGTTAAGTCAACAAGTCGATGCAAGAACATTTCAGCCACTTTAACAGGTAACTATTGGCAACAGTGACAATAGTTGACATTGTTCATTTTATCTAAGCCGACATCATCCCATGTTGCGCTCAGTTAACAGTGCACACATTGACAGGCAGGAGACTTTGGCCTACATTGCAGTATATGAGTGTGCTGAAAGTCAAATGGCAGCTCAATGTTGGCTCAGTAAGGCAAGTTTGTTTGTGTAGCAGCTTTCAACAACACGGAAGTGCTTTACATACAAAGGCCTGAAGACAAAATACACAAGGCAATATAAAAAGACCAAATGTATATGATTTAAAAAGAAGATAAAAAATGGAAGATAAAATATGCTAAAATTGAATAAAACATTGCCCATATTGTGGTTTATGTGATAATTCTGCTCTTTGTTTTACTTTTTATTTATTATTTATTTATGTTAATTGTTATGTTAATTTTATTCTTTATTTATTTTGAACACTGAATGGATTGCAAAAATATGTTGTTGATGAAAAAGGAAAATAATAATAAAAAAAAATGAATAAAACAGATGAAACAGTGTGGAAAAGAAATGAAATGCAAATATTCAAGTGAAGTAATCATACTTTAGTGCAGTGCTTTAGTAAATGTACTTAGTTACTTTTCAATGGCTGGTCCAAATAATTGCATCCATGGCAATCAGCTAATCTCCTTATTTCGGTGGTGGAAAGTAACAAAGCACATTTACTCAAGTACTGTACAGGGTAAATTCTGTATTTTTCAACTGGACCCTATTTCCCCATGTGTTTGTGTCTCAGTGACTAATGGGGACAGTTTTTGAAATTTGGCTTTTTAAAAAAAAAAAAAAAAAAATTTCACAGCAGGCATTTTGACATGTCATAGTAGGGTAAACACCATGCACATGGCCACCTAAATTGAACAGGGCCATAATTAATGTTATTAATTACACCTGTGTTTACCCCGTAATGACATGTCAAGATGGCTGCTGTGAAAAGGGCCTACTGAGGGATAACAGCTAACATTAAAAGTGATCGTTTTTGCCACAGACAGGCTCAGGCTGTTATTATAAGTGTCTGACAACATTTTGGAAAGGACTCTACAGAGAAATAAATCGTTTTTCTTACCTTTTGCTTGATCCGGTCTGTTTGTGTTTGTGTCCAAGTCTCAATAAAGGAGAAGTCTCGTTGTGAAATCTCAATATCTGTAAATTTACTCAAATAAATACAGGCGGCCATCGAAGACCTTCATCCACATTGTCGAAATCATGTAAATATTTAGCCATGACATTAAAAATCTTTTAGATAACACTAAGCTAGCTTTCTGTACTCAAATACAACAAAGTCTGCTCGGCGGGCACTCGCGTTTCCACCATGGATGTATTCCAGATTATTCCATCGTTGTCTTCCGGCAACATATAGTCTCGCGAGATTTCGAGACTCAGTACGAGACCTCGACTTGAGCGACACTCTTTCCATTTTATGATAATTTACACTCCAACTCCACTACATTTCAAAGGGAAATATTGTACTTTTACTTCACATTTATCTGCCAGCTATATTTGCAAACAAAACATGAGATCAACATATAAAAAATGATGCATTATTTTTTGATTAAACTATCCAGCAGAATGTAAAGTTGTTAAAATTAGCTGAACAGATTTTTAATTTAAATTTAAGTACAACTGTGCTTCACTGTGGTTGTGGTAAAATATTTGAAATTATTGTGGTTGGAGAATTATTAGGCTACAGTCAGTACCTCCACTTGACTAATGGCTGAGACTGATATTTCATCAAAAATATGGTCAACTCTAGATCTTCCACAAGGTGGCAGAATACACCGCAAGAAATGTTTTTGTGCACCAGCAACAGCCTTTACAGCAGGACCTCAGTTCAAATCAATATACAGTGGTTTTCTTATTGTAACAGCTGGTAAAGCATGTGGGGAGGACTGGGCTTGTCTACAATTGACATTATTATTATTATTTATTTATTTGTTATTAGACAATTCACAGTTTCTTTCCATCTGGAGAATAAACGGAAGCAAAGCTGGATTTTAAAGAGATATTAAAAGGTTTATTACAACAACTTATCAATTCAAATTTTTTTATACAGAACTTTCACAAGTTACAAGTACACTTTCAACACAGTATCACACTCCTTTTTTTTTTTTTTTTTAGCAGTTAAGCTAAGGTAAAATAAATAACCAAACTTTTCATAAACTTAAGAGCCACAACTCAAGTTAAAACACCTTGTTTAATGATATTAATCTGACCGAGACATTATCAAATAAACAGTTAAATTCTCGCAGAGAATTATTACCTCATGCAGATAGCACATAACAGTAAAATTTAAAAAAAAATCATACTTTAAGAAAACAATGTGTTAGCTTCTCGTAAAACTACACAGTAGTAAGCCAGTACAGACTAAGAGAAAAGGCAAATTGACTTCATGGTGTGATTTGCTTCCTACTATTATTTCAATGATGAAATGCTTACGATTCTTACAGGCGGTTGTAGTGTTACTCTAATATACATGATGAGAGTCCAGTTCACATCTGAATACTTTAATTTTACATGAAAAAGTCAGGAAGAGGCCTATATCCTAATGATTGAACTATTGTTAAGATCAACTGCTAACATAGTTCATGTGATCAACAGGGCTCAGCTACTGAAACCAGACTATTCTATATAAAAAAACAAAGTACATAACACCTAGAAAGATCACGTACAATGTATCATTGATGTTATTTACAATGTTTTCTAAAAATGTCATTGAGAATCATGAAAACGACATAATGTCCTTCTGCATTAAAGCCATAAACAGTCACTTATAAAGCAAAGACAGTATACAAAACAACATATTTCCTTAATGAGAAACTATGTTCCTTAATCTGAGAGAACAGCTATCAACTCAAGCTAATCTGCGTTAAAAATGTACGGGAGTAGATTTATACAAAAACATTAATTAATGGCACTGAATGAAGTCAACATCACCAAGATTGAGTAATGGAAAACGTACTGCAATCCTACAATCACTGCTTCAGGAACAATCAGACTACAGGTGGAATGTTAATGAGATAACACACATTTCTAAGCAGCTCACCTCCTTTAAGACTAGTTTTACAAGCGGAGGTGAGCTCAAACATTCAAACTGCACGATGCGACTACAGCTGATCTCACTCACAGAAAAAAGTTGTCAAATTTGAAAATCTGATTCAGCCATTTACATTTGTGTAATGTGTTACAGTATTTGAATCTACTTCTAAAAAAGCTGCCAGTACTTAACATGTGGACTGTCAAACTCTAAAAAAGGTAAACACGTCATCTCTCACAATGTGCAAAATGGAAAAAACGCAAATACAAAAAAAAGGTGAGTGCTCTTTATGTAACTTCATCATAAAGATAGTGCTTATTTAAGTCATGAACACGCAAACTAATTATAAGTTAACCACAACACACTTTGGTAAAGTCTCTAACAATTCACTGATCGAACCTTCAGGCTGATCGCTTTTAAATAAAAAGAAAATATAAAAGATTAATAAATAAATAACACATTTTAGAACCACGTGTTTTACATCTTACACCTAAAGTGCCTGTTCTTTTGTCTTCATCAATTCCAGAGAAAACATTTTGCATTTTCAAAAAAGCATTGCCAACGGAGGACAAAATGGACCAAAACATAAACAAAGCAATAACTTAAAAAAACAGCCCGGTCCAAACTGAAGCTGAGAGAGAGAATCCCTTTTTCCTCTGTTAGACAGAGAGATTGAAGAGGTTAACGGCGCTCCAGTGTTTTGACGCTCGGGGCACAGTTCGGGATGATCAACTCCCTGAAGGCTGAGACTGGGTCTCCTCTGTGCTCTGGTTTGATGTGGTGGTGGCGGCGCTGGACGGGGCGGAGACGGCCGGGGTCGCGGAGGAGGAGCTGACCCCGTTGGAGGTGCTGACGGAGCTGTGCTGGATGGCCTCGTTCTGGGGGCTGCCGGGGACGGACATCTCCTCGCAGCTCTCGTCTTTGTCAGAGACTGTGGTGGAGAAGAGGAGAAAATAACCGCTGAAGAAGCTCGTACTACTTGGATTTCCTTACATTGCTGTTTGACTGCAGCATTTACCTGATATAATCCAGAAATCTTTGTCATGTAATCAGATGTACAACAGCTATTTGCATGTGGTGCATGCAAACCGTTTCATTAATCCCCATAATGCTACTTCTGCACTCCTTCCTTTAATTAAAGCTCCAATGTCAATTTAAACCCACATCATAAGGGTACATTACATTCTGGGGCATGTGGCAGTGTTTCCCATCCCTAACTGCGTTCTCATTTGTTTTTTGTTACCTTGCCAACTACTGCAGCGACAGATGATTACAGCACCTGATTTTAATGATGCTCACACTGGAGAGTAGGGAAGACTTGGAGTCGAAATGCCACCAGCTGTTAGGCAGTTGCATTGAATTAATTGGATCCTGATGGAAAAAAAAAAAGAGACTCCACTCTCATGCTCTGTTTCGTAAAAGGAATAAGGAGCACCGTGATAATTAATATTGTTAATGATATGAAGTCGCTTGTTATGGCACTTTGTAATTAATGACTGGGTTTCGCATTTGAGAACGTAAAATACAGCTATTCCATGGCAAGAAGAAGCAATTAAAGTGCAATACAAATGTCTGCACATTAGAGGCTTCTTGACTGGACTTTGACCGCGTGATTTAGTGCAAGTGAATGTCAAAGCGCAATAAACTCCCTGGCTGTTTTAATATGCAGAAGGTCAACCTCAGAATAAATCAGCGTGGTGGTTTTGTTCCATGTTCAAGTGAGCATTATTACTCCTAACGACATTAAGGGGTGGCTGTCTGATATATCATAATACTCAGAGATTCTGGTTCCCTGGGCGGACCGGAGCTTCTTTCTGCTCTCTTGGTTTCTGAAGCGGTGGAAGGTTCGCTGGAAGCAGATGGACAGCTTTGTGTGCCAAGTGAAAGCATGTCCTGGCTTGTTTGTGGGGCAGTCTGGGTAATTTCCTCCCACCTGCCATGGCTACGCCTGGGCAGGACGATGAAGGGTATTACCAGGTCTGGGGGGGCAGTGTAGCCTTACGGGATATGTAACACTGAGAAAAAGGGGGGGGCTTGATGAGGCCTTTACATGAGCGAGGGCCACGGATCAGTCAGAATCAAATAACGTGCTTCACTAATTAGCAAGATCGATTATTTCAGCGATTCCCAACCAGGGGTACTCGTGCCTCAGGGTGTACTTATGCAATTGCCAGGGGGCACGTGGAGAGATTGTGGAGCAGCTCAACTAATTTGAAAAAACATAAATTATGATTTCATTTAAAAATATTGAATCAGCTCTAACACGTGTACATGTTGGGATTAAAAGTAAATGAAAACTAGTTAGCACGCAAGCAGAGACATCTGAACACTGAGCTAAAAGTAACGGATAAATGGCTGAAATAGATGGATTGGCTACAGTAAAAGTAATGAATTAAAGGGACAGTGTAGGATTAGGCGGCATCTAATGGTGTGGTTGCAGATTGCAACCAACTTAGTACCCCTCCGCTCACTAGACTGCAGTAACGTGAGCCCCCGAGTGCAAAACCGTGGTAACGCCGTGAGCGTCCACCGGCCTAGTTTTTTCGCTGCGTCCCGCACCGACGGCTCTAGTCTGCCCGTGTTGGAGTGTTTTCGGCCAATTAAGCATGTTGAATCAGCGTTTGTCCGTTCTGGGCTACTATAGAAACATGGCGGAGCAACGCGGCGGACTCCGTGAAGAGGAACCGCTCCCTACGTAGATATGAAGGGCTCATTCTAAGCTAACGAAAACACAACGCTTCTTAGTTTCAGGTGATTATACACTAATGAAACCATAGTTATTAATATTATATTCCATTTCTGCTAATAGATCCCCCAAAAATGTTACACACCGTTCCTTTAACAGTTGAAATAGGTAAATATAATGGATAAATGGTTTTCAATAGCTAAAGATTTTGGATAGGTTCAGCAAACCATTTCACTACTTGAAGTAGCAGTAGTGAACACATCTTAAATATTTAGCTCGAAGTAATGGATAAAAACTTGATATAGTTAGCTGAAACTATTGGATAAATAGGTCTGTGGAGGATCAGACAAAGAAGGTTGGGAACCACTGGATTAGTTCCTTCTGTTATTCCACCAGACATTTATTTTCATTCTCACATTAGCTGGCTTTCCTTCTTGGCTTGTCTAAAATCTACCCCCCACTGTCATCATGAGCCAAACTGATGAACTGGGGTATTTGGATGAGGTTATATCTTCCCAAACAGGGTAAAAAGTGCTCCAAATGTCATCCTTCACAAAGGTCTCGAAACACGGGACAGACAGCAAACACACGAGAAAGATGACCCAATTCATCCGCGGATCTTTCTAAAAAAAAACAAAAAAAACACAACCCAGACGACACCAAATGAGACCTGGCTCTGACAGCCCACTCTAGCCTGGAAACCATCAGTCCCATAATGCACATGACGTGTGTCAGTGGGACGGTTAGCAATAAGGGATGCATAATGAACAGCCTAGCTTGGTGGACACCCCGCCATGAGAATGCTCTGCAGTCTTGTCAAGCTTGCTGCTTTAATGGACTCATTTCAGAGGCAATCATTGTCAATACAAGTCAGCGGAGGCGTTTAGAGCACAGTGGAGAAGTGGCTTGGAGCACCACTTGTTCTCGTTGCATACTGGCTCATCTGTGAGGGAAGGTGAGTTATGACCGGAAAATCGGAATGACAGAGCCCCGGTCTCGGGAAAACGAAGAAATATTGGCGATATAATTCTAAATGAGACAATGTGATGAACAAGAACTGGCGCATGGAGACGACACGGCGCGGGCTGACAACAGGACATATCAATGAAAAGGCTGCAAAACCTTCTCGTATATTCAAATATTCATGATCGTTGCGTGGTGTAGGCGATACAGAGAGACAGATCATGCTTACTTATCCATTTCTTGACAATCCAAGCATTTGGTTTGTGAACATCCGTCCTGCAGACGTTTTAGTTTCATCTGACAAATGTTTATTGAGGAGGAAACAATTGGTTTCTCGCAGATGCCACCTGTGGCCTCTTGAAAAAGACTCGGACAACGCCGCCAGCGAGAATTTGTCTGAAACCACGCCGCCCATAAATATCTTAACTTTTGCAAAGTTTTTTTTTTCTAATATGTCAATAGCTCTTTCTGTTTGGTCATAAGTAAGACATGTCCTTCTCTTGGTTAGCTGGAGCTCATTTTAGAAGCCTTTCTCTGGAAGCCTCGGGCTGAGAATAATGGAGCATTACTCACTGTGATAGCCAGATTTCTTCTGCATGGCGGTTACGGGGCAATCTTTATGAGCCAGAAGAAGCTGCTTCAGCTGAGCCACTTCGTTTCTCAGCAGGGTGACTTCACTCTTCGAGAGAGAGGAGACACACAACAGCACTCAATAACATGGTCACTCCAGTCTGGAGCACACAGTGCATGGAGACAAACAGACGACGTGTGCGGATAGTTCAAATCTGTAAAATGATTTTCCAAAGCCAGATAAAGGCAACATTTCTTGATTTAGATTTTTCCAATACTGATATACTGTTCGTAACACAACCAGGATCATGTATATATATATATATATATATATATATATATATATATATATATATATTTTTTAAATCATGACCAAATATGTGCCGAGCAGTGCATTTTACAGTTAAACAATAAACATGTTGGTGCTCTCTAGTGGACAAACTATTTAATGATGACAATGTTTCAACATTATCTCAAACATGTCTTTAAAGGGATAGTTTGTGTATTTTGAAGTGGGGTTGTATGAGGTACTTATCCATAGTCAGGGTATTACCTACAGTAGATGACGGTCGGCACACCACCAGTTTGGAGAAGCAGACAGGAGTTACCGCACGGACGCAGAGCGACGTACTGCTGTGGACGGGGCCGGCAGCAAAACGTATTATAGCCACCTAAAAGAAAGGCTCACCTAAGAAAAATGCCGCCTAACAAAATCAAAATCAGTGTAAGTGTACGCTATATTTAGAATATCTTCACCGCTTTATCTTGTCGTCAGACAGCCCTTTCCTTCTTCTTTCCGATGGGGAACTGAACTGAAAGTGAAACTTATCTATGCTCTCTTCAAAGCCAGCAGACTCCATTGACAAAAACAGTACCAATAGTTTCACTTTCAGTTCAGTTCCCCATCAGAAAATATTCTAAATATGGCGTGCACTTAAACTGATATAGATTTTTTTAGGTGGTTAAAATAAGTTTTGCTGCTTCCTCCGTCCACAGCAGTACATTGCTTTGCTTCCATGTGGTAACTCCCGTCTGTTTCTCCAAACTGGGGGCGTGCCGACCGTCATCTACAGTAGGCAATACACCGACTATGGATAAGTACCTCATACAACCCTACTTTAAAACACCCGAACCATCCCTTTAACATTTCAGTACTGTTCTTGTTGGCCCACATTGAAGCAGATCCTGATATATCTGCCAAAAAGAAAATACCTGCAAATGTGTCGGCCCACCTGATGTAACGGTCTAGCCCTAGTCTGAACCCAAAACCTGCATATATACGATAAATGCTCAATATGGTATATAAATATACCAATCTGCAGCTTGGATGTGGCTTTGTGCCCTCTCTACATGAATAGCATCTTGTCCATCATTTAAAACCAGTTGTTAATGGGACCACAGGGTTAAATTCTCAAGACCTCCTTTGTACAGTAAGCCTACAGTACATGACCACTAGCCTACATCGCGGCAGATAAACTCCACAAGAAACAGTAAACATGGGGAAAAGGTAACAGCGTAATGAATGAATTCAGAATAAAGTATGATGCACTTCTTCATTTACGTTTTTCCTGCACAATAATTATGGGCCTTCACCGACCGGCACATTTGTCAGAGGTGAGCTGTTCGGATTGTCGGAGCAACTTTGTAGATGCTGCTGAGATTTACACTCTCGTGTCGTTACAGCTCCCGCGGGAGCTGAGGATTTCTGCATGTCGTAAAAGAGGGCCACATTACGCTGAAGGTGACTTTAACTGGATTTAGAGCGGCCGGGGGCCCGCAGAACACCCAATGGCAGATTTAAGCTCCTTCTCTTCTCCTCCCTTTAAAGGACTATGGGCGGCTTAATCTATTAGTCTAAAAGCAGCCAATTTATTTGATTCCATCTGTTTAGTCTTGCCGGTGTTGGCAGGGCTGAGCTATTGTAAGACAGATTTAAACACAGCTGGAAGGAGCGTATGCATCACATGTAGCCAAAGCCATATTCACTGTGCTTCCACCATGACTGCTGCCATTTACAGCCAATATAAACACTCCACTCCTCTATGGGAAAGCACACTTAAAGTCAGAAATGTTAACATCCATTTCATTAGTTGGATGTAAAAGAAACTAAACTACTTTTACAGCTTAGCAGTAGGGCTGGGCGATAATTCAATATGTTGATTTATCGTCTTTCAATGGAATTGTATCGTGATGAAATCATATAGAGATATCATGATACACAATACTAGCTCAGATTTCTCAGAAAATCTGATCAAACTCAGTTAAATCAAACTGTTGTTTTAATCTGATTAGTCTGTGTTTGGATGCATGCATGTAAACATAGTCAGTGTATTGCTGGAAATATCATTACATTTTTTCTCTATAATTTCACTTGAAACTGTTACGTTCATTTTGCACAAAAGTTCTTAATTAAATGAGAAAATAATCACTACTTTTTAGTATTTAATTAACACAGGTGTAAACAAACATAGGCTTTACCGTGTGGTTATTTTATATAGACTATTGATTTATTGGATTACCAGAAAACATGCTATATCGTGATATATATATCGAGATATGAAATGATCTATATCGTGATAGAAGGTGTTGGCCATATCGCCCAGCCCAAGTGTTTGGTTGATTGACAAACGCATTTACAAAAACATTGACCCAGAAGATGAAGAAGTAAAAACTATGACAGTAATGCTGCCATTCACGCTCCGGCTACAGTAGCGTCGGACTGCATCATACCTGGGATTTTAAACCGGACCAAACTGGACTTTTGAGAGTTAAACTTGTTTCTAACTTTGTGATTTAATCGAAAATTGAGCAAATGGGCCTTGGGTGATGCTGGGAGCCCTGCGAGCTGCCTGGTCTGACACCTCATTAAAAAGCCAGTTAAGGATGATGTTAAAATAATTGTGCATCATTAGAGGCAGTTTCACTGATCAGCTGGGCCATGTCAGCATGGGGGTTTTTACAAAAACTGCACCGCTGATTAATGCCTTCATATAAAGCGCCCTTTTATTCTCTGCCACATGTTGTTCTCTTCTTTGTAGTTAACAGCGATGCCCCGTTTATAACCCCATCCGCTCACCTCTCCTTCCCTTTTCATCTGCATATATTCAAATACCAAAAAGCACTCTCATGACAAGTGGTGATAACTCGTTGTTGAACCACGTATTAACGACGTGAACCTATTTCTTTATATTGCCGTCTATCCCCCCCTCCTCCTCCACCTTCCACATCTTACTCTGCTTTCATAGCAAAATAAGACAGTGAGCAAATAAACACCACATCTCATTTAATTGTCTGGAACACCGATGTGCCGCACCCCCGGCTCACACTTATCAACAGAGACAGCGGATACATGAACTGTTTCGAACTTGTCAGCATCAGATCCTAATTGCTCGCAGCGAAATGAAGGTTCAAAAAGACACCTTTCCCTAGGAGATTTTTGAGGCCATTCAGTAAACTGCTGAGACAGAAGCGAAGACACGCTTGTGCGCGGCTGACATCTGGAGGATACATCTTTATTGACAGGGACATATCGATGTAAAGGGCTCGCACGCCGCTGCTGTCACACGGCAGCTCTTCTTAATCGGCTTTAATGACTTCATCACCACAGAAGGGAAAAGTCTGCGTACGCACGCATACACCAACAGCACATGGTGATGAAACAGACACGCATACAAACATACACAAACTGACACACTGACGCACGAGAGCACAAAGACAGATGATGAAGTAGCTGATGTTACAAGCAGTAGCTGAGGGGGAAAAAGGTAAAGAGCACCTGTAAATGTCCGTTCATGGAGTTGAGGTCCTCGGCCTTCTTCTCCAGAGACTGGACCCACACTTTCCTCTTCTGCCTGCAGCGAGAGGCCGCAGCCCGGTTACGCTCCAGGAACTTGCGCCGCTTCTCATCGGGGTTTTCACTTGTGGTTCTGCGCCGCCGACCCCCTGTGCTTGGGGGGTTTTGCGCAGGGGGCGCTGGGGAAGCCTGAACAATAATAATAATAATAACAAAACAAAACAATAAATGGGAATATCAAAACCACCACCACACCTGTAATGTGCTGCTGACATCATTGTGCAGCACTGAATATAGCACACAGAGTAACTGAACTGGTTACACTCACTATAAAATACTGAAGTTACTGTCGCTAATCACATTATGTACTCAGTTTAGTTGCCTTAACATGGTGATCGGGGCAGTAATTTCACAGAGTAATACATTTGACATGTCAGTTTACACACAGAAAAATTTAACAATAAAATTCAGTTTCAGGTCATCTTAACATCATGTTTAAACAACTTTCATATTATGCTGTTGTGTGTATAAGTAGGCAGGAATGATTCTCAGAGTTAGCAGAACTACTAACTAACTAGCAAACTGATGTATCTATCCTACATTTGGGCTGGGTATTGTTTGAACCTTTTTGATACTACTGTTGATGCAATACTTTTTTGGTACCAACAGCAAAAACATACCTTTTCTGATACCATACAAATATTAACATGTTTTTCTACAGAATACCTTTATCATTTAACAAAAGTCTCAAAGCTGCTGCACAAGAACTTTGCCTAAATAAATAAAAATAATTGATCTGATCAAAAAAACTGTATTTAAGATTACAAATCTGACAAATCTGATATTTGATGCCATGTTTCTGTACTTTTTTTTTGAGATTACAGGTACATTTCGGTCAGTATCAAAAAATTATTGAAGTTCAACATGCAGCCGTGCTGTACACAGGACACCTGTCTTTGACCTTAATAACATGGTCTGATAAGGAACGATTTATCAGGATTATTATTCTGCATGTACGCATACACGCAGATTACAGACACAAACGAAGAGGTCTCTTGTGTGAATCTCTGTTGAAACACTCGTACTGCCGTTGTAGATACTCACCGGTGTCTCTGTGGTGGAGGTGGCTGGCTGCTGAAGGGAGTGGGGAGAAGGTTCCTCAGTCGAGGGCAGGTGAGGAACCGGGGCCGGAGTTAAGACCGCGATCGGGGCTGGAGTTGGGGCTGGGGTCGGAGCAGGAGAAGCGGGAGCAGCGGTGTGGGTTACGGCGCTGCTTTGGACTTCACCACCGTTTCCATTGGATACCTGAGGAAGCTGCTGGCTTAACGTGGCTTTCAGTTTCTGCGAAGAGAATTCAAAATGAAAGGTTCATGCAAAGAAACGGTTGGTTTGATAGGAAAACTATATTCAGTTATGTACACACGGTAAAAAGGAGGTCACGCTGACAGTAGACCGTCTTTTGCCATTTTATCCTTTATCATTCAATAAATTTAAAAAGGATATAAGACTATATAAAGGTAACATTTTTAGTATCAAAGTTTATTTTCACCTGTAATACCTTCTTTTGAGCAAAGGTTTAGCAATTAGGCTTGTTGTTACAAACAAACAAGGTTATTATAATTAATAAGGACTTCAAAAATGAAATGCTAGAAGCGTACACCCTTTTATTAAAACAAAAAATAATCTGAAATTCAAATCTAACCGAAATACACTAATTAGACTAGAACAAACTAATCATGAGGCCTAAATGTATTTCTAACAAAATGCCATGTCCAGCAGCACAGAGTAGAGCTGCCATTATTCGATTAATTGTTAGCTACATTAATCGCCAACTATTTTGATAATCGATTAATCGGTTTGAGTCATTTTTTAAGAAAAATCTTGAAATTCACTGATTCCAGCTTCCTAAATGTGAATATTTTCTGGTTTCTTTACTCCTCTATGACAGTAAACTGGATATCTTTGAGTTGAGGACACAACAAGACCTTTGAGGACGTCATTGGGATCATTTTGAACACAAATCATAAACTAACAGAATTAGTTTGACAGCCTATATGAGAACGTGAAATGAAGTGGTAAGCCCAATAAATAATTAAAAAAAAAAATACCTCAACGGCTTATGAAAATGTGTGAAGTTGAGGAAAGTGGTACCTAAAGATGGCTAACAACGGCATACCTATTATAGTAACAGTTAGTGAACAGACTGTAACATCTTGCTTCAATGAAGCTACTGAGTTTACAGCAGAGAACAAGAAGAGAGGTATCACAGCAGACATTATTATCAAGGATGGTTACTAGATTATGTGAAATATCCTCCTTCTATACAAGTAATTTCGTATTCAATTTTCCCCCAAAATTGAGGTTAATAGGATAAAAAAAAATCTAATAAATCCAAAAACTGAAACTAAGAAATCCTGAAATAGTAATGAACCTTAACTAATTTTAAAAAGTAGAATTTTAATCAATTAGTTGTCATCTATTAACTTAATCGCCAACTATTTTGATAATCGATTAATCGCTTGAGTCATTTTTTAAGGAAAAAAAATTCAAAATTCTCTGATTCCAGCTTCTTAAATGTGAATATTTTCTGGTTTCTTTACTCCTCTATTACACTAAAACTGAATATCTTTGAGTTGTGGACAAAACAAGACATTTGAGGACGTCATATTGGGCTTTGGGAAACACTGATTGACATTTTTCACAATTTTATGACATTTTATAGACCAAACTAATCATCGATTAATTGAGAAAATAATCGACAGAATAATCGACAATGAAAATAATCGTTATTTGCAGCCCTAATTTAAATAACCTAAAGACACGAGGCAAAGACTGAACTGTCTGACGAAGCATGCAACACACTCCTCACATTTATTTAGCATTTTTAGGTCGTAATCTTATCTGGACGCCAAAGGTGATGGACATCCACGGCACATAATGTGACCCAAACTACAAAAAACTGTCCTTTTTTGAACACTGACTAGGACTGCATATGCCACACACACAAACACGGCCCATTCACAGAAACTATCTCTCTACAGACTCACAGGCCAATTCCTCCAGTATCAAACACTGAGCAAACAAGGTGAAAGTGAATGAGCCTTTTCGAAGCAATAACAAAGTGAGAGGGAATACATTTACATGAGAAAACAGAGGACCACATTATTCTAACAACTACCTTTGCCAGACCAATCTATCTACCAAATTAGTTTATCGTGTAATACCCTTCCAGAAGCTCTTCTGGCAGAAACAAGATATTATTCTCTTGGAATGGCCCATAGAAAGAGGGGAAAGCCAGTCAGATTCATATTTCATCTCTGCCATGGAAACCTCATCAGTGTAATAACCCTCCATCTCATGGGTGTTATTCAACCATCTGCTACTATATTACTTATCTTTATTTTGCAACTAATTAACAGCATAATCTTCTAAATTCAGCAAGTTAATTATCATTATTGTGGTCTTTGCAGCATCATCAGTCCTTGTAAAGTGCCGTCTCTGCGCCCCCTGAGAGCCGGGTGGGGGCGGGGAGCAGGCAGGTTGAAGCGGGGGTCTGTTTTCTTGACGCGGGCTCATTAGGTGTTTGCTGATGAGCTGAGTGCGGCGGGAGTGAAAGCGGGTGGGGGGCGGGGGGGGGGGGGGGATGCAGGTCAGGCAGGATTCTGCTGAACAAAAGGTTCCATGCAGGGTGAGGCCGACTTAATGTGCCTCGCTGAGCGTGTGCCAGGATGCCCCCAGCTGCCTCTCGCTGGTAGCCCCCCTCCGGTTGGCCCCGGTGACGGCGTGCTGAGCACAACGCTGTCTCCGCGTTTGTCATCCCCGTACCCCCATGATCCCCGACAACCTCCTCCCCTCACATCTCCCCTCCCCTCCCTTCACTTCTTCCTCGCCAGTCAGGATCAATCCTTCCCCTCCCAACACTCACACACCTCCTCTCTGCAGTTTATCTGTTAATTTCCACAGGCGGAGCATGCTGCGAACACTTACAGGTTCTGTGATCCGTGCTTCATCACGGTGCCACTGATCTCCCTCTCAACACTTCATATCCCGGCCCCCTTCAACTAGCACTTCTTATACAGGAAGGACCAAGACTGCTATGACCATCCTCTACCCACAGAGAGATATTTGGAATATTTCTGGAGGATTTTATGCTTTTTTTCATTATCAATAATTATAATTTTCACAATTAACTGATGAATCATTTTGTCTATAAAATGTCACAAAATAGTGAAAAAAAGCCTGTTATAATTTCCCCATGTTTTTTCCGACCAACAGTCCAAATCCCAAAGATATTCAGTTTACTATCATGTATGGAAAGAGGAGCAGCGAATCCTTACATACATACGTTATATTTATTGCAATGGGTTATTTTCATTTTTGGCCTAACATTGTTTTAAATCATGTTTTGTAAAGCACTTTGGGCCACATCTTTGCATGAAAGGTCCTATACAAATACAGTTATTATTATTATTATTATTATTATTAATATTATTATTAGAGAAGCTAGAACCAGCAAAGGTTTAGCATTTTGTTTAAAAAATTACAAAACAAATATTCGATAAATGTTCGTTTGACTAATCCATTATTCTAGAGCTGCAACGAATAATTGATTAGTTGTCAACTATTAAATTAATCGCCAAATTAAGATATTCTTAAGGGAATATCTTATCTTATCTTAACTATTTTCATAATCGATTAATCGGTTTGAGTAATTTTTTAAGAAAAAAAAATCTAAATTCTCTGATTCCAGATTCTTAAATTTGAATATTTTCTGGTTTCTTTACAAAAAACAAGTCATTTGAGATAGTCATCTTGGGCTTTGGGAAACACTGATCAACATTTTTTTTTACCATTTTCTGACATTTTATAGACCAAACAACTAATCCAGAAATTATTGACAGATTAATCGACAATGAACGTAATCGTTAGTTGCAGCTCTACATTAATCAGCTAATCGTTGCAGCTCTATAAAGCAGTACAAAAAGTAATACATTTTCAAAGAAATATTAGATGGTAAAATCCAGATGGAAAGTCCACTGATGAAAGGGGGATAATAATAATATTCTTTTGGACTACCTCAGACCCTACCTGTCACTAGCGCCCTCATCTGGTCAGAGAAAGGTCGCTTATCGTCGAGCTCCCTCATTACTTTGGCTGTTATTATCCCTCTCAGATGGGACATGACAGACTCAACATGGAAATAACATTTGATGTAAGAGAAGAGATAATTAATACCAGCTTTGCTTCTGATTGGGCGGGCTGCGGCTGTGGCGAGGGAGGTCCTGGGATCCCGGGGACGTTAGGCACTATGGTGACAGGTCTGACAAGCTGACGGCAGAGACACAGACACAGATCAGCACAGAGAAAATTTGTCTTCGGCTGTAAAAAAAAAAAAAAAAAAAGGCAGGCGGGCGCTCCCGCACAACACAAACACACGCGCGCACGCACGGCACGGCAGGCTCTCGGAGAGTTTCCTCATATCTCAGCCTCATTAGGTCGGATGGCCTGTTATTTTTGTGGAGGCAGCGCCTCATGGAGATGCAGTGTGCACGCTAATGAACCTCTGCCTGCCTGCGTGAGAGCATATGGGCAGGGAAGCTGAGGAGAGGATGGAGAGACACGAGTCGGAAGGCCAGAGCCAGAACTCCTCTCGCAGCCGCTGACAATGAGACAGAGGGAGGTGGGGAGAGCTGGAGAGGGAGAGAGGGAGAGAGGGAGAGAGAGGGGGAGGAGATGATCGAGTGAAAGGGAGGCCCACTGGTGGCTCATGTTCTCCGTCTACTTTTGCCCTCCTTTACTTGTCAACGGCTTTCCCAATCCCCACAGACTGGGGAACATGGATGGGTTTTTTTCCCCTGCTGTGCTGCTATCAGGAGATAATCATCTGCTGCTCAGTGTTCCACACAGACAATCAGGACTACAGTGAACAACAAGACAAGCTTCCACATGGGGGGAAAAAAAAAATACCAAAAAGACCTTAATTTACAACATATTTCCTATATGAGACACTGTCATGGGTTGCAGTTATAATTGGTTTGCAAAACACATTAGTGGTATCATCTATCTGCTCTGCCAGAAATCAAGAGCGTTGATTCTAATTGTACAAGGACAAATAGCAGCGAAGCATCCTGGACCGGAGCCGGCTGTGCCTCGGCCAAATCCCGTGTCTTTGCCACAGTGGCACAAAGTTGTACTCTAAAGTCCATTATTTCCCTCTGAATTCTCTGCCAAAATCCGAGGTGCCAAAGTTGTAAATAGTCCCTCTGTCCAAGTAGAGCAAAGAAAATATGCGATATTGATGTATAAGCGTAGTCTGAGTGTCACTTTTGGAAGGACTTCAACTTTACTGATGTGAACAATTATCCGTACATTTCAAATTTTAAACGTGAGTAATAAAAACGGTGAACTTGTGCCCAGCAAAGCGTCAAGTAATTCAACACAGTCCAGTGATTTTGTTAGTTATTCTACACACTGGACTAAAATATAGTAATCTAAAATTACCCCGCTTGACAAAATTAAATACTTTGGTTCATTAGTTCATTCTTGTCCGTGGAAACAGCACCTCAAGGTTCATTTGTTGTGGTTGTTGTGGGGCTTTGTGATAGGATAGAAAGTTCCAGAACAGCTACTGAATGGACCTTGAGGGAAGTTTGTTTTGTCGACTGCTGTTTTCAAGGTCAGGAATGAACTCTGAAGCGCAACTTTCAAGCCAATTTGAACGAGAAGTCTCATAAGTAGGGCTGCAACCGATTAATCAACTATCAAAATAGTTGCCGATTAATTTAATAGTTGACAACTAATCGATTAATTGTTGCAGCTCTGCTCATAAGTGGTCAGAAGTAAAAAGAAAAGTAAACATTTACAGTTCCATGAGAACTGGGCAAACTTCATCTGCTGATGAAGATCGTGTGATATGAACTAAAGCTATAGAACAGCTACTAAATGGACCTTGAGGTGAGATTGTTTTGTCAACAAACACTTGTATGTGACATCCCTATTTGTTCAGTGAGTAAAGGTCACTGCATGCATTTTTAATTCTGATAAAATAGTAATCAAATTATCAGAAAAGTTTCACTTCAAAATTCTGCTTAAACTCAAACACAGTAACACAACATTAACATAACATAACCAGCAGCAGACTCACGGGGATTGTAGTTGGAATATGTACACTTGAGCTTGTAATAGACGCCGGTATAGCAACTGGCATGGTCTTGCCGTTAGGCAGCTGTAAGAGCACGGGGAAGGTGCCAGACACCGGGCTGAAAGGGGAGAGAGAAGAAATCCCAGTGAGGAAAATAAAACAAAACAGCTTTGTGATTAAGACACAAAACAGAATCTGTCACAAATTTAAGACAAGGGCGGCTACTAATACACCAACATTATGTCACAATCAGGCAACAACTTATGGAAATAAAGTGGAACCAAAAGAAAATCCAACTCAAAAATACACCTGTTGCTTTACAGGCTGAAGCAATATTATCAGAACACATATTTTCTCACCACATTAGACCCCATAAGTGACATCAGTGTTGCCCAGATATGGACTTCTAAAACACATGGAGTTTCCACCATAGACTGTATATAAAGATGGACGACATGACAGCTCCCCAAAAGTGAAGCCAAAACATCTTTCCCAAAGATGGTTTCGGTCATTTTAGGTAGTTCTCATCACTCTCATGTATGTTCAAGTGTTAATTTTCTTATAAGTTTGTTTTTTATTAGTTATTTGATGCTATAAAAAGGGGTAGAGACGCCATGAACGTAGCAGCTATGTGGCTAGGTGGCGCTGGCAAGCTGTGGCCGTGCTTGGCTTGTGATTGGCTTGGGCGGGACCTCGATACCGCAGCCCCCCCGATCATTACTGCACAGACCCAGGCCAAAATCTCAAGATGCCAGCTCCCGTATCCGGGATATTTTAGCTTCACTTTTGTACAGTGGGAGGAAGTGGAGACGCGTCGTCCATCTATGGTGGAAACCCCTTCTTTTTTTCCCACCACTAAGAGATTGAACTGGAGCTATAAGTCCATATTTGAGCAACGCTGATGTTGTTCTCGAAGACGAGACTTATGAGGTCTACAGCCAAAAATAAAGAATTCTGCACAGTGCAAATAAATAAAAAACAAAACAAGCACATGCCTCATGAAATATGAGCTCACCAAGACAGAACTACACATATATAAATAAATAAAAAAAGATGACTTAATAAAACTATGATCTTTTTTAAAGAAAGTGGACGTTTAGAGTTACTTACACTATAGGCCTAATAGTGGATGGGACTTGGGTAATAACAGAGCTAGATGTTGGTGACGGGAGAGCTTGATGTATTACAACATTAGCCTCTGAGGTTGCTAGAAGTACATTGGGAACTTGGAGGGACGCAGGATGGACTATAGTGGGTGTTGGCAGTGAGGCTGGCTGCAAAGATAAATCCTGAAAACATCATACAAGACCTTAGCTGCAGGAAGTATGTAATGAACACCAGATTGTTAAGAAAGTAAATGACTTCTTATGATAAAATGAAGGCCAAATGTCATCGTATTCTTCTCAATATTAGGAATAAAAGAGCTAAACAAATGGAAGCGTATTAGTTTAAGTCATCTAGTACAGTGGTTCCCAACCTATTTTCCCCTGAAGCCCCCCCCCCCCCCCTCCTTTCTATAATGAATATAACTCGTCAGTTTTATCAAAATAAAGTGGTAACGTCTTGACGGATTTGCCAAGCATATGCAGATGCATAATATTATCGTTTTTTCGTAACAACTTAATTAATTTACTATTAAAGTATTAGAGCCAAAACAGATATTTTGTTATTGTGGTTAAATAAATGTAATTTATGGTGCTGTTAGATTACTGCTAGATCAGCCAATGTAGTTTCTGAATGGCTAAATGCCAACAAATATAGATTGAGGCAGAATATTTCATTAGATAAAAACATGTTGTGAATTTTGTAAATTATTACATCTATCTTTTCTCAATAAATGTTGACTTTTGGACTTTACAACGCTCTGGAGTTATTGGGAATGTTTGGATCACACGAGTCAGAAACAATCCTACGCAGCCACCACTGGAATCTAATTCTACAAATAGACTAATACTAATAATATTAGTGTAGCGTGATCTTTATCTGCAACTGAGCACAAATACTGGGTTTACACAGAATGTAGCCTACTAAGTAGCAAAGAAATATACCTTTTCAAGAAGTTTTATATACAGACTTTTGTATAAATTATTGTTATTATGATTTTAGTTATACATGTGCAAATCTAATTTTGACAACCTCAGAGCAGACAAATCCTGAAACACCCCCTGTGATCTTTGGCGCCCCCCTAAGGGGGACCGGGACCCCAGGTTGGGAACCACTGATCTAATATCTCCAATGAATTTCTCTACATAATAATTTTGTGCAGTACCGTTAGCATTTTTTCGTGGAAGTATAATCTTTGAAAGTTGAGACAAAGTCAAATTGAAACAAGCAAATAATTAGATCACTTATTAAATTAATATTCATACCGACTGATCTGTAATTCCACAGTAAAATCACAAAAGCAGCAGGAGAACACTGGTTATTCACTCTTCATGACAGCCTTGTTAACTCTCCATGATTAGCACAAATACTAGAAACAGCTAATTCAAAGGCTTTACCTTGTCATCATTCGTAGTAGATTCGGGGTGAGGCAGAGGGCTATCTCGGTGCGCCTCCATAGCTGTGGGCTCCTCAGTTTTGTTGCGTATGATAGGCGTCGCAAGAGGTGACAAATCCAATGGTAACTACAGAAAAATGAAGAATAAATCATCTCAATAAAACAGATCAGTGATATAAATGCTAACCATGGGACAAACAGAAGTTAGATGACGAGGAGTATGGCTACAAGAACAACCTTTTTAATGTCATCTTCGGTCGCTTTTTTGAAGTCATGGTCGAACGGACTTGCAAGTTCATTGAAGAGTCCAACCTCCTCGCAGTTCTTCAAAAAGCGGGTAGGTGTAGGTGTTTGGTCTGCAATGGAGGAAATCCTTCAGTACCAAGACTGTAACGTAAAGTATCAACTACATCAAAACATCTCAACTTCAAGAGAGCACTTACCAGCAATGATGGCGCTGTCATTCCTTGCTGGGCCAAACTTTAGGGTCATCTCATGTTTGTGTTTGTGGACAGCCAAGTGATCCTCATTTGTAAATCTCTATGTGAGGTCAAAAAAAGAAAACAGACAGGACGATCAAACAGGATCTGTATGGATAAGGGCTGGAACATCAGCAACCAACAAACAACATGTCTTGTATTAGTTGCAGGCGGCCATCTTTACTGTCATTACTCAGATTAAGACAACATATTGGCTTGAATATAAATGTGTGCTCCTGGTGTTTCTAATATTTTGTCCACGTTTAAATATTAACCCTCTGAGACCCACAATAGACCTTTTTTTTTTTTTCATTTTTAGGGGGGTACAGGGGGTCTTTAGGGGGAGATAGCAGGTCAACAGTAGTTGTCACATAGAAGTGGTGTACATCATCTGAAAGCTGGGAACCTGAAGATTAATTTGAGATGCAGCTCAGCACTGTGTGTCAAGTTGATCTAGTCATAAATCAGAAACAAACATGAATTAACAAATTCATTAATTATTCAAATAAATTGTAAGTGCATAAGCGCTAAAACATTATGATGGAAGTATATGATGCCCATTCCCATGCTGTATGCATTTTGGTAATTTGACTACTTGGAAATGAGTTTGGAAATCTGCACCACTAAAGTACAAAATCATCTGGGTCTGGCAGTGTTATATAATCTTATGCTCCTATCTTCTAGTTAAAGTCTAGCTCCAACACCTTTATTAATTTTAGTTCATATTGTGCTCACATGGTGCATTTCTCCAAACAGGATAATTTGAAACTATCAGCAACTATCAGGTTACTAAACTCAGATAGTAGTCATTTCATGTGAGATTTTTATTGACAGTTCCCTTACATGATAAATCATGTAACAATGTCTAATTATTTATTATCTATTTGTTTTCTCTTTATCTATTCTATTGCTATTTATTATATTTTTATTAACTTATCTGCTGTCCTTACTGGCCTGTGATTGACACAACATTTCGAATATTTGTCTGGATGTGTCTGTGTGTGTTTGTTTGTGATGGGGTAAGCTGTGAAGTGAATTGCCCTTCTTGGGATCAATAAAGTTGTCTGAATCTGAATCTGAACTTGAAAACAGTGGCACAGAGTAACACATGTGATAACAGAGATGACTTACCTGTCCACACCCAGGAGCAGTACATTGGAAAGGTTTATCATCACTCATATTCAAGGGATTCCTGTTATGTCACCCTGAAATAAAACAGGAAAAAAGGGACAAGCAGGAGATAAATATCAGAACCTAAAGATGTGCCAAGGGTTAACAGGGTTTACAAACACTACTATGGGTCCTTAAAGACGTAGAGTAAACACTGTAGCTATAGCAAACATTAATTTCAGTAAATGTACTGCTATGATGTCGGATAATGTGTGAATATTGAGGTGCTGTTACAGGTTAAAGTCCTGAGAGAGGACAGCTAGAAATCTGGACAAAGCACATCGATGATGGGCGGTTGCCATGGTTGTTTACACCTCAGTGTGTCCTCATAAAAGACTATTTAATCCGTTTATTTTGGTCCAAATGCGTCGCTGAGGTGGACATGCTGAGGTATTCCTCCGCTGACAGGGTTTACCGCTGTTTATATTGTAAAAATATCATGAAAATGCACAAACACAAACCCGTTATTTACAGATAATCTGCCCCCAGTTCGCTTCCAATGGAATAGCCCGAGACCTGCGTTAACATACAGCCGTCGCCATGTTTGGACCTAAATATCTCTGTAAACAGAGTAAACAACGTTTACTATCGAGGTCGGTTTATTGTACCGGAGCACAAGTCCTTCGCGGTGCCAGATATTATGCCTTTTTACAACCCGCTTTGTACCCATTCGCTATCAGTTTAAGTGGTCACTTACCCCCTCAGCCACAACCCTGGATTTCCAAAAACCCCACGTCTGTACCAAAGTATCGCGAGAGTAAGTTTAAGCTCTTCCGTGAACGTCACACAAGGACAGAGCCGGTGCAGAGCCAGGACAGTAGTTTAGTAGTAAGTAGTAATTGAACCACATTAAAAAAGCAAATCTACTCCTTCTCCCTCTCTGAATATGAATATATAAATACACTTATATAAATAAATATGAATCATATGTATTTTTCTGATGTTTTCGTTTCAAAAGTTTAATTACTGAACACCATGTCTCCTACTTCACTAAAAAGTCTATTCTCCATTCACATGTGGAGGCCACCATGGTTACCACATCACCTTTGTGAAAGTTGCATACTTTCATAGTTTGGTTTCAGTACACCTTGAAGCATACCTGTTAACATATTTCATTTTAAATAATTGCATTTTGGTAGCCTGTGTTATCTTTCAATGTTAGCATACCTGGTCCAGGGTTATTTATTTAGTATGTATTAATTATACAATCATGGATAGAGGGTATTGTCTTTTAGATTTTCAGATAAAAGATACTACTATTCAGGGTTATTAAATATGTACAACATGTTTGCTTTCAATTTCATCTGACATCCTAAACTGTCAGCTACACAGGTTTCTATTGTTTGTCATTTACCATTGTGTAATTTGTTTTTTATATGCAAGTTTAGGTTTTGATAAATAATTTAGTCTATAAAAAACATAAAAGGCTCATCACCAGTTCCCAAAGCCCAAGGTGACACGTTCAAACTTTGTCTGATAACAGATCAAAACCTAAAGATCCTCCGTTTACAATGAAACAAAATATCGGCAGATCCTCCCTTTGGAGAAGCTGGAACCAGCAAATGTTGGGCATTTTTTGTTTCATAAAGTGACTTAAATGGTAACGGATAATTTGTAATCAGTTGACTTAATTGTTTCAGTTTGAACTAAATTCAGTCCAATCCAAACAGCTTACATTACAGGACTGGTCTGATGACTACAATTGGTCAGTTTTTTAAACAACCCAGCAGGGACTTCCATTCATGACATTCAATAAAGTCAAAACCCATTATATAGCTCAATTAAATCTTCTAGGTTTATTTGCCATTTACAAAAGCAAGCACCCACTTGCTTCCTAATTACAGTACTGTACTATTTAACTGCGCCTGAACCAAGAATTCATTAAGCTGGACCCCAAAAAAGCTTGCATGTGATGTGCTGGAAAAAAAAAAAATGATTCATGGCAAGTCTAAGCAGCTGCTTCACAGAAAAGATGCCATTCAAGAAAGCGGACCACGTTCTATTATCCAGACATAAAAGTTAGCGCCATTGTTAAATAGTCAAATACATGTATTTTAATCACGTAATTTCTTACATTTGTACAATACATGCTTTGCGTATTTCGACAGTGTCTGAAAGTCTTGAAAATGTACATTTCCATGAGACCAACACGGAACAATTTTGGTAGCCCACAATAAAATATGTAGTCACATCTGTAATGAAAGTGTTGTATGACAGCAGAGTTTTACATTGCAAACAGGATAAGGAAAGCAACCATCAAACAGAACAGTCCCATGGCTTCAGACAGGGCAAATCCCAGGATGGCATATGAGAACAGCTGCTGCTTCAGAGATGGGTTCCTGCAAACAAGAACAAACTGTCAATGAAAAAAACAAAGCACACACCAGAAAGCTATTAATCCAAGTGAACTTCTATATTTTCAGGGCGTATGAGCTGCGAGAACAAACCTAGCGTAGCCGATAATGAGACTGCCGAACACAGTCCCAATTCCAGCTCCGGATCCAGCTACTCCGACTGTGGCAGCTCCAGCTCCGATGAACTTGGCAGCGGTGTCAATGTCCCTGCTGATAGCGCTGGTCTGGAAGCCCCTCAGTATGACCTGAGTGAAGGGGCTCTGTGGCATCACAGCGACACTGCTCTGGAGCAAGAAAAGACAAAACTGTCAACTTTCACCTTTAAAAACTAAAGCCATTACACATGACAACACAGTTAGTTGACAACAAAACAGTGCTGAAATAAACAGCATTAGAGAAGAAGAATTACTGATTAAAACAACAATGACTAAATTACAGTGTTCACAATCATTTGTCAAGTACCAAAATTCTACCATTTTCCATGTTAACCTTCACAATGATAGGATTTCATGCTATTGTTCATTTCAAATTAAACACTAAATCAATACCCTGAAAAGCTGTTAAGTGGACGACAATAAGTTGGGATTTTTTTGCACATCAAGACTACATTTACAATGTACATTTGACATTATTTCTGACATTTTATGTGTAAATAACTAGAAGCAATCAGTCAAAATTAGTTCTAAGTAACAAAGTGGTAGAATGACAGTTGCAGTCCCAGTAGAAAGCCTGTATTTCTTCTTACCTCTGATTCAGGCCTGGACAGCACAGAGGCAGAGAGGGGTCTGTAAAGAGCCCGGGAACCAGCACGGACCTGCAGCAGCAACAGCAGCTCAAATTTAGTTACACAACACACAAGCCTAATACAACATGAACCATACTGTTGGTAGCTATTCCCAGTCTGAGCAGGTGGAAGGCACCTTGACCGTCACTTTGTCAAGCACAGTGTCAGTCACTGCACTGCACACACACTGTATATGACCTGTGGCCTTTAATGATTTATGAGTACAGTATGTACTGTCAAAGTCACTCCTGGTTTGAAGTGTTTTGTTCATCTGGGGTGCAGGCAAACTATATTAAATATTAATAGCAAGCTTACTAACAAATGGTCCTATTGTAATTTAAGCTGGTTAGCCTGCTAGAGCTACTAAGAAAAAGATATATGACCTTGGAGAATGAATGAACAACCCATCTATTTGGGAGAAAAGTAATGCCCAAATACACTGTGCATAAATTGCACAGCCCTGTTTATGAGTTTTCAGGTAAACTCTGTATTAAATTAGGCCAACAGAGGCTTGCAATGACCTTAGCTAAGTGCCATTACTGAAAGCTAAAGCAAAAGCTACAAGCTAAAGCAAAGGCAGTGGCAGCTTTTCTGAAGATCACCCTACATGCATCTTATTCATAAACATTAAGGCTACAATGCCACCGCTTAAAAACGTCTCTGTATTTCTGTGGTTTAGCATTTATAGCTAGATAGCCTGTTGGCCTAGCCTGCAGATACCCTTGCCAGTCAGCTGCTGTCAAGTTCAGACAGAGGCCCAACGGATTTATTCGTGATATTAAGAGAGCACGACTCAATATCACAGCATGAAAATATACCGAAGAAAGCAAACTCACCAGAGCCGGCGTGGAGACGAACTTTGCACAGGCGTACATTTTCTACTTTGGGGTGGTTTTAACCTGGTTCCGTCAAATTTCTGGTTGAAGCCCGGGTCTCTCTGAGGAGGGAAGACCGGAGAGAAGTAAGGTCAAACGGGTTGTAAAAAATGCTCCACAGAGAAAAATAAAGCCATTCATATGTACATTCACATCCATTCTGCATGCTATCCTCACTTGTGCGCCGCGCTGTGAAGTTAAGAGAGAGGATGAAAGGGGATTTGTAAAGGTAGGCTTCTTATTCAAACCAAGCCATTAGACACTTACCGACTGCAGAGGTCGAACCACAGTGGAAGAGTGCGCATGCGCGGTGTGATGTACGTAGAGGGCCCGGATGATGACGGAGGAAGGTCATTTTCACTGCAACTTTATTTAACATGATCACGACGACAATGTTCATTCACAAAAGTAATCTTTGTTTACACACGGTCTGTGTTTATTGATGGATGCACCTGTATTTTCTGAATCTAATTAAGAAGGTATATATACTTTTTAGATACATTTTATTACATTTAATTATATTGTTTATAGTTATATTGATGGGAATTGACAGCTCGTGTTGGTCTGGCTCGACTACAATGTTGAATGAAAGCCAAAGAGAAAATGGGTGGAGGAGCTAAGGATAAAACAGATTAACCCACCGGGCCCTGAGGGAAAAAAGAGCTTGAGTTAAAACAAGAATCTATTAAGAAAATGCACCATGGAACGTTTGACAAAAACAAGTATTTCCTTGTTGCCAAAGCATGATATAGATTATTACTCTGTGCCATAGATCTTTGTTGTTCCAAAATGCAATTTAAAACTTATTAATGACCATGGGCACTGTAGGTTATTTGAAGTCAATCCCATAAACACTGCCCTGCTGCTGTAAATACTCAGTAGTGAACCAAAGCTGTGGCTAAAAATAGTCCCCCCAAAATACACTACTGACTCCTGAGTGACGTTATCTAAAAACTACAGTTTCAGTAAATCATTTAGCCTTCTTAAAAAATGACAGTATATATTTGTGACCCATTTTAAAAGACTCACACTTTTAGTAGAAAATAATGTTTGTGGGGTTGAGTGCTACAGATAGGGTAGAAAAGTCTGACAGATAGAAAACAACATGTTGGTTTTGGTCTTTTTATTGGATTTGTTGACAATAACAAAAATATAGAATATCGCCAGCCTTATACTTCTTGGCAATGATCATTTCATATTGTGCTTTACTGGTGCAAATTAAAATTAATCAAATTACCACAAATCATCTGATACACAATGAATCTCCTACTTCTGGGGCTCGTGGGTGTCTGGGGCAGGTTGGTAATTAGGTCTTAGTTAGGTTTAACTATGAAAATAGTTCCAGAGGTTTCAAACTGGAACCCTGCAGATTAATTTGGAGTCCTAAATGGCAATAACGTGCTTATTTTTGAGCCTGGGCCCAAGGATGAGCAAAATGTCTGTCTTGGGTCAGCTATTTGTGTATGTTCTCAAACAAAACAAAACAAAAAAAAAAACGAACTGTATTTCAAGTTTTAGTGGAGATCCCAGTATCCAAGGATACCACATATGTCTGGCTAAATTGTGGGGAAAGTGTATAAAATGATACACATCTAGAATATTTCATTTGATGGCATGCTCCAGCTATGAAAAAGATGGAGTCTGGGGTTTGAATTCAGTGTAAACACCATATCCAATAACTTCAATGTACGGCCGGAACGAGCGAATACACACTATACAAATGTGATATTGTCAGAAAGTGTTTAATAAGATTATTTTTCCAACTTTAAAGCTACATAAAAGGGAACATAATAGGGAAAATGTGGATTTGAATGGATTGTATGATGTATTTTAAGCTGTATTTACCATAATAAGTAGTAAGTTTGGGGTGAATGCAATGACAACAGACTTCTGGGGGAGCTTGTAACAGTTCAGTTACATTTTTTTCTTCATGTATTGATATCCTACTTCTAAAATATATACTATAAATAATTGTCTGATTACTAGACATTAAAATGTTATTGTAAGAATTTCTGTGGGGAAGAAGTGGTAAAAGCTATCTGTAAAGCTGTCACTGTCAACATTAAGATCTTGGTAGACCTTTGCTCAACTGTTGCAACGAGGGTCTCTTTCAAGAGTGGAAATTGTTGGCTGTAGCATTGCTGTGAATCAAACCAGGAAATAATGTCAATTTAGATGAGGTTAGCATGATCCTAACTAATTTCTGAAAGACAATGTGCTTCTCTTTCCTCTATATTTGCGTAGAGCACAGAACAGCACAGTGACCAATTTTTCAGTGGATCAAAAATGTAGCTTGAAGAAGGAGAAATCTGCCTCAAAGGTGTTCTAAATTATATGGTAATTAGCATAGCACCATCACAACATCAAAAAACCCATTTTTTTTGTCAAATGGTTTCTGTCCTGGCTGCAGGAGAAGCAGAATTTCAACCAGTATTTCAAAATGAGTTTTTTTCCCCCTCATAACAAAAGCTGCCTGCTGCTGTCCACTGCTATCACCTGTTGTGGTGTGAATTTAACACTGTGCCCAGAGGGACCGATGGCTCGGGGCCCTGCCGGTGCATCTCACAGGCTGATGGTGGAGCTGTAGCCTACCAGCACCGGGGCGGATTTGTAATCGTGATGAATGACTCCACAGCAGCTGGTCTGTGATGGAAAGGTAATGAGCACAGGGAGTCTGCCTTTGCTGCATGCTGGCTTTAAGAGAGGAAGGTCTCAGTGGCTCCTCAGGTATGATCTTTTCACTTTTACAGCCAACACGAAGCCAGATTCAGTAGATCAGATATGTACCAGAAATGCAGAAGACAGCGAAGGATCTTATGTAGTAAAAATCACAGAACAGCAGAATGCAAGCGATTCTATTCGATCCCATTCTATTGTGTTCTGTTCTGTCCTATCCCATTGTGTTTTTCTATCCTATTCTATAGTGTTCTGTTTTATTCTTTTCGATTGTATTCTGTTCTATTGTGTTTTATCCTATTTTTCTGATGTATTCTTCTCTATCTTATTCTGTTCTGTCCTATTCTATTCTGATCTATTCTATCCTATCAAACTTTCTTCTGTTCTATCCTATCATAATATATTCTGGTGTATTCTTTTCTGGTATATTCATATTCTGTTCCGGTGTATTCATATTCTGTTCCGGTGTATTCATATTCTGTTCCGGTGTATTCTATTCTGGTATATTCATATTCTGCTCCGGTGTATTCATATTCTATTCGGGTGTATTCATATTCTGTTCCGGTGTATTCATATTCTGTTCCGGTGTATTCTATTCTGGTGTATTCATACTCTATTCTGGTGTATTCATATTCTGTTCAGGTGTATTCATATTCTGTTCTGGTGTATTCATATTCTGGTGTATTCATACACTAATCTGGTGTATTCATACTCTATTCTGGTGTATTCATATTCTGGTGTATTCATACACTAATCTGGTGTATTCTATTCTGGTGTATTCATATTCTATTCCGGTGTATTCATACTCTATTCTGGTGTATTCATATTCGATTCTGGTGTATTCATACTCTATTCTGGTGTATTCATATTCTATTCTGGTGTATTCATACTCTATTCTGGTGTATTCATATTCTATTCTGGTGTATTCATATTATGTTCTGTTTTATACTGTTCTATTCTATTCTAATGTATTCTCTTCTATCATAATCTGTTCTATTCTATCATATTCTGTTCTGTTTTATTTTATTCTGATCTATCCAATCATATTATATTCTGGTGCATTCTATTATATCATATTCTGTTCTATTCTAATGTATTCTGTACTATCATATCATGTTGTAATGTATTCCATTGTATCATATTCCGTTCTGTTCTATTCTATTCTGTCTATCCTATTGTATTCTGATGTATTCTATTCTATCATATTCTGTTCTATCATATTATATCTACCCGATTCTATTTTGTTCTATTTTATTCTGATCTGTTCTATTGTTCTCTGTGAGCAGTTTGTTTCATGTGTTAATCTTGAGCTTGTTCACGTTGCTGTAGGAGTCTTGTGCCAAGTTGTGTGCCTTTTCAACAGCCTATTTCACATAATTGATCATCACGTGTTAGCGATAACCTCTGCAACGCTCAAACCGAACTTCTGTATCATAACCCCAGAAAAAAAACCATCACATAATCTGGTAAAACTATGTTTCATGTCCAGTAATTATTGTATCATAAACCCACAAACCTGTTATTGCTTCATTATATTCCGAGTCTGGCCTGAGACTGAAAATAGCATGAACATTACTTGTAGCAACAAGAACATTTCTTTAAAGGTCCAGCAGAGGGTGCAATAGGGTCTAATGTGATCATAGCCTTTGTTGCCGGGGTCATGGTAACTGCACAGAAGAGAAGAGAAAAACATAGACTTTGCACAACAACATTGTTCTAAAATTCACTGACAGATTAAGCAGGACAGAATATTTGCTGTACCTTTATACCTTTATCCCATTTTTGTGATACTGTCCCTGGTTTGGTCTAAACCTCTTAATGTTCCCTTTTAATTCTGTAAGTGCAGAAAGAGAGCGCTTTGAAAACAAAATTATCATATGACAGATATTTAATCTCACATTGCTGCTATTGTATTTCTGTTAATGCAAATGTAAAATGTAAGAATGTACTGTAGGCCCGAGTGTAATGCAGACACTTATAGGTCAGAGCTAGCCGTATGATAAAACATGAAGATTTACAATATATTAATTGCAAGACGGCACATATCAAAGTGGCCGTTAACTACCTGAGGTCAATGTCATACTGTCTAATTAACCGGGCAGCGGCTGTGTGGTCCTACACGGCTGTGGAAGGTGGAGAGAGCAGCCGATCTCACGCACCCCCCCCCCCCCCCCCCCCCCACCACCACCTTTTACTTCCTCCCATTCAGAGGCACGCACGCACTCGCTGTCTGAGTTCTTGCATAGAACACTCCGAGACATTCCATTTGCATGCCCGCCCCATCAAGCTGGATGCACTCAGACTGGTAATAAAAGGCATTGACCCCCTTAACCTTTATGAATTACAATTTGTGCCTGCAGCACGTCCTGTCAGAGGCCTCAGAAAAGCAGGCACCTCAGCCGGGGTGTGTGCGTGTTGTTTTGCAGTTGTTAAGGAGAGGGGAAAAGGTTTTTACAGCTCCTCGTCGGAGCTCCTGACAAGCAGGGAGGAGGCGGTCTGACAGGAGAAGCAGGGTAGGGAGGGACTGCAGCGCTGCTGATGGCTCCGTGCTAATCTCCATTCCTGGATGCTGCACGAAACCAGAGGCTCCTTTCTTTGTCAAGACCGAAGATACACAGCCTGTAAGGGCTACAGTTCATCTGCGCTCCACCTCTGATTCCTTACTCTCACTTACAAGCAGCTCCCTCTCTTTAAAGTATTAACTAATGCTAATAGATAAATCAGATCTCAGCCTCTTATGGAAACATCTGGATGGGCGTTAATCGCAAGTTGTGTGTAGTAAAGGAAAATAAAGCGACGCAAACCTTCTTAAATCGGATTGTGGGGACAAAAACAAATCAGAAAAAGAGAAGAAGTCTAACTACAAGATCCAACTACAAGTTTAACTACAACACTTGTTGACTGTTTAAAGGAACAGTTTAACATTCTGGGGGGATTTATTAGCAGAAATGTATAATCACCTTAAACTACGAATCGTGTTTTCGTTAGCTTAGAATGAGCCCTTCATATCTACATAGGAAGCGGCTCCTCTTCACGCGGTCCACCATGTTGCTCCGCTATGTTTATACAGTCCAGAACGGACAAACCAAACACTGGCTCTAGCAAGAGCCTTCATGTTCACCGTAGTTCCCCGGCACGCTTGTGAAACTGCGGTAACATGAGCCGCAGAGTGCAAAACCGTCGTACCGCCGGCCGCCGTCTGACTTCCGTTGCTCCTAAAGTTGTGTTGTTATGGTAAGGATGGTCCTCTGAGCGAGGTAAACAGCGTTACCACGGTTTTGCACTCGGCAGCTCACGTTACTGCAGTCTTGGGAAGGGAGGAGTGAGCGGAGGGGTACTCAGTTGGTTGCAATTTGCAACCACTCTACTAGATGCCGCCAAATCCTACACACTGTCCCTTTAACGACGAGGACTGAACTACAGAAAATGATGTCGCCCACATTAATTTTTCATACAATACTGTTGCAGCCTAGATTCAGGATGACTTAGTATACAAGTATTATCTTTGCATATTACTGAAAACCATGTTTTCCGTGTTCAGAGATATATAGCGACTAGTTTGAATTTGGTATCAACAATGTATTCTGTATCTCCAGTGGTTCCAGTTACATTTTGCTTTACTAACACATAACTTTCCCTTCCTTGAAAGTCACAGTGGTAGTTCAGACACCTGGGGGTCCTTATTATAAAGTCCCCAAACATGTACAGTAGGCTTAAGGCTCAGAAACATGTGAGTGTGATTTGCATTTCCTCTTTAATATGGCATAAAGGCTACATTATCGAAGGGTTTCAAAGATTAGTCTTTATGGATCTTTTTTGTTGATGTATAATAAGTCATACTATTTATTCAAATGTTACTTATTCAACTTCATATTATTAGATAGGACAATGACCCTGATGAAGACCTAGGTCGACCGCAACGCGTTGGTCATTTTAAACAATTATTGCCATGTAAAATAAAGGCATTTTAATTTTGTTCAAACTACAGTGTGCCTTGGATTATTTTTGAAGGAGACCTGCATTTTGTACTTTTTTTTTTTTAGATCATAGCCCTTCACAAGATTGAATAAGCACAGTACACCTGAGGGATCCAAAGAGCACCTGTATGTGATTACCAGAAAGACCCAGCAGCGCTGCTACTCTGTTGTCTTCACATTATTAGATCAATTCACGATTTTAGCAGGTAAAAAGTAGACCCCGTTTACATGCTAATTACATGATCACCAGAAAGCTATTTCTAAATAGCCAGTGAAGCTAAAAAAATATGATGGTGCCATTTCTCCTGGGTGGTTAATAATTACAACAGTGATCATCATACTGCGTGATGGCACTTGCAGTTCTATTCCCCGAGCAAAACTGGAGAACAGGTGTAAAATCAGGTGGAAACTGAATCCAGGTCACTTTGTTTTAAAGACCTGCACACAAACCGCAGCTCTGCAAAGACTTCTTTAACCTGCGTGGGTCGTACAGTAAAGAGAACCTGAGAACCTGTTTCACTGAGAGCGTAGACAGCCTTCAGGCAGCTGGTCCAATAATCCACATGCAGTAGGAGTAGACAGGCAGATCTCTGATACCGCTGGAAATCATCCCACAGAAACGCACCGAGCGTTCTTTATCTCCGAAAGATATATAAAGGACATTAGCATTCACAAAATTGATTTTTCACCAGATCCATAATAACACTGATCTTTGTGCAGCTGGTGAGCGGCGCAGTTGGAAGTGGTGTAAGAAATGCTGAGGCTTGCAGTATCATTAGTCTTTATCCTGACTTTTTAGCTAAGTCTGTAACACCTCCATATATCCACTGGATGCCCTGCGCTTAGGGATGTTCAGCTGAACGGCGATTTTTATTAAATAATTCCGTAACAGCAGTGCTATCATGCCAATATTGGCTGGATTTTTAAATAAAACTGACACTGTGTTCTCGCAAACACTGAGCTTTATTCCTCTTTCCTTTCCTCTGTTTAACATCAGGAAATTCAGACAGCGACTGTGTGAACAGGAGCGTGGCTGACAGGGGCAGCCGTGCGATGATTGGTTTACGGATCTTCGCTTTTTTCCAAGCGACTTCAAGGTCACTGAGATTTACAATGAAATGGCTTATGACACTTTAGTAAAAGCCACCCCAAAGCTGATGACAGGGAGGAGAAAACGAGCCGTGCGGCCACTTTAGAGGAATCTGCTTGACCTCATACTGGGATCCATTACTAGGATGTACTGTTGTCTGTTTTTATTATAACGCCTAACAAAGATGCGCGCGTTAGTTTGAGCAGACAGAAGGTTGTTAAGGACGGCATATGGAGAGTGGATTTGATAGACAGACAGTATATGGTGCACACAGTATAGTGGATTAAGAAGAACGGTGCGTTTCAAGCTCCAGTCAAACTGCAGTTACAGACTACTACACAAAAGAGCAATTAAATATGATTTAAAGGCCAATCTGTAATGGCAGTGTGCTGCCCCCTATTGAAATATTATTGCCCTGCTACTTACTGTTTTAGATGGTGATTTAGTGTTTTCTGTCTAGTTTGGTTTATTTCAGTCGTAAGCTCCGAAATATAATGCGCAAGCTTTTGATTTAAATACTATTATACGTGTTGGAAGCTGTCAGGGCTTTGTTCTTTTGTTAAACAAAACACAACTATGTTTTAAAATAATGATGGGCTCGTAATATTCAACACATAAGCTTATTTTACTTTGCTTATTTTCCACCAACATGTCACTCTTTAACTAATACGAAAATCACTACAAGCAAAAAAATAAATTAATGCAGGTTTTGTTTCAATCATGAACAAAATTACATTTCCAAATATGAGACTTGTTACACATAAAGCGATTTTCAAGGCGAGTTTACTTTGCGCTCATATGGAACGCCGTTGATTTTTTATGGGATGCATATGGCTGCGTTTTATTGTGCTCAATTAAATGGCTTTAAACCAGGATTAACTTTTTTTGGAGCGGCAATCCATTATATAACGTCTCCTTACTTAGAGAGCTGTTCACCAGCACGCGGCCGCTGCAAATGTCTTCCTAAGCGCTGCTCACAGATTGGGGTGTCAGATATGAGGCTGTCACAGCAATATTTAGTGGGAAAAGCCCTTCCTGCTTTTAATGGCCTGACCTACATCCCAGTTCAGAGAGCTAATAAAGGCAGTCTGGTGGAGGTCCTGGTGCTGCACAATGTCACTCACAGATCCCCAACTCAGCAAGATCCGGAATGCTCAATTAGTTGCTTTTACAGGCGCCATTAATATGCATTAACTCGCTTTCCAAGTACGAGCACAGACACACAGCCGCTGCTGGCCACATATCACACAGGTAGCAGGTTTCTTTTTTTTAACCTTTTCTAAAACGTAAAACATAACACCTATTGTATAAAAACCTACCGTATAAATAATAAGGGAGCGAGTTTATGTCAAAATAGAGTGGTGGAATGTAACTTACATTCACTCAAGTGCAATACTGAAGTACAAATTTGATATACTTTACTTGAGTATTTATGTTATTTTATAATTCTACTCCAGTTCATTACAGAGGGAAATATTGTGGAGCTGAAACAATTAATCGATTAGCCGACTGACAGAAAATTAATTGGCAACTTTTTGTAATTTTTTCATTATTTTTTTTTTTCACCAAAAATGCAAAACTTTTACTCCCATTAACTTCTAAAATGTGACGATTTGATGCTTTTGGATTTCATCTATGATAATAGCCTGATTATGTTTAGGTTTAGAACTTTTTGTCAGATAAAACAGCACATCTGAATATGTTAACTTTGGTTTGGGGAAATTATGATGGGAATTTTTATAGACCAAACAATTGATCAATTAATCAGGAAATTAATCTGCAGATAACCGATTAATCGTTAGTTGTAGCCCTCAAATATTGTACTTTAGACTCCTGTACAGTTACATAACAGCTATAGTAACTATAGTTACTTGAAAATATGATATATTGTTACAGATTAAACTATCAAATTTACTTTTATAACAATTATTCAAATTTAAACCACAACAGTAAAATGCTACTTTCGCATTAATGCATCAGTAATAATCATCCAATGATGTGATATCTAAAACTATGACACTCACAGCGGCCAATTTTCTGCACTGTGTACTTTTATTTTTGCTACTTTAAGTACATTTTACCAATAATACGTATGCACTTTTACTTAATTAACATTTTCAATGCAGTACTTTTACTTGTAAAGAGATTTTTCACAGTGTGCTATACTTTAACTTAAGTAAAAGGTTCAAATATGCGTTTTAAAATACAAAATTAGTCTGCAAACCAATAGATCTATAGTGCAAAAAAACTCCCACAAAACAACAGTTATAGGAACCCATAACATTTACATATAATCAGCCTCAGCTCCCCTCTTGAACCAGGACAACAGATAGCTCACCACAGAAACCTACACAATCTGGTACCACTCCTCCCACACAATAAACCGATCTGGCACACAGCGAGCCGAATCAATCATGGCACTTTATTATCCTGTCACTAGTCTGCTTCCTGCAAGTGTGTTTACCCTGTCCATGGCCCTGCGATTGTGGCTGTTCAGTGTACATTAAGACAGACATAATTGAGATTGTGGGCGGCCGAAAGTGCAGGGCTCAACCTGTTGTCGTTAATCTGTCATATTGTCGAGAGTCACGGCAGCGGTGACCTACAGGAGGCTGCACCTCGGAGGCACGGCTGATGGCGCTTTGTTGTTCGTGGCAGAGGGCCTCACCTAGTTTAACTTTATTGGTTTGCCACCAACGGAGAGCCCAAAGCAGGCGTGATCTACCGCCCGACCTCTGACTTCAATTTCTCTGCTCTGCTCCTAATCCATGTTAGGTACTTTATGATTAGCAGTGACGCTCTTAAAACTCATCACCTCTGCGTTACACGCCGGTATTCATGAGTTGAGCGATTAAAGATCAGACTGGCGTTCTTATTTTAAAGTGTTATGATGAAAAATAAGTTGGAAAAACTCAAAGGGAGCGTGCAGCCGATGCAGATGCGTAATGAAAGCTTGTAATACTGCGCTTTGTAATATACTAAATTATACAGGCAATCAATTTGAATTAATTGGTAACCCCTTCAGATAGCAGCAGATTCTTTTTAAATTAGATTACTGATGGTTGTGCTGAAAACTCGCCTTCACTTTGTATAAATTAAAGCTCTGGAAAAGCATTTACAAAATAACAAGATATAAATGAATGCAATCGCACTGTTGGAAAAGGTGCTTTTTACAATCACACAACATATTAGAAATAATAGCTAAATCTCGCCTCGGCGGCCTGTTATTAATTACCTGGCAAATAGGACCTGTCTGTTCTCAAACTGAGTTATGGTGGCGGTGAGAGATCGCCAAAGAAAATTAAACAGCAATCAAAGTACATTTCTATCATCATAATTCTGATTGTCAGGATCACCTTTCCCAAGATGGCTCACAGCAGCACAACAAATCCTAGTTTTTAATAAAGGGGCTCAATCTGCTGCCGTTCACATTTTATATTCATGTTGCATCATACGTGTATCCCGCATTCTTATTTCTGGTACGCGACGTGATTTATTCGACACGGAAACGTGAGAGTGCTGCCATGCAACTGGATTTAATTGATGGTTAGAGACGGCGTAGCTTCTAAAGAGTCATCTGTGGCGTCCACTGTGCAAAGCAGCACGATATGTTTACGCCACGCTAAAACGCAGGAACGGCAGCAATAACACCGAGAACCTCCTGGAAGATTTTTTTTATCACATCATGCACGCCTTTAAACCAGCCTTGATTTTTGCACTGCAAAAAAAAAAAAAAAAAATCACAATCGCTTAAATCTCAAAGAGGATGTAAGTATCTGGCTCTGTGTCTTCAGAACGTGGCTTCTTTTATAGCGTGTGTGTGGGGGGGGGGGGGGGGTTATATCAGCCTGGAGACCCATAAGTTATGAAATGTCAGGATCCTATGCATTCTAATTGAGTGTGGAACAGTTAATGGCTGTGGAAATTCAGCCACTTGACGTCTTATTCCCCCGTGTGCCGTTTCGCAGCCAAGCCCATGAGCCTCAATTAAATGACAAAATGGGCCCATTCTTGAAAATAACAACAATAAAAACACGAGCCTATCTGGCAATAATATCAGGTCTCACCTTGAATCAACAATGGTCACAGCTTGCAAATGACTAAACAGAGACACAGAGACAGGGGGGGGCGATGTGAGGTATTACTAGCAGCTTAATAAAAGACTACAGTGCACTGTACTAGAGCTGCAACTAATAATTATTTTCATTATGGATTAATCTGTTGATTATTTTCTCTGTAAAGGCCAGTGGTGGAATGTAGTACATTTACTCAAGTACTTTACTTGCGTATTTCCTTCTACTACATTTCAGAGGGAACAATTATACTTTTTACTCCACTACATGTATGCTTTATGCTTAAATAATAGGATGCTGTACTAAACTACTAATATACCCAGTAGTATACAAAGTATTAGGGCTGCACGATTATGGCCAAAATGCTTACGATTATTATCACGATTATTTATCATCTCCCCAAAAGTGAAGCCAATACATATCGCTTGCCGGTTGGTGGCTGGCTGTTAGTTTAGGAAGCGCTTGATTTAATATGCTGAGGAGTTTTCTATGAGCGGGGCACGGATTTCAAACGTTAATATCACAGTGGATCGTGTTCATTTAATTGCGGGAAGCCAACATTATGATCGCAATTACTATTCGATTAATTGTGCAGCACTACAGTGTATCTACAATTGGCTCCACATTGATGAACTACAACATTAAAATGCTCTTGCACGTATTTGTTGGTGATAAAAGCAGCATAACATAATACTTTTATAATATAACAATGTCAAATTTTTAGTAAGTAAGTAGTAAGTAACATTTTGAATTCAGGAGTTTTGCTTGTAATGGAGTATTTTTGACTTTGGTATTATCTATAATGAGTAGGATTTTCCAAAATAACAATATACAGACTGATACATAAATACTCCCTCTCAATCATCACTTATGACCCACTACAAGTGTGTGGCGGTGTCTGTACTGTATCTGCAGAGACCTTGCAGCCCTCTGCTTGTATTTTCTTATTTTGCCGTGTTCGGGACGTTTCTGGGCATCAACCTCTATAAAAACGTAGCGACCAGATGCCAGATCTTAAAGCACGGATCCGAGAGGAAGCTACGACAATGGCGGATACAGCGCCGGGTTAGCTTTCACCCGCTGGCGAGCACCCTAACTGTTAACCGTGGTCAGGGCAGGGGGCGTACGCTTCCGGTGTCGTTGAACCAGGGAAGAGGGGCCAACTTTGAATGTCGTGTTTACGAACCGCAACTGGTAAATCCGACTCATTCTGCCTTTAAGTAAAGGATCTAAGTACTTCCTCATTCTCAATCAATCCATTAATCCTTCGGTTCATGAAATGTCAGAAAATATTACAAAAAATGGGCATCACAACAAAGCTGACGTCTTCAAAGTTCCTGTTTTGTCTGACAAACAGTTCAAACCCCCAAAATATTCAGTTCAATATCAGATAAGACAAAGAAAATTTGCAAATATTCATATTCAGAATTAATTATTGTATTGGCATTTCTGCTTAAAAAATGACTTAAGCGATAATTTGCAGATTAATTTTCTGTCCAAAATGTTAAAATGTGTTTAGGAATGAATGAGAAAAAGCATTTAATTAGTTAAACTTCAAGCTGTCACCCAGCAGGTAAAACTCAGCCCGTCCACTGTACCCACAGGACTAGCAGGAGTTCTTGTCAGACTCAGGCCTACTTTTTCCACCAAACTAGATCATGTCCCAAAATAACTCCCCCCCAAAACTTAAAGTTACCTATGTGTTACCGAGTGAAACTTTTAAAATCCAGAATCAATAACGCTTAAACCTTTTCCCATTTTCAGCAGATGTCTGCAACCCATAAATACACATGGAGCATGTCCTATTAAATCCTGTGATATGGTGAGGGGCTAAATATTGACCCGATCCTGATTGGAGCAGATTTTTTTCACACTCTTGCTTATTGTTTTTACGACTCTTTGACTTTAACCCCTTTACTGCTTCGCTGATTTCATGCAACAAACAATAGCTTTTCAATAATTCAATTTATAGCTCGCCGTAAATGGAATTCAAAGGACAATGCTGTTGCAAATGAACACGGACGCTGCTGTTGGCTCCGGCGACGCCCCGGTTGCCAGAGGAAAAGGGAGGATATTTATTTTACGATTGCCTCACATTCCCATTAAAACGGGGGAAGCTACATTTCCAAGTGCGTGTGTGTAAATGTAATATACAGAGTTAAAAGAGACAGATGGTGGAGTGAAACTCTCGTGTGGCAACGCTGTGCGATGGTATCACTAGCAGCCAGTGCCAATGAAGGAATCCTCCCAATACCCAACCAAGGCCAGATTACATCTATTAATACATGTTCATGTGCGTCTATCATGTGCCTGTTCACATACATGTTCGTGCGGGCGGTCTGATCCGGACGCGCACGCATCGCTCGGCATTTATCGGTATAACGCCAAAACACTGAGAAGCGGGAACGGATCTAAGACACAAGCACAGAAATGAATTACCATTCTATTTATTTATCCAGGCCTTTCTGTCAATCACGGCAATAATCAGAACTAACTCATTCAAATTTTGAGAAAATGAAGGATGCATTCCCTCCAATTTTCAATTTGGAAGTGGCAACTATGGCCATGATGAATGTCTGAATAGTCCATCTTCTTCCTCTCATTTCTCCTAACCTTTCTTGACAGCTTAGATATTGCCTACCTGGTAATTTGCTTCTACAATAATTGTTACTGTGAGATTTCCCTCAGCTTTTTAACAAGGATTCTTAACACCCTCTGTAGGTGACAAAATGCAATTACAAACACAAGTGCCCCATCGTGACTGGTCATCAGCAGCTGCCACCTCCATTCCCCCCGGTCCCGACTGGTTCCATTAATGGGAAGAAACAAACCAAAAGACATGCAGACAGATTCAGCAAACATTTGCAGCGAATAAAGCTTTAATTAAAAGATATGAAGCGGTTTTATTGATTAACAACGTCGGTGATTAAAGTGTACGGCTGACATTTTTTTCGAGGCTCGCTGCTTTGTTCCACTCTCGGAGATCATTTGTTCGTGGCGCGGCCCTGTTTATTGATAAGTGTGTTTGATGAATGCAGATGCGGCTGTTTGGAGAGCGAGCTCGCTGATGGAGCGATCATATTGTGCGAAAACACCAGGGCTCAGGCAAGAACAGCTGTTGCGGCTCCATCCGCTGGGACGCCGTGTTTCACCGCCACCCCGGGTGCGCAGGCAGGCGCGCTGCTGTAAAGCTGCAACCGAACATATTCACAGCGTCCTAACAACTCTATGAATTTTATGACACATCGCCGGAGCGCTCTCATCTCTGTCCGGCACTAAAACCTTAATTATTGGACTAATTGCTATGGCTATATTCATCCCGCTGGTAATCCGTTGGTGATTACATTCTGTGCTCAATACCAGGCTTATCCTTTAATTAAAAGGATTATTAACCTTTAAAGTAGAGCCATGTGGGATTAAACCCTCCAATGTTAGTGTCAAAAGCGTTCTTTTACAAAAACAAGCTGAGAATGAGGTGCATCGTTTCAATCATAATCAGGAGACCGTGGGCTGGTCTACACGTTACAGCAGCAATAAGCCATCATCCACATCTCCTACAGACACATTACTCCTGGTGGGCTAACAATCACTGCAAATAGATGGATAATGGAAAGCAGGTCGGACCAAGAGAACAAGGTAAAAGGGTGAATGAGTCAATGGTAAAAAACTAAATATAATACAGACAGCGAGATCTTCAAGGTCTTTCACCTTCAAAGCAGGTGAGTTCAAAGCAGCGGCGCTGGAATGAGATTTGAAGTGGGGGGGGGCCAGCTTTGGACGACGTAATACAGTGTTTACCACAGGATTTTGAGAGACTGTGGTGGGGGACCTCGGACCCTCTAGGGGGGTCATGCTCCCCCGGAAGAAAATTTGGAACATTTTAAAGTGAAATGCATCAATCTGGAGCACTTTGAGAGCAAAATTATGAGGCTAGATCTATGAAGAACTCGGTGCTCTAGTAAACAATTTAATCATAAAGGTTGTGTGGATATGAACGCTGATGGCAAAAAGTCACACGGCATAAGCATGGCAAAGGAGACGGGGTGCCGACATCGCCGCAGACCCCTCGCACTGAGGACAGTCGCGCCAGGACAGCGAGAACTCCGTGGCCCCGGGCAGCGGCGAGGCGTGTTGTAAAACTCACGGTCGGGCCTTTCCAAGCAGACCTCGATCGCGGTGCGCAGGACGATGCGCCCTGCGAGGGACCAGCCCACCAGTTGAGATGAGTAAAAATATTTTCGGTTCATTATGAAACTGTAGCGGGCTGGATGTAAGATCACTTTGATTTCATTTGAATTAGGCCACATAATGGTTGATTACGATTGGATAAAGATCCACAACACACTCCGCCGATTGCAAAATATGCATACATTTATTATTCAATGCTTTTTTATTGGGCATCAACCTCGCGTTTACGCACGTATTGTCAAAAAAAATAGACTTGAAGAGTAAATAAAGTTCAGGTCGCGGTTACGTGAGACACAGCTGAGACGGAGCCGTGCAGACAGCTGCTGCACAGATTAAAACGAGAGCGCATCTGTAGAGTAAAAACACTTCTGACTACCTCCAGTGTGGACATGCAGAGAGTGGACGGGAATGATAAAAATAGCCCCCTTGGCCCCCCCCCCTACTTCCGGCGCCCATGGTTCAAAGTTCAAAGTCACCCTAAGTGGAGCGCGATTAAAAATCATTGGAGCTCTCGAAAAACAAGAGCGCAATCTCGGACAATGAAGAGGATGGATCGGCGCGGTCGAGGGGTTTGATGGCGAATCATCGATCGACACGAGGCCTCTTCATGTACACCTGTGTGAGAGAAAATGTACGGAGGCTCCGATTTACGAATACATGAATATAAACAATGTCGAGTTGATACCGCCGGTGTCACTGCGGTCATCCGACGCGGCGTCATTTTGTCTGATCAATACCTGCCCTCATCAATAATGTAACAGAACTATTTGGCACCAATGAGGCGAACATGAACCGTGAGCAAGAGACCATGATGCTGAACCCCCCCACCAACCCCCCCCCCCCGGCCCTCCTCCTCCCGAAGCTGAGTCAAGCAGTTCGAATCAAGAGCTGTTTGCCCATGCCAAAGCCACGCTGCATTATCCAGAGCAAGTCTTCATTTGAATGTCCTAATTAGTTAATTAGTTGGTGGTTAAGGATGATATGAGCATCTCATCAATCTCTCTATCTCTAAAAATAAACACCCTGGGACGGCGGTGGTGAGTCATTAGAATACTGATGACTGTGGGAAGTGTCTGTGAGGATTAGAGGTCCGCTCGTGACACTCCATATTTCCACAAACCGCCCCGGCTCCGTAAAGAAGACTAAAGAGCCATCGCCCGTGAGCATTGTATGGATGACAAACCAAGCGTGACATAATGAGTTTACAGAAAGTCTGAGGAGCTCAATTAATGCTTTTTCATGCGTGGCTTTTGGGATCCATTTACTTGTTTATCACTGATGGAGGGAAAATGATAATTAGACATGAGAATGAAAGTTGTTGTCACGCACACAGATTATTTAAAAACAAGTTTATTCTAAGGGAAGTGTGCACTATGACTTTTATTAAAGTGCTCTCGGTCGCCGTGCGGACTTTGAACAATTACTCCAGGCAAAGTAAGAGCAGTGCAGACAAGAGTTTGTTCTTCATTTCTGCAGCGGAATATATGAAGGAAGGAGGGGAGAAAGAGGAGGAAAGAATAGGTTAAAAATAGTTAGCATATGGCAGCGTATGATTGAGTTTCCAGGGCTCTGAAAATTCACTCTAATTATTCAACGCTATCCCTTCTGTCATCCTTCCCTATACGCGTTCCTTTGCGCGGAAGTGCAAGTGACTCCAACTAATATACATAATTCTGCTACTTAATTGGCACGGATCGGGTGAAAGTGGGCTAGGAAACCTCCTTAGAGACTAATAGGGGCACATATCATTGGCTCCATCAGAACAGCAGTCCCATAGGTGATAGAAGTCAGCAAATATTTCATGAGCTGCACTATCAGAGCACCTCACCTCTGGAGTCCTGCGCACTATCCTGCGAAGAACACTTCCCAAACAGTTCTGCTGTCAGGTGTATTTATAGCAGGCGGGCTGATGACTGATGCTAATGCCGTGGAAATTATGCAGTGCACTATTGCTGTCATAACAATATGTTAGACTTAAACAGGAAGGTTAACTAAACTAGTCATTTAAGCCATAAGTGGGCCAGTGGCGTACGTCTGCGTCCACGGATACGGATTAAGCTTAGTGCTGCAGTAGTTTTCATAGACGTGGTCCTAGATTTAGCCTGGTGTTGATTTTAATAAGTTGGTGTTACAGGGTAAGAGGGTTACTCAAGGGCTAAAGGGGGTATTAAGTTAAACTGTCATTGAGAAAAAAAGTCAAAGGTTAACCCTTGTGCCAGAAGGTAGACGGTAGAGATGAAACGGTAATGAAAATTTCATATCACAATGATAGTGACCAAAATGATCACAGTATTATTGTTCATATGTGCTGAAAATATGCTGTTGCGTTTGAGTAATTACAATGAGGCCCAACATTCAACATAAAGGAGGAGTCTTGTATAGGAGTCAACCCACGTTACAGGTCCACCTGTAGGTGTGCTTGTAAGGTGGTCCACCTTAAAGGTCAGTCCACCTTAAGGCTAAGAGCTAACCCCCTTCACATTAATCCTTTAAGCCGGAGATATACTTGCTTTTTAACCAGGTGTTCGCATATCAACCGACGGCGAACCCAATTGTTACATGCTTGCCTACAGTATGTACTGCCAACACGTTCTCATCCCAACTTGTCACATGCTGATGCTTTGTCAGACCCCTCGGCATCACTTTTCGGTCGCAGTAAACACAGTGCTTAATGTTAAACAAAAACACTTGCTTAGGTTTAGGCAACAAAACCACTTAGTTAGGTTTAGGAAAAAACAACATGGTTGGGCTTAAAATTACTACATTACAAGGACAAATATTTATCAAGAAATGTATGTGCTGTTTTGTGTTTCCATTACTTTGTCCACTCCTGGTGGTCGTGCAGTAGTCAAGATGGTCAAGTCAGAACAAGTATGATGGTTTAACAGAATTAACTGTAAGTTTAGTGTCATTTGAATTTTTGCTAGTTTATTTTACATAGCTGAACAATAAACTATGTTTTTGGGAAATACATCGTCTTACTTGTGTGAGTGATAACAGTCTGACAGATAACATAATTGTCTACCTGCGTCCAGTATTCAATAGGGGTCACTCCCAGTATTAGCTACGTGCTTACTATTAGTTAGCACTGGTCAACTTCTTCTACTGTATGATAAGCAGTTTTGCATCTGAAAAGATGTCAGTGTTTTAAATTACCAGCATTCACAGATTTTTATAAATTTAATGTAATGAAGTCAAGAATGCTAATGCTAGTATTTTAGGTGATCTAATTTACAAGTAGCTGACCATATTCAGGGATAGACTAATATTTTAAGGACTGGCCCAACGGGCCACCAAGCCCCTAAAATGGGTGGCCAAACTACATTTTTGGTTGCCCAAATGTAAACTTATGTAAAAACAATACAAAAAAGACAATTTAACGCAACTTCACACAGCCTTCCTTAACTGTGACATTAACAGAATGAAAATATGTAGTTATTTATTTACATTGAAAACTCAAGTTCTTTGTTCTCTCACAGTCTCTTAGTGCACACACTACAAAAGATACAGTCTATCTCTTTCGCATAGAAACACAAATCAAATGATTAGGAAATTAATTATTGTATTTTTCTTTTTAAATGTTTGCTTTGATTAAAAATGTTTTATTAGTAGTTAAAATTGTGTATTATAAGCTGCTTAGAGCTAGTGTTAGGAAGTTAAACAGGTCATAATTCCCTCTCTAATAATCTATTTTATATTGCTGTGAAAACATCTCCTTCAAACAACTGGATTTATTCAAGTTTCTCGACCAAAAACTAAATTTTACAAGATTACATTTGAACATATCCTGATAACTTTATAATTTACCAATGCAATCTCATTCTCAAGAGACCTAATAAAACTTGTTGGCCACTTTTTGTGGCCACGGGGCCATGGTTAATGTTGAACCCTATTCATGTGAAAATAAAACAAATTGGGCCTATCGTTAAGAAAAGTAGATTACTCTAAAAAAAAACTATCTTGAGAAGTCAATCAGTCTGCATATATCTGTATATTACCTGTTTTCTAGTCCCCTCTATCATGTTTGTTTTAAATTCATGAAACAAATTGATTTGTATTGGAAAGAAGCAAAATAATCTCACCCCAGCAGATTGTTTTCAGTTGTTAGAAAAAAGGTTGTTAGAACATAATAATAGAAAATGACTTGTTAATATGGAGACTATCTGCCAGACTTGTCACATAATGTATCATCATGAATTACTTATACAAGCATTTAACTTTGGGGGTAACACTTGAGGTGATGCTAGTCAGTATCAGCCACCACAGTGTTGCTATCACGAAGCACAAGAATGCATGGACGGTTAAATCAACCAACCAATCTCCCAACAACTCGGTGTATTCCTAAAGGACGCAGCCCTTTAACCTTTCTGAAATGTAGACCGCCGCAACAATCAAAATGATTGGTCCCTTCCTCCTCTGATCGTACATGGTAATCGACGCGGTCAGCGGCCTTTTGGTTGAAACCAAAAACCTTCAGAAACGCAACGCCAAATAGTAAAACCACGCCGCAGTAAAAGGCTCACACTATATCAAAACAAATTGTGGCCAGTGAAGGAATCAATTTTTGACATTTCACCTCCATCTATCGAGAGTTCACTGACCCTGGCTTTTAAATTTACTGCTCCGCACGGCCCCAATCAAAGTGTTTGTCAGCAACGCGTTTTGTCGAAAGTTTTAGTGTAACACATTGCAGATCATGACATGTATGGATTTAACGGGCCCTTGAGCCGCCCTTATATATCTCATGTCGTTCACACGGGATAAATATCTTAGCTCTCGGTGTATAATAACACAGACGGAGATTTGTGGATGAGACCCCCCCATTTCTAATCTTAGATCCATTAAAGTGCTTCTGAATGAATCATCAAAGCTATTGATGTCACTATGGGCTTGTTAGCTGGATCCTGGAGTCAATAACAATTTCTGATGGGGTTTGTGGGGATGGTCACAAACAGTAGCTTTTCATGAGCAATTGTAATAGCGTCTGTTGAAATACATATGTACAGTGAGCATGTGCTATTTGTATTTACATTTTGCTTCTCGAAGATTAGGAGACGTCAGGGTAGTAAAAATGTGAAACGTTCAGTTGTGTTTTTGTAGAGTCGAGCACGTCGTAGCACAAAGTTTAGATGGCGTGTCAGCAGTCGGGAAAGAGATAACCAGCAAAGAGGAAAACGTAATCCCAAATCTTTCTTTTTCCAGGAGCAAACACAACCAACAAAACCGTCCGGGTTTCTTTTGAGAATCAGAGAGAAGAGAACCACTCAAGCCGAGGATTCCCTCTAAGCGGCGGCAGATGACGTTCTCCATCGCGGCGAGAGGCTGCTCGGCTAGCCCGGGGAGAGGGATCATGAGTACAATATTGACTTTAAATTACAGCAATAGCTGCTGCTCATGCTGTCTCAGGACCATGCTGCGGATCAAACACAAAGATCAGGCCCGGATTAGGCGAAAGCCACTGACAAGCGCCGAGCCGCCTCTCTGCTGCGGCAGCACGCGTACCCGCACAGCACCTCCCAAATCTCACACTAAGCTCTCCCCCGCCTCTCGACATGCAACACACAGACCTTTACACTCGTCTCGTTTGGATTTCAAAGGCGAAATTGATTACAAACAAAATTATCTAAACACAAGGGGTAAAGGCGGTTTCTTGTGTGCGTGTGTGTGTGTGTGTGTATAGACTTTGTCAGGAGGACACGTTTATTGTGAGAGACGGCAGCGTTTCCTCCCTGATGGCGAAGACTCTCACGTTCGCTCACAGGATACAGCCCCGCGTTCTCGCAACGCCTTGTAACTGGGCTTTTATTTTCCCTTTTCCTGGCAGTTAAACACAAATAACAGCACGGATGATGTGCTGGGATGCATTGTCTGCGCTCGGGGAGGAGTGCAGGATATGACTGGTGTGATAAATGATCACGCCTTGCGCCTGGCGTGACAAAGGAACTGCGGCACAATCTGCATGTGCTCCATCCTTTCGCCATCATTAGGTGTAATTGGGACTCATGGCGAGGCGTGTTCTTTTTTCGGGGGGAATGAAGCCGCCGCAACTCCTAATAGGACGAAGGGAGACACGTACCAGGGCCACTGCTACGGCTCTAAAAGTACGTCCCGGTATCACACAGCCTGCATGTAAACGGGAGCTTCAACAGATATGCGCTTGTGTCAAATCTCCTTAACTCTAATGTCAGACCGACTTCTATTGTCATGTCAAACTACCCTTTTTGATGTTGACCTTCAAGGGTGCACACACACACACACACACACACACACCGGGGCTGTTATTGGCATCTGTCTGAGGAAGGTGGATCACGTTCCTTCACTCTAAACACAGCACCAAAAAAACCATAACACCCAGTCAGGCACTGATTACAGCGCTGCTCATTAGCTATAATGGGGATGCATGTGGAATTTACAGCATTGTGTAACGAGGTTAAAAACAGACTCATGAATCCTAGTATTCATGCACCCCTTTTTTCCCGCAGCGCTATTATTCATCATTAAGAGGAGAATATCCAAACACAGCTGAGTGTGTACAGCAAGTTGGGACTAAACTGGCAGAGTAATAATAGATGTGGAGGGGTAAATGAGCGTGCAAGTTGGCCCTGTTTGTCAACCAAACACTCCAAGACCCCCATGTGCACTCTTTAAAAACGCAGTAAGTTCCAGCAGCAGCAGCAACACAAAGTCTTTGTTTCGTGACCTCAGCCTGTGTATCCTTTCCCCCCTCCTTTGAATCAAAGCCCCCCCACACCATCTTTAGCATTTAGAATTAATTGCACAGTTATCCTCAAATTAATTCCTAACTGTTTTACAACACACAGAGAGAAAAGGGCAAACCAATTATTATTCTGTTTTCACCTTACAGAGGGGGATATTATGCAAATGATCCTCTCTACATGAGAAGGAAAAGGGGCTTTATTTTCCTCAGCAGATGCTGCCTAGACAGTCTAGCGTTCTGTGGGGGGACAGGAAGTGGGGATGCTGTGAAGATCTGATCGCTCCACCTGGCTTCCTACCGACTCCATATCCGAGCAATAATAGAAAACACACTGATTAATTATTTAATTCAAAGAATCATTTTTTTTTTTTTTTTCTATATTTCATGCCGGACAACTAAGGTTAAAGGAATGTTCCAAGTGCTGTCTGGAAGTATTTTACAACTTCTGCACTTACGAGCTAGAGGTGTTTCTTGATGGAAGACAAAGTCCCCGTGGCTACGCAGACCTGCAAAAATGTTTTATTTGCTACTTTCCCAGGAAGAGAATACATACTAAGAGAGAGAGAGCAGCGAGCCTGTGAGCCAGACATCAAGGAGTGGCTGACAGGATGGGTTTCAGAGAGGACAGGGGGCATCTCACCTCCCTCGGCCGCTCCGCGCTTCTGACCACAGCGAGTGTTTATTAATCTGAGACCTTGAGACCTCGGAGAAGTTGCTAAACGAAAACTAGACGCGCAGCATTTCCAACTTCTTAACAGTCAAGAGCCACAATGCTTCGCCAAAGAGCCTGATTTAAAAAACGGCTTCTTCTTCTTCCCCTTCCAAGGTGGAACAAACAAAAGCGTTAATGAGCTGTAATGATGAGTTAAGGTCAAAGCACTTATCATCTTTACAAATCAGGAGAAGATGTGCTCATGGAAATAAGCTCCCATGAGTATCCATCATCACCTCAAAAAAACTGCATGCAGTGGCACAGCTCCAGGTGCTCGAGCAAATTGGGCTTTCGATGTGGGATGGATCAAACGCTGGCTCAATATTCATTACTCTCCCTGACTGTGATCCGCCGCGGTTCCGCGAGTGGGTGAGGGTAATTGTGTACCTCATTGTGCGCGTGTTTGGACCCAAACTTAATCATGATGTCAGGCTGTTAATAAAAGGTTATTAAAGGAACAAAGATCCAGGTTTTACATATGTTAGGCAAGGGGAGGTCTCGGGAACTCCCGTCTCTGAGGTAAACACGGGCCGTCATGACAAATGATGCACATGCTGAGATCAGATAGTTAACAAGAGATCCCCTTATTAACCAGGTCTGCATAGATAATTGGCACTTGAGCCTCACATTTTGAATCTGGCCTGAGCAGTGTCATTTATCACGAGCCCGAGCATGCTGTCAGGGCTCCGTAATAAGCTGCAGTAACTGATGAATCAAGATTAAGCAGATAGATTGAGAGAATGAAGGAGGAGGGAAAATGGGCCACAGCCACGTCGCAGGGGGGCTTCGCTTTGATATTCGTAACATTAAAGCGGTATTATTCCTTTACAGGGAGGGATCCATCCTGCATTAGAGGCTGTAGCTGTAAAATAGCTCCAGCACCGACAGCGTTCATGATGAAGAGTCTCGATGCAGATTGCAACACTTTGCTCTAATCTGCATATGCTGCGTGCAAGCTGTTTGACCCGGAGAGGGAGGATTTGTGAATAGTTGGCTTGGTAGAAGATTTCGTCAGCCATCTTCGGATATTTTCTCAAACAATTCTTAAGAGCTCTTAACCCATTTGTGCCCGTGACCAAATGTCCTTTGGTGGAAGTGTTCTCTGAGCTTGCCTGAGCACAAATGTGGAGAAATCTTCAAAATCGGTCAAATAATTTGGCAGAAAGGAGAGTTTCAGCCAAATTATACTATATCTAGTCTTTGAGCTCATGGGACCACTGCTTTACAATAGACTCCATTATGTTGTAGGAAAAAAACAGTAGTCCCATACGCCCAAACACTAGATATAGTATAAAATGGTGCTATCTCAGAAACTACAAAGAGCACAACCAAGTATTTGCTATCTATGAACTCATAACAAGTTGAATATCAAAGATATGCATGCATATGCGGTGCAAACAATATATTTCATATGGAAAACATTTAATAAACACAACATTTTTCCTCATTTTTCAAAAAATCCTGACTTTGATTATTAATAAAAGTGTGATTTTTAATGTGATCTAAAAATTTCAAAGTTGTACCGTTAGATACTTGCCCAAAGTATGTCCGTACCAAATTTCAAGACTTTAGACCAATCAGAACAAATGTTGTGGCAATTTTCCTTATCATACTAAATATAGTCTTTGGGCACAAATTAAAAAAATGTATGATAATGAAATGAGAAAGTTCCTCAGCAACAGATTTGATATGAATCGATTAATGTTAAACTCTGGTTTTAGCTTTTCAAGTGTGAGGAATTTATGCTTTTCTTTGTGATGTATGATCAACTGAATATTTTTGGGACTGTTATTCGGATAGAAAGAGCAACTTCAACATGTCACCTTGGGCTCTGAGAAACTATCATTTTTCTGGGACAAAACTATGAGTCAAAAAATCTAAAAAAATAATTATGATGATTAATCGATAGCCACAAGTCAACATTACTTTCATTTGCCATACATAAATATGACTTGTAATAGATCTCATTGTTGCCTCGGGTTCAGCAATAACTATTGTTCACAGTTTGAGCAAATTGTTGTTGTCATACAATATAATAGGCATTAGCTAAACAATGCAGGAGCGCATTACGCCTATTACTGCTGCACAACTATATCAATCAAAAATAAGTACAGCAGATACAACTTCCTCATCAGAGCAACATAATTAGGTGCATTCATTCCAAACTCATTGGTTTCCACTTGCTGGTCACTGCTCTGTTTTCATAGCCTTTTTAAATGTGATTATAAATCTGCATATATGTGTGTGTGTGTCCACCATCCCTGTGTTTTTTTATCTCACTGGTATATAAGTGTAGATAATTACAGATGATGGGCCGGTGATCAGCTGCAGGTATGGGAGCCACCTCAGGCCTCGCCCAGCCTTGCACCTCCAGCACTCCCCCCGCTCTGTCAGGCATGTTTGGCAGCGTCTCCTTTCCCTAAGTCTCCAGCTGTCCAGTGGGGTGCGCCAAGTCACAGCAGGAGTGCCTGCCTCTCCATCTACGGCCCATCTCTTTCTAGGAGATGTGTGTGTGTGAGTGTGTGTATGTTTGGTGTGGGGGGGGGTGGGGGTGTGTGGGGGTCGACTCTGTACTCGCATTACTCACTAGCAGACGGAGCACGCTGCCAGCGCCCAGCATGTCCGCCCACACGCCCCTGCCCTGCCGCTTAGACCTCACGGTTGGAGGAGATGATGGAGAGAATCTGGGATCCAGGAGGGGGGTGGATCCAGAGGAATCTGAGAGACAGACAGAAGCCCAGAAGCTTACTTCCATCCCACAGGCCGACCCTCGGACAGCCCGACCTGATATGGTAGTCTGAAGTCTCCTTGTTGGGGTTCTTTCGGGGTGGGAGGGGGGGCGGGGGGGGAAGCAGGAGGGGTGTTTCTGTGAAATGACAGCTAAATGATTTGTTTGCTTTTGAACGATCACCCTCCCCTTATTATTACTGAATTCTACAGGCGTCTTTCTGAGCAAAGTGAAGCTGATTTTGATGTGGACAGTGCAATTTTTTAATTCATTATCAAATTTATAATTGGCAGCTCAAGAGGAACATATTTACAAAACCGGCAAAGTATTTGCTCCTTAAGAATTATGTGTGATTGCAAAAGTTTAAGAAGCACCACTTTGTTCTTGGTGTCTGTAGAATAATAATAATAATAATAATAATAATAATAATAATAGCAGAATAAATGACTTCTAGCATACAAAGAAAAAAGGATAACATTTATATCTACATGTAGCAATTAGTCATATGTTAAGAAAGCAGATTAGTGAAGAGTTATAGCAGAATATTATTGAAAACGGCGTAGAAACAATAAAAAAACAGCAGTCAGATCATGTTCATCATGAACATTGGGACAAATTCTCAACAACAAAACCCTCATCCAAATATAAGTATACATATACAGGGCTCATTACTAGCAGAACAGCATTACTTTCATGTGCCCACAGGGGGCTCTAGTGTACCACACATTTTACTGCCCGGACTCTGTTAGCTGGCTGCTCAGAGACCAGGACGCTGATTGTGTTGAGGGTAGACCTTTTGAACTGCTGTGCTGTACGATTGATATAAACATTAAGCGAGCTTATACACAAATCAGAACATAAGCATGCTGTAATGGTGCAAATTAAACACAAAACAGGGTAAAAACAGTTAAAGAGATGTACTCACAATGTAATGTAGCACTGCATCAAAGTGGTACAAAAAGAAACTGTAAAAAAAGCTGAAAGCTTTGAATACACACCTTATCTTGATCCTGATATTTCTGACTATATATGTGTGTGTGTGTGTGTGTGTGTGTGAAATTCCAAGGTGGTGAACAGTACTTGATGAGCTAGCTCTGGAGACCTCTGAATTTTAATGATGTTGGAGATGATATTGTGTGTCCTTCAGCTTGTTATACTGACACAAGCACTCCATAAATCATCATACCTAGCTATCGTAAAATCAATACCAAACTGCTACCTCAGCGCTAACCCGTAATAAGTTTTTCAGCCATCTAACAGCTTAAACTTTGCTGTAATGCCGTTCGACCTATAGGTTAAGATCAGAGCATGCTTAATTTGTTTTGTAATAGAGACTTTCTAATCCTTAATGAAGCGCCTATTAGGGAGGCTTTTGTTGGCACATTGGTGATCAGTTGGTGGAACAGCCACCGCAATTAAGTTTGAATCTTTGTCCTGGAGCAAAAAAAAAAAAAAAGGAAAAAGAAAATAAAAAAGGGGGGTGGAGGAAAAAAAAAAAAAAAAAAGGAAAGCTTGAACGGTCAATAAATGTTAATCCAGTCAGAACTCGTCTGCGCCTTTGAACAGGACTCACGCTGGGTTTTTTTCACATGCACTTGTTTCATCCTTCCCTAAGAGAGGCCATCCCTTAAGGATACTGCCACTGATCCTGAGGCCAGACTACCACTCACTAATAAGAGCCCATGTGTAAGCAATAGTGTCCACATTAAACACATTATTACCAGGCTTTGTGTAAAACATAAGCCATAAATACACTCACAGAAATTGCTCTTTAAAAAAATAAATTGGTTTTCCATGAGAATGTAGAAATAATGAGACTACATTATTATTGTGAGGAAGTTCAAATAAATAAAAAAGGTGCCATTAGTTTTGTGTCACGGCTTGATAGATGCTACTTTTATCTTCTTCTTTTTTGCACTAAAATGATCTCGGCGACCTTCATCCTGAACGCCAAACAAGATGCAAATAACAAAAGGAAAACTGAAAAATGACAAGCCTCATGTAACCTTGTGGGCTTGTTTTGTTTAGGATGATAGCTATAACTGGGACAGCATTTCCGAGACACACACAACATATGTAAAAGCCTTTGCACAAGAGAGAAGCCATTGCCACAATTTCTGAAGCGTAAACAGCTTATGAAAGTCAAATGGATATGTGGCATAATCTGACACGGCGAGTCGCTGCTTCAAAAAACATCCCTAACAAACCACGGTGCCAGACAACAGCGACGACGGTTGCATGTTTTTAAACGCTCCACAGGTGATCGTGTGCTATGATACATCAGCCGGGCGCAAGTCAACAAATGAAATTAAGTCGGGTATTTAACATGAGAACTTTTGTTTGACAAAAACAGTATTACACCAAATACTTGAGAAATAACAAATACCAGCTTTGGGTTTCCACTCCAGTATTTACAAAAAAAACACAAAAGGCTAACATGGGTCACAACCCCAAAATTTCAGGTTCCAAAGATTAAGCGTTAAAGTGGCACCACTATCGGCTTATAACTCATGTTCCTTTTGGCGAGGGGAACACCCACATACCCATGGTTTTTTGGGGGCTGCTGACATTGGCTGTGATTTACACGCAGTAAGAGGTGGTGACCAATTGTCAGAGGTCTTGCTGGCTGACCCCGAAACATCTGTGTTTAGGGTCGGCTGCTGATTACACAGCAGACAGGGGGACAATATAACCCTGGCAACAGTGCAGCCTGAACAATATTAGCCTTGAATGGCTGCAAACACATAATGTGATTTTTAATGTAATATTGTGGCAAAACAGGCAAATATTCACCCAAGGGTCCACGCAGTGATACTAAAGTCTCATGTTATGTTCTGTTTTGTCAAAAATAGTTTGTTAAAGATGAATCATTATTACTGATAAATCTTTATGCCTGAAGGTGAACTTCCATCTTTTTCTGATACCGACGCAAATGTATAAATCACAGTTAGTTTCCTGACTTAAGGGGGAAAATTAACCTTAAAACAGAATTGTGTACAACATTTTTATTTTTTGTTAGTTACATGTGGCTCAGTTTGTTTGTGAAACAATTATTAACGATCACAATCAGTCTTATGATGTTGGACATATTGGCTAATTGAATTATATCTCAGAACGTAAATATGAAATAAATATATATAATGCTGTTTTCAGAGACTGTAATTGTTTACATAGAGGTTTTTTGTTTTTTTTAGATGAGGTAATGCAGTCTCCCCCATTAACACACTTTTTCCTGTTAATTTACACAGCATGTTATTATCTTTCTTGTCACTCAAAATCTGATATATTGTCAGATTATACAAAGTATGTTCATTTATTTATTTTCCTAATAAAATATTCGTTTTTCTCAAAAATGCCACCATCCTGTTGTCTGGTATTCACAACACGGCTTGTGGTCTAAGTGTTAGTCTGTGACAAAGTTCGAATAGCAAGATACTTACATTCACCAAATGAACAATTGATTGAGTGTAAACCTCAAAGTTTTTTTCAAAAGACTACAGTTGGTGCTTTGTTTTAATCAGATTATGACAGACATTTTAAGCTTTTTATTTTGACGTTTCTTTTTTTCTTTTTCATGTTTTTAACTTGGTGGCGACGTTTGCTCGTGTTCAAACACCTAAGATAACCACATCAAAGGAAGGACAGCTGTACGTGATTTCCTTCATGCACATTTACCCTTTAAGAAGGGGGACTCAGTCTGGTTTTGTGTTGTTCAGGATTTAGGTGTTTGGGGCAGACACAAAAATCAAGAGCATTTGTTGCACTGAAATATCTTCGACGTTGATTTTCAATAAGGAATCAATACGTGTACTTGGGTGCAATTTGCGGCAGGTTTTGTAACATCAGTGTCGTGTTTGTTCGTGGCGACGGCAACATCATGAACCTACAAAAGATGTTGACACGGTGACTTTGCAGAGACGTCTTTTATTTGAATACAGGGGTAAAACGGTAGCAGCCTGGTATCTTGCATGTCTGTCACAGGCCTCCCATGTGGCTGAGGCTGTTAGGGACTGGCGAGGCCAAACCGGGGCAGGGAGCTGCTGCAGGGGGGGAGGGGAGGATTTATAACTTAAGGCCAGAGCTGGGATCCGTCAGTGTGGGCGGGTTGGGTCGTCTTTTTTGCGTGACCTGCCACCTCTGACGGAGCTCTGGAAAGTGCAATCTGACCCTAAATGCTGAGCGGTCGTCCCTCTGTGTCACGAGCCTGCGTCATCTGAATGAAGCGTACTGTAGCGCAATACGCCTCTGTTTATACTGTCTATTTCGATAATGTTTACGTGAAATTAAACTAAAAAAAATGATGCAAAGAAATACAAAATTCTGATAATAAAATACAGCAAAATAAAACCGGCCCCTCATCTGCATGAAAAATACAGCAATGCCTCTCAATTAAACCCGCACAGCGCCAACCGCCACGTTAGGACACGTAGGTGTAGTTTTTCACAATTGTATGATCTGCCAAAAAGTCCAGCCTCGCCCTTTGTTGAGCATCTAACAGGAGGAAGAAACACGGATAATAAAGGTCTCTTTATGATGAGGCTCCTGCACACAGAGCCACAAAAAAAAACTTAAGAAAAAAAAAAGGATCTATCAAGAGGTGGGAATTACATTGCCCTGTGCTGGGGGTGGGAAAATGAAGCAGCCATTTGTGAGCTAGCTAGGCAACATAACCTTCAGAAACATCCTATTTTTCATTAGAGTTGTGTCAGACAGCTATGCCTTTAATAACATTCATCCCCGCACCAAGGAGAGGATAACTCAAGCTTTAGGCACATAATGAATGGGAGAATATGCCCTGGCGCTGTTAAAGAACAGGAGGGCTTGCCAAACAGGCAGAGCTGCACTGCTGCACTCGTGGCAAGCCTTCCACTGCACGCCATCCTCCTGTGTTAACGCCATGCAAATGAACAGTCAGATGCTTCCTGAGGTGGCTCTCTAATGTGGCCTTGTTAATTACTGTCATTAGACTGGGGGGGGTGGGGCTAGGAGAGAGAGAGAGAGGACTAACAAGCCACCGTCCTCATGATCTCTGCATTTGAAAGTCATCTTCGGCGATAAAAACATGTCAGAACCCCAGTAAGAAAATTGCAAATTGCCAAATTTGCTGACAGAGTGGAAAAAAAATTTTCTGCTGACTCCGAGCAGCCCGCCGGTGATGGATGCATTCTTGACACAGTCTTGGTGTTTAGACTTAAGAAATAATGAGTATCAATGTCCCAGCCGTGGAATATGCAAAGATGAAAGAGCGCTGTGTGGGTTTAATTAAGGGAAGCGGAGGCAGGAGCTGCTCTCAAACAGAGTGACCCAACATGATCGGGTTCTTATTGCTGTCACTTTTGAGCTGAAATATGGCCCCGGTAAGGTACCGAGAGCGCTTTAATAAGACCCACGTAATGTCATAGCATGCGTGCCCGAGGCAGCTAGTGCATTGTAAAATGTAGCCCAGGGATATTTTTTGTGCCAGCCGCGTCTTTGGTTTCAGGTTAACATGTAGAAAATCACATCGCTAGAGTGAGGCTCTCTGAATCGGAGGCGGTTTTGTTTTAAGAACAGTTGAATTGGTTTTCACTGCATCATTACAACCACGGGGGGTGTGGGCGCTCATTGTTTCCACAGTCAAGTTAAGTATTTTGTTTTACAAATGCCCTCCGGCAGCTCACACTCCCTACAACAGAGGGGGGGGGGGGGATGTGTGTTTCTCATACTTCAGAGAGCAAACCAAAATATCCCCTATTATGTCTGTGATGCATCAAATCCCTCGCGTGGCCTTGAATTTACTTTCTCCCCCAAAAAACCGGAGGGTGACACAGTCAATATATTCAACACACGAGGCCACGTCCGGGCTAATGCAGAAGACTTTTCCTCCCCTCTCTCTTCTCTTTCTTTGTTTCGCTTTCTCGCTCTCGTTCCTTTCCCCCCTGTTTTTCAAACGTCGGTTGCCGTCGAGGACAAATCAAAGGCTCTATTTTACTAATGTAACACTGAGCAGACTGTGAGGTGGCTGTGGGGATAATGAGGGACTGCAGAGATGTGAAACAGACAGGCTGAAATGGATAATTAGGACAGAAAGTTTCTGCGATGCCAATGGCACTCTACAGGAAATAGGATCATTAAGTTCTATATAAAAATCTCTCTATGTACAGTGCGTCTATATAAAAACCGCTCGTCCGCTTCATCCTCTCCATTACAACTTTTCATTTCGTTTCTCTGTTTAACTCGAGGTGCAGCCCTTACCTCTGTTTTAGAGACATGTCAGATTGTAGCCGCTTTAACTATCTTTATAACTACTTGTGAATATATTTTGCATAATTACTGCTTTTGACCCGCCGGACAAAATACATGAACACTTCTTGTCATTTCGCACGACTGCCCACTTATATTATTCCGCAAGTCCGGCAGTCCGGTGTTATGAAACGTCGGTATGAAAGCCGTGATTGTTAGCATGTGAATGAAAAGGACGCCCTCGCAGGTCTGTAGTGCTCAGGAGTATTTCACATCAGAGGGGTCTGGTGCAGGCAAACTGGATAATGAGCCGCGATAGCTGTTAAAAGACGTTTGAGGGAGATATCACGCTATGTTGCTCTATTATGATTAGATTTCTCCTTGACAATATGAAAAGATCAAATCAATATCTACTGAGATTTTGATGATCCACAAGCCACCCCCATCCGGTTTCCTCCCCCCCCCCCCCTTCCCCAGGCTCTGTTGAGAGAGCATGATCTGACATCACCACGGTAACATCAGGCTTTTCTCTGCTACTGTGGAAATATGTAAACTTCGATTAGCGAAACGCTGAACAAAATGACCCTGCGCTTTGGATCCCCTCCCAAATGTTGCTGTTTGGGTACTGATGACAGGACCTATTGTGTTTCACTTTAAAGCAATTCAATTAGGAGTCATTAGTCCTCTGAGTGATTACCAGTGGCCTATCGATAGAGAGGAAGGACACACTAATTAAAGGGCATTTAAATGTTTCTCGGCGCGGAGTAATGGGGAGAAACACAGCATTTAAAACGCAGTTTGGAGGAAAATATCCTTGCACAGCAAATGACCGACATAACATGTTCACTTTGCTCTCTGCAAATTCCCTTTATAGGCGCATATACGGGAATGGATCCCCGAGGAATACTAAAATATGGTCATACAACAGTCACCCAGAAGCTAGCAGCCCCGCTAAAAGGCAGGTAAATATTCAGATGTTATGGTTTCTCCACTAAATAAAAACAAGACAGATAAATAGCAAAACTGATGTAAAATCATGGCAGGTATTTATGGCACATATGTGAAATTGAATATTTCACTAAAAGGAGGAAGCGGATTATCTTTCATTTTTAATTGACTGTCAGTGTTGTGCATCTTTGAATTCATTGTATCGGAGATGGATAGGTACTTTCACTGCCTATCATGGAGTTAATTCCATCCTAAGATGAATGGTAGTGATTATGTTGAAGAAAGGTGACTTACTCTAAATCCGCTTCCCTTTTCTGTAATAGGTTGCTGCTTTTTTTTTTTTTTTTTTATGCAATCACATTTTATACTGTGGAAATCATTAGAGGTGAAATTAAAGATATTCTGTATATCAACAAGACGGATAAAGAAAGGCTGATTGTTTAAATAGCGTACTAAAAACTAGCTCAAGTTAATGTGAAAAAAAATAAATACACAAATGAAATAATACAGCATTCGCAAAGGTCACAAAATCACATTTCATCTCCACATGTATTTTTTTGGACTCATCATCCGCAGCACAAGGACACTACACCTCTACGGTGTACAGAGAGGACTGCTTTGTGTTAACATAGTGAGAGAGATATTGATTAAAGTATGATAAGAAGAAGCTCCAGTCCCAGGGCAGAGCCTTTACAGCTATGATTAAATACGCTGCACCGAGGTAGGACCTATATCTCAGACAGAAGCTCGTGCATCTATATACAGCAAATTATCTTCCCCACTAATACAGAATCAAAGAGTATAAGAGCTCCATGATCCTAATTATGGCTCTTTTGATATCAAAGCAGATGTAGTCCAGGTATTATTTGGCGTGTCAAAGGTACAAGGTGACTTAAGATCTAAAATGAAACTATGAAAGGCGTCTTACAACAGTAATCTATAGCATATATAATGTATATAAATATAGTAGGTACAGTAAGAATGTACATGCAATAGTGAATATAACATGATATACTGAGACAGTTCTAAGATATCTTTTCTTTTGTTATTATTCTGGATGTGATGAGCCAGTACTGTGTTACAGGTGGTGAACCTCTTTATAACGATGGACATTCAATCTCAGTGATCAAAGATGTTTTCAGCCAGGTACTACACTTCGGTTCAGTACTACAGGTACTGAACCGAAGGGACCAATAACTTCACTAACAGGAAGAAATGAATTGCAGTAATTAAAAAAATCCAATCCAAATAAATTTTACTATCTAAATATTAGTGGAGGTAAAAATCTGCTGCTGGCTCATCATCAAAACTTGACATTAGACCAGTGGTCAACCTCCGGGTCTGAGAAGTGAAGCCAATGCTGAAGTGCCTTAAACTTGCCTTCTTTCTAATAGCCAGCAGAGGGCGACTCCTCTGGTTGCAAAAAGAAGTCTGATTGTATAGAAGTCTATGAGAAAATGACCCTACTTTTCACTTGATTTATTACCTCAGTAAACATTGTAAACATGAGTTTATGGTCTCAATCGCTAGTCTTCTTGACGCCACAGCGGCTACGTCCACTTCTTATATGCAATCCATGCATTAAATTCATGTTGAACCGTCACGTGTAAGTTCAGAAAATTATTTTGTAAATAAAGTCAGAAAGCGGGAAACAATATTTCAACAAGGGGCGCCACACAGTTGACATGAACGTGGCCTTTAATGTCAAACTATGAGCTGAAAGGGTTTAAAGTTTGAGGTCCAACTTAATAATCATAATAATAGGAACATGTTTGTTGGTTTTGTGCTCAGAGTTATCTGTGTTCTGTACAATAAAATAAAGTCAAGTAGAGCTGTAACGATTAAATGATTAGTTGTCGACTATTAAATGAATCGCCAACTATTTTTATAATCGATTAAATCGGTTTGAGTATTTTTTTCAAGAATTAAAAAAGTCAAAATTCTCTGATTCCAGCTTCTTAAATGTGAATATTTTCTGGTATCTTTACTCCTCTATGAGAGTAAACTGAATATCTTTGGGTTGTGGACAAAACAAGACATTTGAGGACGTCATCTTGGGCTTTGGGAAACACTGATCGACATGTTTTACCATTTTCTGACATTTTATAGACCAAACAACTAATCAATCAATAAAGAAAATAATCGCTATATTAATCGACAGTGAAAACAATCGTTATTTGCAGCCCTAAAATTAGGTTTTCAATAGATGAATTAATAAATAATACCATATCAACAATAACAAGGTTTTGTTAAGGGCAAGTTCATGTTTGACATTAGTGGTGATCCTACATAAGTGGGTTCATTGCCTAAGAATCAACTCTTATCATATATGATACAGCCTTTTTTTTTCATTTTGAGGTAATGAAGCCCCATTGTGACAAGTATATTATTTTACATTTTCATCCCACAAAAGTGCAAAAAAAATTTCCCCATTTTGGTAAAATACAAAACCTCACAGTGGTCTGAAAAATCTAGCATAAATACACCAGAAATAATCTAGTGCAGTGAAACATCAATAGAGGTTTGTAAAGCTCACAAGACTTTTTCAGGTTCAGCGTAAAAACTGTCATATTTATTTTTTTTTTTTTTTTTACAGTACAGTGTTCAGAATTTAAATGTATGAAATTGCACTAATAATTCTTATAATGTATGTATGCATGTATTTATTTATTTACCTATTTGTTTATTTATGTATATGTATTTATTTGCACAAGTAAATGTTGCATCACGAGGGACGCTGTGATTTCCATATTTCCTGGTAAAAATTAAAAACATCACTATGATCCACACATGCTAGTTGAAGTATTTGGTTTAAACGCGGTGAGATGAGATACAGGTGGATGAGACTCCACCACTAAGTTTAAAGAAGAGGAGTGTTGTGTCTACAGTATGCCACACACAAGTACGCTCTTTTGTTGGGAAGCAACGTTTCGGATATCTGGCCGATACTGACTCAAATAGCTGGATCGGGTATCGGTGACAATGGGGCCGATCTATTCAATTCTATGTTTACATTCTATATACATTATAGACTGGAATTTGAATTCCTGTTTAAGTTCTGACCAATTTAATGCTGCATTAAAAAGGTTTACACTTGAATTGTAATTGTAAAGATTTTTTACCAAGTTGCTGGTGTACAATTTATTATTTTAATAATAAATAACAATACAGTAAATGCATATCCATGTATTTATTTGTTAGTAATGTTAAAGTCAAGTCTGATGTTGCCTCACACATAACAGAATGATCCCAGTCACTTCCACACAGAGAGGCATACAGCTTATTAATTAAACACTGGTATCGGATCGGTACTCGGTATCGGATGATACAGCCCAGGTATCACTATCTGTACCGGGGCTGAAAAAGTCCGATCGGTGCCTCCCTGCTCTCTTGTACCTCTACCTGTCTTCTCAGCCCACTTTTATTTCTCGAATCACAATAACGTATTTTAATGCCATTTTACTTAAAATCTTAAAACCTGCTGGAATCGAAATGACTGTTTTTCAGCTGTCAATAAGTGAGTCAAAGGAGCAGTTCCCAGATCGAGACAGGAGGCCTTGTTGTTGTTATGTAAAGCTCGTCGGTTAAAACACTTTTCTTTAAAAAAACGGATGATCCGATTCCGCATGCCGACTGCATTCCTCGGTTTCAGCTACGCAGCCGAAATAACTGTGAGAAATGTCCCCTTGGTCTGACTTTTATTCCTCACCTTATTCCCAATGTCATTCATTTGCCACTGAAGGTAACAAGCCTTTTCCACTCTGTGCTCTGTAACGGCAGACCTTTAATAGCCATTTCCCGGCGTGGTGAGGGGAGAGAGGGGGGGAACATGTTTATTTGTGTGTCTGCACATGCCTCTCCAGCGATTCTCTCTGCTCCACTCACCCAGCTGCTGGCTGGAGGAGTGATTCATGGGCCTGACAGATGCCTGGTGCAGCTGGATCTGTCCTTGATCATCCCAAAAGCCTGGACAGCACTGTCATTCACCATTGCCCAAATTATCTCTGTATTGACTGCAGAACCCTCTGTGACAGCGCCGTAATGGCTAATTACCCAGGATGCTTTGGGTACTTTTAAACCCCAGAGTGTTCCCTTGCTGTCTTGCCATGCGGCTGCTGCTGCTGCTGCTGCCGCGTGTCGCTGTGAGGGCCACCGTTTTTCCTCAAGCCCCACCTGAGCACCGCAGCCCGAGGAACCCGGAGCAAAAAACGTCAAAGGCATAATATCCTCTTTTACAGAAATTATACAGCGACGCCAAAGTAACAAAACAGTTTTGTTGTGGTCTCAGCGGTGTTTGGTGAGCTGTCGCTTGTGACAGTGAAATGTGCACATAAATTACCATTCATGCCTGTTCCCTCCATCTTTCTCTGCACGTCGGGGGAATCACCTTGTGAAACACACACACACACACACACACAGTCGATCATCGAAATCCGTCTAATGATGTTAGAGAATTTGGCTAATTGAAATCTTTCTCGTGAAAAACACGGTTTTAGTGTAAAAAAAATCGACAGAAATAGCCGTCAAAAGTTTTACAAAAAGGTCCGCGACGAGCGCGCTCATCTGCAATTCTAAAAGCTGCAACGTTGCTTTAGACTTTGAGATGCGTTTCAGGAGGAAGGTGACAGAGGGAAGTGAAAGGGAATGAACGGAGAGACAGAAAAGAGGGAAGGAGAAGGTGAGGGAATAGAGGGTACAAAATCCCATCCTGACTGTTAGAGAAGATGATGAGGTCCCCTGAGAACGGACAGAGCAGAGAAGGGAGCAGCTTTTCTTCACAAAGACTCCGGTAATTTGCCACATCCTGTCCACACAGACGGCATGGAAGCCACTCTGTCCTTAATTACCAGGATAACAAACCCCATCCCCTCCCCGGCTCCTCGCCGTGCTATTCTCCTCATGTTACTTCCCCCCCCCCCCTCGGCCAGCGTCGGCACCACCCGGACTTCCCGCGCTCCTCCTTCCCCATCAGTGTCGGGGGTAGAAATGGATAGCCTCTGCTGCTGTCTGCAGACAGTGGAAGGATGGACACCAAATAAAGTGATAAAAGCCGAGAGAATGGCCTCTGCCTCGGTTAGCAGCTCTGATCTTGATGGACAGGGGCAGTATAATGACACGGAGGCCTCACCTGGGTAAACTAGCAGTTCTGACAGCCCTGTTAGCCATATACACGGGGGAAAACCCTTTAGACAAGCCCACTACCACTGATGGGCTCCAGCTAATGACACAATTACTGGTAAAATATGTTGATTACATCCTCGATAAAAAATTAATTATTACTAGGGTTGTCAAAGCAAAATTGTTTTAACGCCACTAATTTCTTTAACGAATGAATGCAACCGATATTTCGGAGGTGGCAGCGGGCTCAGTTTTAAAGCTATAGAGTGAAGATACTGGCAACATATGAAACTAGGAAACCCGAAGAATCCATCGGTACCAACTATGTCATACTAGCTTGTCGTGAAGGAGGTTAAATAGCGCTCCAAACTTGCGCTAAATTTTGTTGAGGAAAAACTAGCATGGCCTTTTCAAAGGGGTCCATTGACCTCTGACCTCAAGATATGTGAATGAAAATGGGTTTTATGGGTACCCACGAGTCTCCCCTTTACAGGCATGCCCACTTTATGATAATCACATGCAGTTTTGGGGGCAAGTCATAGTCAAGTCAGCACACTGACACACTGACAGCTGTTGTTGCCTGTTGGGCTTGAGTTTGCCATGGTATGATTTGAGCATATTTTTTATGCTAAATGTAGTACCTGTGAGGGTTTTTCTGGACAATATTTGTCATAGTTTTGTGTTGTTAATTGATTTCCAATAATAAATATATACATATATTTGCATGAAACAAGCATATTTGTCCACTCCCATGTTGATAAGAGTATTAAATACTTGACAAATCTCCCTTTAAGGTACATTTTGAACAGATAAAAAAACGTATGATTAATTTGCGATTAATCCCGATTAACTATGGACAATCATGCGGTTAATCGCGATTAAATATTTTAATCGATTGACAGCCTTAATTATTACCCATTTTATCATAGTTCTAGTCTCTAACAATCTATTTGCTGTCATATCTATAAATTACGTCCAGTTTCCAGAAATTTTAGTAAACATTAAAATGTACACCGCAAACCATGTGGCTTGTAATGACATCGCTGTCGTGAGACAACCGGCGTATAGGGGGGGCCGTGGCCTTTTCGTCTGCTCGGCGTCTGTCATCACCAAGATGGCGCCGCGTCTGCCTCGGCTTTATTTGCATTGGCTTTTGCATACGCTGCCGCTGCGTGCATCCTGACTCCACAGATTCAAAACAAAGGGGGAGTGACACCACAGTCCTGCCTTTGCTACAGCACAAACAGACACAGCTCAGAGGGAATGACGAGGCTGTATTAGCGCAGTGTTTGTACGCCTCTTTCAGCGAGCAGGCAGTGGGAGGGTCTGATATTCCTCGGGGTGAAGGGGTTAGAGGGGTGTGTGTGTCTGTGTTACCAGTCACCTGCTGCTAAATCCTATTAGCAAGGCCTGGGGGTTAAACCAACCATCACCATTAAAGGCCTGTCAGGGGAAAGCCCACAAATAATAGGGCTGATCGCTACAACTCACAAATAATAAGGTGCTTTGATAGAGGATAATCAATTAGTGATAATAGGAAGAGGCTTGACATTCTGGAGATGCCTCTGAAAGGGAGACTTGTAACATAATGACAACAAAACGTTTGAGAGAATTGAGAGTTTGGACATTTATTAACAGCTTTAAACCTTATTTTTAGGGGAGCAGCATGAAATGTTTTTTTTTTTTTTTAAATTTACCTTTTTTTTTTTTAATTTTGAAATTGACATGATGTGATATTAGAGCTTTAATAAATAACTAATTAAAAATAAAGATTTTTTGTCAGTGAGCACACAATGTCATGATCTGTAAAACATTTGCTTTAATCTTTAGCTCTTCAACTGTTAATGATTACCTATTAGTCATTGATGAGGTGAAAATAACGGGTTTTAACTTGAGGTCACGCGTTAGCTCAACTGAACATACTGTAAGTGTCAATAATACTTTAGATGTCAACTAGCTAATGCTAACTTTACTCAGTTAAACTGGAGCAGTCTTTCACATTAAATCACTCATCGGTTTGAATCATATTTTTAAAGAAAAAAAAAAAGTCAAAATTCTCTGATTCCAGCTTCTTAAATGTGAATATTTTCTGGTTTCTTTACAGTAAACTGAATATCTTTGAGTTGTGGACAGAACGAGACATTTGAGGACGTCATCTTGGGCTTTTGGAAACACTGATTGACATTTATCACCATTTTCTGACATTTTATAGACCAAACAACTAATCGATTAATCGACAATGAAAATAATGGTTGGTTGCCGCCCTAATTCGGACCGCATGTCTTTTGAACAGACAGTAGAAGCGTCTGTCTTGACTTTTTTCAGCTAACCCTGTGAACAAAACGGTGCTCAGTTTTCAGGCCTTACTGCCTGTAGGAAAAAAACTACAAGTGAAAGTTACAGTATAAAGCAGATATTGTTATTCGAGGATTAGAGTGTCAGCCAAAACATTTCCATATGTTTTCTAAAGCGAGGAAAAACGAGGGGGTGAGAGAAAAATTGGCAAAGCAAGTGTTAAATGAGATGGGAAGTGACAGTTTACATCTCCAGCCACAATTAACACGTTGATGGCGTTTTTTTGCGCCGGGCCCCCTCACAGTGATAATGCCTGTTGTCAAATCTGTTTAGCACGCCAAATCTCCTGGAGCCTTCAGCTAGGCAGCAAGCTTTTGACAGATTGAAGGTTCAGAGATAGGCTATCATGACAGATGGAAGCTGGCATCGATGTTCAGCTCTCGCCAATCACAGGGGACCTGCCCCCCTTATTCTGCGGGGCGCAGCTCCGCAACCTTCCCCCCCCTCTGATGGGAGCAGGGGATGGCATTGTTAAGCAGTGCATCTGTGAGACTCAGTCTCCTCTGATGGAAGCATAAGGCAAAGAGCTCTCAAGCAAAAGACGGCCACTGCTGTAAGCGCATTTCAGATATGATGGGAGGCTAGCTCCAGGGAATTGCGGGAGAGAAAAAGTTTGAAACATTTTGAGGAGCAGAGGAAGGACCCAGGAGAGGGAAGAGCGATTGCAGCAAGCCTCAGCTACTCAGTAATGCCGTCATTAAATTTGATTATTACCTAAATGCTAGCAAATGCTCTGCGCGGTCACAGCACAGTGGAGTTTGACAGAAACATTTACTTTTCAATCTGATTAGCGGAGTGACATTTTTCATCTGACCAGCGGAATCTCACCTGTTAAATGCTCAATACTGAGAGGGGGGAAATCAATTTAGCTAGCCTCGGCTTGTGTATAAAGTCCTCCTTAGAACTCATACTACAGTATGATTACCCTTAATGAGATCCATCTGAAACGGTGGCACAGGAGAAACTCATTAAACTGAGCTTGTTCTAATCAGACAGGCTTATATGGATTTTGCAGACATCAGAAAATTGTTCTGAAAAAGAAAAATACACCAGGGCCTCTGAAACAGGAGAAAGGATCCGATAATTAAGTGTCTGCCATGCGCTGATGATATCACGAGTGTTAATGATCACTATAATGACAGTTCACGCTGCACCCAGTTGATTTACAATACACCTACTGCGAGGCACCACTGCGACAAACACTGCAGCAAACACACCCGGGCGAAAAAACAGTTTAGTAAAGAGCTAAAAAGCCACAACTTTGACCCAATACGCACTTTTAGGGAAAGGAATGAAATGCTTACTTGCACTATAACATTTCCGCAGGTAGATAACTTTGAGATGCAGCGTTTGTTGGTTTACTTGCTGGCAGGCAGCCCTCTAAGTTGTTTGGTCTCTCCCTCCCTGTTTAGGCGAACACATTGTTGATTCAGACCCATCATGTTGAGGCTTGAGGTCACCCTGTCTCAGGCTTGGCTAGTTAGCAGCAGCCCACCTGATGGCCCAGAGGAAATCACAGCAGCCGCACTCACAGGAGAGGGCCTGACAGCCAGGCCCCGCACCAGAGAGAGGGGTCCAGCCAGGGGGGGTGGAGAGAGGAGGGTCAGTATGGGGGGGGGGAGGAGAGAAAGGGAGAGAGGAGGGGGGTCCTTCAAACATAGGGAGGGATGAGAGACGGCTAAAGAGGGCGCGATGGCGAGTTGTGTTGTGATCGCGGCTGCGTTAAGTGAGACAGAAAACGCAGACAGGCCTCAATGATGAAAGAAGGATGCAAGAAAAGAAACTTACTGGGTGGCGCGCCAGAGGAGGAAAAGAAGGATGAGGTTCCTGGGTTAAGTCGTACAAAAAGAGGAAAGGTCCAGTCGGTGTAAGAGACTGATGAGGATCCTCATTCACAAAGATGGAATGCTGATATTTGGTGGGGAGGGATTTCTGTTCAGTGGTTTATATATATATGTGGATCTATACAGGGGGGGGCTGGTCTAGTGGTCTAGTTGTCTAGTTTTTCCGAACACCTAACAGCAGTTTCTGTTCAAGCAGAAGCAAAACTGCCCTGTGTAAATGAAGTGAGGCATCAATGTAAGTTATCCTGGGGCAGCGATGCTGCTCTTGCAGAGAAAACGTTGGCTGTAAAATGCTGTGATGAACAGCAGACATTTCCAGTTCACAAGTCTCCCAGTCTCTCCTGAGAGTCTGCTTCATCCCTATTATAGCCAATAATAGCCCATTGTAGTCATATGCTCTTTCTCTTCACTGTGACTGAATGAGGACACATTATTTACTGAGAGGAGACAACGCTAATACGCCGCCGCAGAAAACTGCTGACGGGAAGAGGGCAAAAATCATAGGTTTTCCCTCCTGGAGGACGTAACGCTTCTTTATATTTATAGTTATGTTTAATAACATCCCGCAATCTGCCAATACACCTCCAGACAACCTCCACAGTCGCTCTCGCCGCAGGTTCAACTACAAGGGTGGCAAACCGAGGAGATGGAAATCAATGGGTTATTTCCACTTTCTGCAGTAAGTGTGTATTGACGCTGATAAGGTCATTTTGTGTTATATGAGATGAAAGAGGTCTGTTCACAACGGTTAGCATTGTAATACGATTGTTTGACACGAAAGCTACGTAATGCTGACAGTTATACATTATTGTATATAAGCAGATTAAAAAGAGAGAATACAACATTTTGACGCTAAATGCTACAAAATTAAGCTAACAAGATTTAAAATATCATGTGTCACAATACTGTGTGGAACTAGGGGCGGGAATCACCAGAGGCCCCGTGATACGATATTATCACGACACTTAAGTCACAATTATTGCGATTTTGAACATTTTGCGATGAGATATATTGCGATTTATTCAGTGGGCTACCTCTGGGTCTGAGAAGTGAAGCCAATGTGGAAGTGCCTTAAACTTGCATTCTTTCTAATAGCCGGCAGGGGGCGACTCCTCTGGTTGCAAAAAGAAGTCTGATTGTGTAGAAGTCTATGAGAAAATGACACTACTTCCCCACTTGATTTATTACCTAAGTAAACATTGTAAACATGAGTTTATGGTCTCAATCGCTAGTTTCAAGTCTTCTTCAATACAGCATGATGTTCATTCAGTAAATTATGGTCCCATTTAGAGTCAAATAGACCATAAAGCAGGGGATGCTTTAGGGCGTGGCTACCTTTTCATTGACAGGTCGCTACCACGGCATCTGGGAGTCGTCCATGTTTTCGTCTTACAACTTTAACTCTTTCACAGTGTGTTTTCTGTTCATGAAAGTTAATTGTAACCTTTTTGGTCGCCTGAAAACGTCTTATTCAGAGTTCGGTTGTGCTTAGCTCTACCCTCTTGTGTCACTTCTGGTTGCAAAAAAACAACATGGCGACGGCCAAATACCAAGATGGCAGTCCACAAACCAATGGGTGACGTCACGGTGACTACGTCCACTTCTTATATACAGTCTATGAAATTATTACCTTTTTTATGGTCATTATGCAGTTTGTCAACATCTGTTTTATCTAATAAGACAGTTTTCACTCGGTTCATCTCAGAATTTTCATTCACATATCTTGAGGTCAGATGTCAAGGGAAACCCTTTGAAAATGGCCATGCCAGTTTTTCCTCGCCAAAATGTACCTTAACTTTGGAGCGTTATTTAGCGTCCTTCCCGACAAGCTATCCAACAATTCCTCAGGTTTTCTAGTTTCAAATGAGACCAGTATCCTCACACTAGCTTTAAGACTGAGCCCGCCACAACCTCTGAAAGACAGAATAGCGCTGGATTGTTAAGAGGTTAATAGTTTAAATAATAAAAGATCGATACTTGACATTCGTGTATCGATACAATATTGCCATGCAAAATATCGCGATACTATGCTGTATCGATTTTTCCCCCCAACCCCTAGTGGGAACACAGATTTAATTTATGATTACAGTTTGTACAGATCACGAGCAATGCACAAATTAAAATGTAAAAAAAAAAATGAACTAATTAAAGTCCTTTAATACTCGTTAAAATGTAATCTCGATGGATAAAGGCCCTCTCTACTGGAGCATTTCAACAGGGCAATAACTGCAAAATGCAGATCAAAACCTCATTGTGTCCATGTGCCACTGAACACAGTTCCTTTAGGTTTCCATTTCGCGCTCGTGTCCAAAGGCATCCGGAGACAAATGCCTCACCACAAAGTCATACACCATTAATGCAGTCAGTGGTGCTGCAGCCTCAGAATCTTATTATCTTAGTTGGTTCAGCCTCATTAGCTGTTCTATGCATATTAATGGATGGGAAATGGAAAACTATACCCCATTTAAGAACAAAACATGCTCAAAGTACTCGCTGCTTCGAGGTTAGAGGACATTACTCACTCTGCAAATTGCTATCATCGGGCTCCTGGCAGAACCCCGCTGTTTTCTTTACCCAAAAGCTCCCGGTTCCCTCGCAGAGACAGAGTTTCATTAACCTGCACTGCATTCAGACGCCATTATGGCTCTAATTATGGCACATGCTCTTGTGAGGAACTGCCTGGGTTCTCAAAGACTTTTATGTCCAGCTGTACTTGTCGCCGAGGCCGGGGTCGTCCCCGCCGCTGCCCGAGTCCCAGATAGAGGAAGATGTGCTAATCTCGGATGCATTGAAGCTGGCTTTGTAGCCTTACGCCGGCTTATCTATCATGGTCACGACTGCATTAGATATAAGACCTTAAGTTTGCAGGCACTGAAGTAGAAAGGAGAGCAAATTAAATTCTTCTCATCTACCTCCTCAGCTGTGTCTAGATTGCATCAGTCAAAAAAAAAGAAGAAAACTCTTGAGGATAATACTGGCACCTCGCAGAGCAGAGGTAAGTCTTTACGTCCTGCTTGTTCTCCACAATAGAAAGACAATGTTGTCATCTACAGCAACAGTGTTGCTCTTAATGATTAGAAAAGCAAGATAATGACAGCGTGTTTACCATTCCAGACTCAGCACATCTGCCAACAGAGCAATGGAGACCTTAGCCTGGGAAACAAATAAAACCCTCTGTCCAGTGTCTCATTATCCATGAAAGTATCTCCTCGGCTTCCTCTGTCCAATCAAAGAGAAAGGAAACACAGGAACAAGCTGAAAAATTCCAGCGTGAGGGAGATTGAAACAGTTCCCTCAGCGTTGAGCATTGTTCACTCACAGCAGATAGTGAAGGTGAGAAGATCCGTTGGCAGGTGCTGCGGCCTGTCAGAGCCATAGATGAGCTCTGCTGCCGGATAACATCTTGCCAAATGCCCGAAGCTTGTCAGTTAACAGTCGGCCAGAAAAGGGTAGACAGCTACTAACCTCTCGGAGAGAAAAAACACAAAGACCAACAGTAAGTTCCAAGCCATGAAAAGAAAAGTTTCAAGCTTCAGAGTGCAATTGCCGGTATCGTCACGTGGATGGAGGCTTCGAAACGCAACGTGTTTTAATGCATTTTGTGCAACTACTGCAAGGAGAGTCATTGAACAAAACTTGGGAGCCAAAACGGTTCTTACATTGTGAAATTGTGTTTTCTGGTCAACGACGTTTTTAAAGAAAGTTTTCAAAGGTCATGCAGATGCCAATTATAATGTCTTCATTTAATCAAGTCACATATGATATCTAAGTTTATTTTCAAAAATTGTGTCTGTACCTCTAGTACCTAGTACCTCTAGGGTCTGTGAAGATTTCTGTTTCCGAACTACTTAATTTACTACCACTGGTGGAAAATAACTAAGCACATTAACGCAAGAACTGTACTTAAATACAAATCTTAGGTACTTTACCTGAGTATTTCCATTCTCTTCTACTTGATACTTCTGCTCCACTACATCTCAGACAGAAATATTGTGCTGTTTTACTCCTCTACATTTATTTCAACTTTAGAAATTCAGATTATTGATAATATAAAATATAATCAACTAATAAATCATGATGTATTAACACAGATTAAACTACCCAGCGCTATATAAAATAATGGAAATCAGCACCCCCCTTTACCAGCTGCAACATTAAAGTGATGAACACATTAATGCAACAATGATTAATACAATAATATAATGTAATGTAATGTAATGTATTCTGTATTACTTTTGCTACTTTTATGACTTTTTTGATGCTAATACTTTTTACTTTTACTTAAGTAAGAGTTTGAATGCAGGCCTTGTACTTGTAAAAGAGTATTTTTTCACTGTAGTATTAGTACTTTTACTTAAGTAAAGTATCTGAGTATTTCTTCCACCTCTGTTTACTACAATAATTCACAATCACTCTCCGAACACTAACATGATCACATCAGAAAAAACAACAACACTAGGGTAGTTTAGTTCAGACATCTAAGATAAATTCAGCTCACCAATATCAGCACCAATTCTGTTGAAAATTGGCAAGATCAATTATTTCATTTGTATAAGCAGGAGACAGTCACCACTACAACATACAATATGTACAACTCATGTACACATACTGTATGTACATAAGTATTATGCACAAAAATGATGTTATCTGATGAGTAAACAATGTTAGAATACTTTATCTATTTACTTCTAGCTCTCCTTTCTCTGTCTCAATGGGTTTCTTGCACTGTCAACCTGCTCGGTAGTCTGATTATAAAGAACATTTCTGGTTAGTTATTGTGTATTCAGACACATTTTTGGTATCAAAAGCACTTTAAACAACACAAATGCAGACAGTCGATGTAGCCCAGCCACCAAAATTCAGAACACAAGACGGGAACTTGTCTAACAAGCAGGACTAGAAAGGCTTCACAGTACCGCAGGTCACTCTGAGAATCAACACCTGTAGAGCTTTAAAACACTTTCTGCTCATTGTTTTGGTTTACATCAACAAAACCTCTGACGGCTCGGACGCCTGCTTTAGCTCAACTATACACTACAGGCCCAGCGTGAAGAGCAAGATTATATAAATGACAGGTGAAGAAAGTTAAACATCTATCAAAGGGAAGAGATAAATATGTTTTTTCCGCAGGAGTTGGTGGACCAAAACAGGGATTACTGGACTGGCACTTGACAGGTGGCAAGAAATAACAGGATGCCCATGCTGCTCTGTTTCTGTTGGATGTGTGATTATTAGGCAATACTGTAGTTTGCAATCCATTTAGCCATCAGAACTTGATAAGCTGATGCAGTATGGCGGCAGATTGCTGCGAGTGTGCAGCTGTGACAGAAAATGCTGACAAAGGTGAAGTACCTTTGGGATTTGCAGGCTTTTTCTTGCAAAATAACTTTAAAGACCCCCTGTGATATTTTTAAGACATATAAATATAACCGGCTTTGAATAATAATTTGTGTCTGACGTGGTTTTTCCCACAATTACCTTGTTGAAAATCCTTAAAATAACATCTACTCCTTATCCCTCATTGAAAAAGTGGTTGTAGGTTTTAAGTGGTTTAACTTCTCACCTTGCTGCAGTGATGTGCAGGTGTACTACAGGACCCTGTGACATGTTGGTTATGATAACAGATGCAAAAGAGTACATTTCTGAAAAAATTAACCTGGTTGTTGTTCACAAGGCATTCAACTCTTGAATAGCTGATATACGTTAGCTAAGAGCACCGCTTTCTGGCTCCTGATGTGATACATTAAAAATAAACATTACTGATCAACTGATCCTTTCTAACACACTTGGTAAACAGTATAATTTTGCTCCCACAGTACACATCTAGGGAAAGGTAAAGCCAAGCACTGACTGAAAAAAAGTTTTACGTTGCACCTGCAGTATACAAGTTCTCCTGGGACAAGCTCAAGAACCCTTAAAGGTGCTAAGCAGCACTTTTTATTTGGAGTGTACAGGTAGGTATAGTTTTCTTTACCATCCAGCTGAAGTAGTCCCATGAGACCTCGGAGGTGACCTCATCTGTAACGGAGAAGTATGATCATGAATTCCTCTCAGCTCTCTCTCTCCCCTGCTCTTTTTTTATTTATTTATTTATTTTTAGCATCTCCAATCCAAATTTATTTATAAAGCACATTTAAAAACAACAAAGGTTGACCAAAGTGCTGTACAATTAAACATAAAAACATAAAAACAACACAATAAAACACTAAGACCAATTTAAAACCAACAGGACAGTAAAATAACAAAAGCGTTAAGACCAATAGGAAAGGAAAAAGAAGTAAAAAAGGTCACTCTCAAGGAATAGCCAAGGAATAAAAATCAGTCAATTAATCAACCCTATCTGTTATCGTTATCAGTAAATCACTCACTTTATTGAGTTAAAATACAAAACATTGGCTGGTTTTAACCTGTAAAATGTGTGGAGTGCTTTTTCTCAACGTCATATCATTAATTGATTAATTAAATCAGATGAATTAAGTAATCCTAATATGTCATTTTAAGATCTGTTAACTAATTAATAGATAAATTGACATGGAAATAATCTTTATCAACATCCATACTTTGAGTATATATTGTCAAAGAAATCTTATGTGACTAATTCACTATGTTCCCTTTGACTACAGCAAAGAATCTGACTTATTGAACTATTTTAATATGGCCACAAGAGTGAATAGACCTCAAAGGCTTAACATATAGAATATGGCGAGTGTTATTGATCCTTCGACATGAGCGGCATGAGCCATCTGTGAATCACTCCAGCTGACACTCCACATTTCAGCTTTGGTAAGAGGATGTCTTTCTTTTCATTTTCTTTTCTAATTTAACAAATCATTTGAATTAATGGGATCTCATGATTGAAAACACAGTTGATGTGTGCACACTTGCAATGCGCAACACTAATTCCAATAAACCCCTTTTCCTAAATAATCTAAATAATTTTGCTTTAATTATAACCGCCATAACAATGAGCCGCAGTGAGATAAATAAATAACTTCACTGTCCTCCCTGGAATTGTGCTGATGCGGAGGCCTGCCTAGGCATTATAAACCTAATTAGCAGAAGATTACTATGCAGTGTGCAAGGCTGTGGTCCAGAAAGACATCATTAGGTCTTCTGATGGGGATATGCCTTCAGCACATTGATTCTTTTTCGCTCCAAGAACAATGCAGATTGCAGACTTTATAATTGGGCTTTCAGGTCACTTGTGACTTCACTTCCACTATGTGTGGCTGGCGATCTCCATTCAAACAATAGAAGCTGATAACAAAAAGACGTTCCCGCTGAGCTCAAATAATGAAGAGGATGTTCATGGATTATGAGACGCACCAACGAGACACGGGTAAATAAAAATCATGTGAGCAATGCATGCTCTAGGACTAAAAAAGTATTCAGAAAAAACAAGATAAAGCTTTAGATACAAGATATGCTGAAAACCTAAATAAAAAAATAAATAACAGCAGTACGGTTTGACTTAATCTAGCATAGTGGATCTTAGAATAATTGATCTCTTATGACTACCACGTCAATATTGGTCTCAATGAGACCTGTCAAAAATCTTTCATTTCACGTTTAATAACAATAATATTACTAATACGTATACCTATTATTCACATTATACATTCACATAAGAATTTCGCGCTTCTCAGATATAAGTTGGTCCTGCAACAATACACACGGCGTGTAAAGACAGCAGAGAAAAAAGGCTGCATATAAGCTCCTGCTCATGCAACCAGTGGACACTGAGGACAATGGACTAGAGTTGCAACGATTAGTCGATTAATCAATTAGTGGGTCAACAGAAAATTAACTCTATTGATAATCAATTAATCGCTTTAGTCATTTTTCAAGCAAAAATCCCAAACATTTGCTGGTTAAAGGTACAGTGTGTAGGATTTGGCAGCATCTAGCGGTGCGGTTGCAGATTGCAATCAACTGAGTACCCCTCCGTTCACTCCTCCCTTTCCAAGACTGCGGTAACGTGAGCCGCCGAGTTCAAAACCGTGGTAATGCTGTTCGCCTCGCTCCGAGGCCATCCTTACCATAATAACACTACTTTAAGAGGAACGGAAGTCAGACGGCGGCTGGCAGTTTCACAAGCGTGTCAGAGAACTACGGTGGCCTTCAGGTAAGGTAAAAACGTGAAAGTCTATCTCTAGAGCCAGTGTTTGGTTTGTCTGTTCTGGGCTACTGTAGAAACATGGCGGAGCAACATCGCGGACTCCGTGAAGAGGACCCCCTCCCTATGTAGATATGAAGGGCTCATTTTAAACTAATGAAAACACAACGATTCTTAGTTTCAGGTGATTATACACTAATGAAAACATAGTTATGAATATTATATTCTATTTCTGCTGATAGATCCCCTGAAATGTTACAAACTGTATCTATAAATCTTCTCAAATGTAAAAATTTGCTGAATGCTGAAAGTCATGATTGTGATGATATCAACAAAACGACATCATCTGCAAAAAGCTGAGATCTAATACTGAGGTCACCAAACTCTTCAATCCTCGGCTGCACCAAGTGTCCATGAAAATCACAAAAAGAATCAGAGACAAACACAAACTTCGCCAAGTCTAACGCCCACAAATAAAGTGAGTTCCTGATGTTGTTGACATAATTCACAAAAAGCTCTCACTCCAGTTATACAAGGAGATGGCTTATAGCAATGACCTTGAAACCATGTATTCCCACAATACAACCCAAAAGACGTACAGAGGGATATAGTCCTATAGAAGACCTACTGTATATATAGGCCTTCTCTAAGTCCACAAAGCATGTAGACTGTTTGGAAAAACTCACATTAACCCTTCAGTATCCTCGTAAGAGTGAACAGCTTGTCCCTTGTTCCACAACAAAAAGGCCACATTACTTCTAAAACTAAAACTTGATGATCAGCCTGAGCCTCGGGCACCCCGGTCATAAACTTTCCTGTGGAAAATTTTACAGTGTGATACGCCGACTGATGCACACCTTCTGGTCCCCTTATGGCAACTACCACCCCGACATGCCAGTCCACAAGCACCGCCCTGACATCAACGAGATACTAAAGAGGCTCGTCAACCAAGATAACCCGACAATATAATTCAGCATCTCAGGCTGGATCTCATCCCCGTCTGGTGCCCTGCCACTGCAGATTCCTCTGGTTGAGTTCAAGAGTTCCTCAAATTTGAACCAATGAAACCAATGAAAGAACCAATGGAAAGTCTTTTTCCATGGCTACCCCGAACTTCTCCAACATTGAGTTTTTGCTAAAAAAAAAAAAACGTGTCCGATAGTCCGATAACAAAACAAGATTCAAGACTGAAGGATTCATATCTGTTCAGCTATATGTGCGGCATACTCCAGAGGATTTGCTCATAGGTGATATAATCAAAATTAGAGTAGAGTCCGCTCAGCAACTTTGAGCGCACGTCTTAGCATGACCAGAAATGACCGTACGTACAGTGACCATAGAGATGATGCCGTCTGTGTCGTCGCTGCCAAGATGGCGACGGTCGGAGCCTCCCACTTTGAGCTTCACAACGGTTCTTCAGAAACCTATGGGTGACGTCACGGAGACTACGTCCTTATTTTATTCAGTCTATGGTCGTTACCCATATGAACACTGAAGTCCCCCAGCAGAGCTACGGGGTCTCCATGTGGCGCCCTCTCCAGGTTCCTATGACAACAGCCCTGTGCTATGTGAGGCAATCTTCCTGATTTGATTTATGCACCTCCTTTCTGCTGTAGGTCACTTTTTGAACCAAATGTGTAACTGGGCCCGAGAAAATACACAAACAAATTTCACGATTTTTTGCACCAACTGCCTAATTTTCTAACCTTTAGAATGAATGCAAAGATAACATAATAACGCCCAACTAACCCAAATGTACACGTTGGGGCTTTGTAGCCTTAAAGCCTTAAGAGCATAAAACTATGATAACCATAAATATTCTAATGCCCTCTTCTGTCTCCTGCTTGGGTTGCGTTTTGTTTGCTTACTTTGCATTCCTCTATGCGCGTTCGTAAGAGAGCTTGTTTAATCAGCTTTTGCTCGCTGCCTTCCTATCCGCCCTACTCGCCCGTCGTACGCCTGTCTCCTGCACCTCGTTCTCTCCGGCTGGCGTTTGTAACGGAGCACCGCAGCCCCATTTGAGGTATGATAATCAGCTGATTAGCCAGCGAAGTCCTTTTCCCAGAGGCTCCTTTGTGTGCAAAATCCTCACACTCAATTGACATGTGGACATCATCAAGCTGATGAAATGCAATTGTAATGAACAAGTGAGGCATAGCATCTGCAGTGGGACCCTGAGCGAAAAGGACCCTTCCCTCCTGACATGCTAATGCCGAAAGCTGCTCTCTGCCTGTACTCCCCGTGGGTCCCTCATGGAAATGTGAAGAGATGCATATTCAAACCGGCGCCTTCTGAGAGGGGGCTAGATGTACGGAAGAGAGAGATGGGAGGAAAAAAAACCCTGTGTGGACTTGGCCAAATGCTAATTCTGAGACAGATTATATTGCATCACGCGCAGTAATGATCTGACAGTTCATTTGTGAGGAGAGTTCAGGATCTGAGGTTTAATGCTTGGGTGGACGCAGGTGCTGAGCCCCAGCTCCTCAGAGCTGTCAGAGGAAGGCAGGGGGCTGCTGTCAAATTATCCCAGTTAAAAAGGGCTGAGGCGCCTGCAAATATGAAAGACATTTAAGAAATTAATGCATTCGTATTCAACACATATTGCAACAGTGTTTCATTAGAGGTGCTCTAGTCATATTAAAACTGACATCTGACCTTTCACATTTCTCCGAGGCACTCAGGAACATTCTTATTACATACATGCTAAAGTCAAAGAGAAGGTAATTGTGATAACTAGCAATAATTAAACAAGCTGACATTTTAGCACCATCATTTTCCCTATTCTTCTTCTTCTTCTTCTTCTTCTTCTTCTTTCGGCATCGCATGCAGCACGATGATTATAAGAGCCGCGTTTGTACGAGCGAGTTTATTTTAGAGGAAAAGATACGAACGTGCTTCCTAAGTATACCATCATTTCGTCTCTCAGTTGTTGTGCGTTATCAAGGAGACTTATTGTATTACCATTGCTGCTTTGTTACTGCATAATCTGGCTGTGATTATGATAAGCATGCATAATGGAGACAAATTCCATACAATTTGCCTGATCAACATTTTCTGCTTTCATGCATAAAACATTCATCATAAACAGATACAACGAGGGGAAGTCATGGAGACTATCAAAGTCAGGATTTCATAAATTACGGCGACGGGATTCCTCGACACCATCCTTCCAGCTGTGGTGGCGCACAGCAGCTTGCAAAGTTTTCTGGGTATTCGCATGAACAGAGCGCGGTACAGTTGGTAGAGGTCGAGCCAGATAAACAGACTGATGATGCCGTACATATTATATTCTATATGGATAGATGTAGGTCATTACACCTATGGCCTCCAGCTGAGCTGCTTCGCGGTGACAGGACCTCTGGGCTTAGACCTCGGAGACGGAGCAAATGGGCAGTCAGCAGGCCCCCTGCTTTCTGAGCCTTTTGGGTCGCTGAGGTGCCGGGGGCTGAGAGGGTCACGGACCCTGAAATCTACACCTCGCACACCTCAACGCTATCCCTAACCCCGGTGTAAGCGCAGCTAGACCCTAGGCTCCGAGGTGGGCTCCCTCTCACCAGGTGTTCGGGATGGCATACGTGTCTTCAGGGTATGGAGTGCCGCTGGCCGCCCAGGACTACACATGGTGCTGGGGGGTCAAACATGGAGCCATGCTGGACCAGCTGTCGCTTTGCTGTTCGCCCCCAGCTCAGAGCCAGGCCCGCTGGAAAGGGCCAGATGCGCACACTCTTGCGTCACTCTTCCGCAGCTTACAGTCTCACTATCTGACCTCAGTGCTTTGGCATTATTTCGCCGAGATCATTGCGGTAGTGTCGTTGTGAACATGGAAAAAATATCCAACTTTGTCTCTCTGCAAAACAGCGCAGAAAAGTGCGCAAACAGTTTCCCCCCCAATAATTGGCAGGGTCACCGTTCTGTCTTCCCATTCAGCATACAAGGGCATCCATTAATTTGAAAAGGCTAAGCTACCACGCTCACACGTGTACGCACCCAGATCACAGGCTCGGCGCTGCTTTTGGAAGCAGCAGCACTCCATCTTCTGTCTAACTGCAGCTAAAAGCATGAAAGCAGCAGTGAGATTTCATTTGGCTAACTGACTGGAGGCACTGAGGGAGTAAAGCTCGCTGGAGAGATTTATACACCCAGCCTGATGCCTCCTGCTCCCTATAATAGAACAAAAGCTTGTTGTCTCTTCCAATTACAGATGTCAAAACGCTTATTTTGAGGGTTGTGATCTTTTTCCCTTTTAATCTGCAAAGATAAAAGGTCTCAGCTTCATTAGCATGTGTTCTCTTCCCCCCAGACTCAGATTCCCCGCAAGCAGCCAGCTCAGCCTTACAGCCTATTACCCACTCTTGGGGCCATTAAGGTCTAACATTAATGATGTGTAATTAGCATATGATGACAAATAATAACAATGCGCTCCCATTCGATGTAATGGGGGGTAGGATAATAACATGGAATCCCACTGTTTCAACCCTACATAAAGCTCACGATATCTATGTTTTATTGCCCACTCTGTTGTTCAAAGGTATAATGGAGTGGGATGTGGAACGTGTGCATAAATTATTCAAATTAATATGTTTATCGAGAAATATCACAATTACAATACATCAATGAGTCAAAGTGCTTAATCTGCACAAAGCCTGACTGTAGTTTAATCATACTCGATGGCAACGGAGGTACATTTAAATATATTTCTGAGAGCTTTTTTTTTTTTGTGTTTGTGTGAAAAATATATGAGAATATGGCGAACTACCACTATTATCGTCCAAAGCACAGAAATCTACTCAATTAAGCAAATGGGCCAAATAATGGGGCTTCTTTAGCTCTCTCCTCGTCTTACCTATATCCCTAATTTATAAATGATCTATTAAAGTTAATGACAGCGAGAGCTCAAGTTAAACGGAGGGGTATTAGTAGACAAGTGATCAATTATGCTGTAGAACAGAGGCAAAGCAATCAGAAGTGACAGACCGTCTTCAAACGGCTCTTCTCATCCATTAAACAGGCTGCCTGTTTGTGTCAGCTGCGGGTCTGGAGGAAAACCATACAATTAAAGAGACCCCGCATGTTTAGACGCACACACATTCATATGCAGCTCCAACATGGAGCATCTTGTATTGTGTTTTGTGTAACGCAGCCCACACTTGTACTTTTTATCTTTTTTTTCATTTTTCAACATCTGTCACAAAACAACCCATCACCAATTATACTGAAGCACAAACACGGTCGTTTTCAGATTTGTTGGTTTACCTCCTGTAAAGAGGATGGTGGGGCATCTCCGAATCAAACTAATCAAAGCACCTCAAAAGTAGAATCTGAATGAATTGTATTGACGAACGCAAGAGTGAGGTGCTGCTGAAGTAAACAAATGTGAGATGTTGTGAGACATCCTACTGTCTTTGTGTTTTAAATCCGAGTAGAAAAAATTGTCTTTTAAAAAAAATTTCCATTTCTCAGCCATTTCTATAAAATTAACCATTGCTTTACTGGTTCCTTTTGTAGATTACTGGAAATCCATAACAATGCTAATAAGTATTTGTAATTTAATGTAATTTATATCCAAAGATGTCACTGAAAATGGCAAAATATAAAAATGTAGAAGTGCACGAAGCTAAACAAATAGAAAACCCCCACACATCTCTCGGTTTTCAAATTGAATTTGTTCTCTGGAAACACAGACGTTCTCTCGTTTTTCAAGCGAGCAAAGCAGGGCTATTTGAAACCCTGTTTACAGCACCCAGATCTCAAATTGACTTGCTAATGTTAACTTTTATTCCGTTGCCATGGGTTACCATGTCGTGTGATTTGACACCGAGCTGCAGACACTGCTGATTAGTAGCATCCAGCTCTGTCCATCTCTGTGCATCACTGAACCATCTGGTCATTTATTCACTAATAAGCCCCTAATGGCCCAAATATTCAGCGGCCTGTCATTGTGACATGGCAGAAAATGCCTACATCTTTCAACTCGCCTTGACATGTTGCTTGTTTCACATCAAAAGTCGTCATTTACAGGAGAGAAACTCAGAGGGGTAGAAACTTGACCTAATCTGCAGTGTTAACACTGGAGCTTTGTTATCTGCTAGACTGACTGAGAGGATGTTAATGCATTCATCCTTCACCCACTTCAAGATCTTCTTTTCCGCCACGGGTAGAAGGATATGAGTGCTGTCAATAGGAATTTGATTATGCACACATTGATTCCCTGCTCAAAAAAATGAAAGATTATGCGCCAGCCCGGACTGTGAGAGAATGCAACATGCGACTCGCGGCTCTGCAGTGTGCTCACGTCCAACCTGTCATTTGTCGCCAAAACATTGACTTTTCGCCATAAATATCGCCAGATGAACAAAGCCAGCTGGGATCGTAATTGGTGACATGCAACCATAAATTTAACCTTTCCCGGGACACTGGTGGCAACCAATTAACTAGCCATTGAATAAAAAATATCCTCAATTATCTGTCTCATTATGGCGATGTCGGCCTGCGTGTACAAAGAGCAAAGAGCAAAGAAGATGAGCACTGATTTTTTTTTTTTGTCTCATTTGACTTTTTATATTTACATGTCGGAGCTTTAAGTTGATAGAAATGAATGTCTAATTTGTTACAGTCACGGCAAAATGCATTCGGGCTGCAACAAATTATTATTTTCATTGTTTATTAATGTGTTGATTATTTTCTCGATTAATCGATTAGGTGTTTGGTCTATAAAATGTCAGAAAATTGTGAAAAATGTCGATCAGTTGTCCCAAAAGCCCAAGATGACGTCCTCAAATGTCTTGTTTTGTGCACAACTCAAAGATATTCAGTTTACGGTCATAGAGGAGTAAAGATACCAGAAAATATTCACATTTAAAGGTGCTATTGATAACATTGATAACATTCACTGGATTCTCCCTCCCCCGTTCCATTGCATTTACTTCACAACAAGTCGTTGCCAGGCACTTACCGTCAATCTCAGCCATTTATGCGGGTTTTTTTCCACACTAACTGACAACCCAGAGATACCACGTGATACCAACGTTGTTATACTATTGGCTCACAAGCCTTGTTAGAAGTGGGAACCAAAGGTCGGATATTTTCCACAGAGATAAACAAAACATTATGGACCCGCCAACATTTTTTAAATGATTCATTCACAATCATAATAATTCTTTTCAGGAAAAGTCATACTTTTATTCGATACCCTTCTAAAGGCTCTGTGGATGTATTATTTAAAAAAAAAAAAAATTGTCTAAATAACATTTTTTTTAAAAATACTCAAACCGATTAGGCAATTATCAAAGTAGTTGGCGATTAATTTAATAATTGACAGCTAATCGATTAATCGTTGCAGCTCTAAATGCATAAATGTGTGGCGAAGGCAATTTATCAATACGCTGATCACTCATCTGAAGTGTGAGAAAACATGTAGGCGACCAAAATTGCGGTAAAATAATAAACACTTTAAATGAAATCCTGAAAACAGCCCCTTTTCTCTATCATCGGTCTGATTGGAGCGTGAATGAGCTTCATGTTGACCGACCGGCTGCAGAACCTCTCTGTCAACGTAACTAGCAGCCCCAGGATGGTGTGAATGTATACTTAACTCCCTGTCACTTAGCGAGGCATGCACCCTGAGTCTCCATCAAGACGAGCTAAGTAAGATGGAAGACGAGCGGGCTTTGGCTGGAAAAGGAGACGGGAAATGCCACCTTTGGTGAACTCGCCTGGAACCAAAAATCTCTCAGACTTATTTGAATGTTGGAGGAGAAGGATACAGAGCGTGTGTCTTAATGTAATTTCTATTGTAGAAATGTTAGGGTATGGGCTCGTTTTGAGGGATTTACTTCATACTTGAAGCATTCACAGGAAAATCCCTATTCTAGCTCATCTTTTTCCCTTTTTAAATCTCCCACCATGCATTGGCATTGCAAACTATACACCGCAAGCGGAGGAAATCAAATCATCTACGTCTTAAGCCATCAGGCTTCGTACAAAAATAAAGTTGAAACCGAAGGCGTTTGATACGGGAAAGCGAGGGGGGAAATGTTTTATGTATGCGGCAGGGACTGAATTCAAAGCACGGTATATATATATTTTGAGTCCACTTTTTTTTTTTTTTTTTCAGCACTTCTAATTAGCCAAAGTATTCAAATACAAACAGTTTGGCCTGTCTGATGCCACTGTAGCTCTGCGGTCTAATTTATGTAAACTTGTTCCATTATATAGGCTGCTGAGAGCATCATTAAGGTTGGGCTCTGTTTTTGGACTCTCTTAAAAGCAAACCTACAATAAAAGCACAGCCAGCTCATCTCATTTGCTCCGTGTGTTGGATGTGTATTCTAATGAACGCCTTACAACAATGCGACCTGCCAGCGCAAATAATTAACCTTAAGTGAAACCAATTACATACTTTTTCTGCCGTCGCGAAAAGCCTCCAAAAGCAATCATGTATGGCTTTCTCCAGGAATGTTTTGCTGATAAAGAAACTAAGTAGAGGATTCTGGGGGCTATTCTGTAGCAACAAATGAACACTGAGAAGTCTCTTTATGCTCAGAGAGATATCTAAAGAGGAGGAAGATAAACAACAATTATACTGCTCTCCCTGTCAGCGCAGCATGCCTCGGGTCAGTCCATTAGAGATCACTGTTTGGTGCACTCTTGTGCTGGAATAAGAAGTGCACCCGTTTGCGGCCAGGCTTTTGACTGGCAGTTGGGACCTGGAGACTGTGTGTGTGTTGTGAGCTGCCTGCGAATGCAGACGGTCGGGGTGTGGGGGGGGGGTGGGGAGGGGGGGGGGGATATCCAGACATAAACTTCCGCTGTCAGCATGGGCAATCATGGCACTTCATTGTCCAGCAGCATCATTACAATATGGTTATCATCTGAGCTTGAGTCTGACACCTTCTCCAGGACCTCTCCAATCACCCCCATAGTAGGCTTCAGTACCAGGCAGTCAGGGCAAATCTCTGCTTTGTGCTTGTCTGCCTTAATAGACTGGATGTCACTTCTGCCTGTGGAATGTGCCCGGTCTTCAGCTGTCAGTCAGAGGCGCGGGTGTCAGGCCGGAGCGTGGCTGGAGCCGTCTGGATTAGAGGGTAGTTACCATAGCTGTCAGATTACTGACAGCCTGACACCCCCTCTCCCAACTTCCTCTTATTGTTTCTTTGTTTCTCTCAAACATCCTCCAGATGGGAGAATTACCAACCAGAGGAGAGAGAGAGGAGAGATGAGGGAGAGAGAGAAAGGGGGGGGTAGAAAGATACAAAAGGCGGATTTTAAAAGTTGTATGCCACGTTAGCTTTGTGATGAAGTAAAGCGCGCTCGGTAGATTCCCATAGAGAGGGGAAGGAAGAGAAGAGGATGAAAGAGAGAGCATTACACCTATTCCCACCTCTCCTTGTTATCTTCGGTATTCATGTCAAGATAGGTGATTGTGTTGGTCATTAGTGTTCCTATACCCCAACAGAGTGTCTTAGTTAGTACCTTTGAGTAAAGCTTCATCTTCCCTGAATATTCACCTCTACGACTGCACCTGTCTCGTTCATCTGGAGAAATGTTGGAAACGTTCTTTAATTTCTCTTTCTTTTCCCGAGACAAATGAACTGGCTTAATGCGGAGATGTAGACAGGCATGATAAGAAATCACTTAGACACTATAACCTATAATGAATTATGGAATCATCCCTGGTTTCTGGGAGTATTTTTAATGATTGAAGAAACTGTGGGCAGGCTACGGGTCAGCACTTGTCTTTACATTTTTCATCTCTCTCATTTCCGTGACCCTGTACGGGTGACACACAGGCAGTCTGCCATTTTTAAATGAGCACTGGACTAACAGCAGACTCTACATTAAAGAGAGAGAGAGAGAGAGAGAGATGGAAATCCACTGTCTGCTCAGCTTTCCATTTAAAAGATGAAAGGCGTGAAAGGCAGATTTATTTCTATATTATATATCATTTCATCTGATCAAGCTGATCAAATATCTACAAAAAAAACGGTGCGGCGATACGTATAGAAAACAAAATCGATATTAAAAAAAATCCAACTTCCAACGGCCGCGAGCAGCGAACTTCAGAAACAATTACACGGAGGATGTAAAAATGAAAGAAAATGAGGTGTTATGTTTGTAAAAATACACTGATACACCGCTTCAGCCCCCTGGCCGTCGGATTCTACCATAAAAATAACCAAAGGCAGATTACAGTTTGCCCTGACCTCCAATCTCCTCTAACAAGCCCGGCTACTAAAAATCAGCTGCACCGTCATGTACGGGTAAAGATAATGAGGGCGGCTGCCTGAGGAGAGACCGAATGCAAAACAATTATAGTTAGTTACAGGAGCACAGGTTAATATTCTCTCATGTTCCTCCTCTCTCGCGCGTTCTCCTTTGTCCTACATCAATCTTAATGAAAGTTATGAGACCTGTCCGCAATGATAAGCAGCCACTCAGGCGTACTCGGTGTCAAGGCTCCCACATCATGCCTCCCCTTCAGCCTATGTTTTGCATAGCCTAAAGCATCTATTAAAATCCCCTTGTAAAATTCATAAAACAAAAATGCGGTGGGTCAAGTCTAGAGGGAGCCAAAGTAAGCTGCTTATTAGCAGGGAGTCGAAAACACAGATCCAATTACAGATCCTGAACAAGGAGCACTAAGAATCAGCATTGGGGAATAAGTATTTTCCTTTTCTCTCCCCTTCAATTGGCCTAGGTGCAGAGGAGAGAGAGAGAGAGAGAGAGAGAGAGAGAGAGAGGTATCAGAGAGCAGGATCCACGAATGGTAATTACAGTGGGAGTGTTTAGTGCATGAAGCTAGAGTTGGAGCCATTCAAGTACAAACTCATGTAAATCTTCACTTTGCTTCAGATAGTAAATTGGCGGGGTTTAAGGGGAATCCCAGAAGGAGAGGAGGAGAGAGGGGCCGCGCCGAGAGGAGCCATGAGCTCCAGAGATATGTAAAGAATCTCTGTCTGGAATTTAAAGGGCTACAAATTAGACCAGACATTAGCCTTTTTTCCCTTTACAGAGCCAGCAGAATGTGAATGAAACAGAATAAATAACTATAAGACGGCTTTTCCTCCCCTTCTTATAAGATGACATTAATCCTTTCATGTGCAATGACAGCTTACAGGGTCTGACCCTTTCCCCAGACAGCCATATAAAGCCAGGAGATTTCTTAAGATCCCACCGCGAACAAGCTTGTGTTAATAAGAGGTCCTGATAGAGGTCTCCACCTCGCAGTTAATACTCTAGTTTACACCAACGCGCCCCCCCGCTCAACACGTCTGCTCTTATTAACAATCAACAACATTGCGACGTTTTTATTCCATTTTAGACGTTCGCTTTTAATTTGAGTCGTTTCCGTGTCTGTAACAAGCAGGACAGGACAGCAGTTTTACATTTTTTTTTCTTCCTGGGTAGTGAAGGCTGAAGTGTCTCTCAAGCGTACAATAGCGTGAGCATTTGAGCCCTTTGAAAGAAAAAAAGATCAAAAGGCGGCAAGTCCTCCTGCTGCTGCTGGGTTTAAGCTGTAACCAGCGCAGACCCTGCTCTCCACATCTCGGGTAGCGCATAGTGGTGGGTGGCGAGCTGACTGATTGCCAGGAGTGTACTGTCAGCATCGCTCTCTCTCCACAGAGGACCATGATGGGGGGGGGACAGTGTGCGGCCCCCGCGCACTGTCCGCTCGGACCCCCACACCAATACCATCAGCTCTGCAGGGAGACGCTGGCAGCCTGCATCTCCCATAATGACCTCAGTGGGTAATGTGCTACACTAATATCTAGACAGGGTAATTCATTTGCACAAATGGACAATCCATCACATTTTTTTTTTTGCAGACAATGAATTCCGCTCCGAGCCCGAACGGACGCCGCGTTTAGTTTTCAATACATTCCTGAAAAATAATTGGGTGTTTTCTAAAAAAAGAAATCAATGGGAATATACTGTAATTTCTATAAGTGATATTTAGTGAGATGTTAATGCATTTCCTGAGTGTAACGGCTTCATTTGAGAGTGGAAAGGTTTTTTTAAGGTAAGTGAAATGTAAATTATTATAAATGGGAACGATTAATTTGTACATATACGAACATGCAATTATAAGTTGTAATTGTATGTAGGGATGCACAATCCGACTTTTTCCAGTCCCGATACCGATACCTGGGCTTTGGGTATCGGCCGATACCGAGTACAGATCCGATACCAGTGTTTAATCGATAAGCTGTACGCCTCACTGTGTGGAAGTGACTGGGATCGTTCTTTTCGGTGTCAGGCAACATCAGGCTCGACTTAAACATCGCTTTCCTAACAAATTAATACATAGATATAAATTTACTGAATTGTTCTTTATTATTAAAATAAGAAATCGTACCAGTAACTTGGAAAAAAAAAAATTCTTAAAAATTAACAGGAATTACAATTCAAGTGTAAACCTTTTTAATGCAGCAACAAATTGGTCAAAACTTAAACAGGATTTCAAATTTCAGTATATAATGTATATAGTATATAAACATAGAACTGAATTGAATAGATCGGCCACATTGTCACCGATACCCGATCCGGTATCGGTATCGGTGCATCCCTAATTGCATGAATAATTAGTTCATGGTTAGAGCTGCAATATACAGTCACCACAGAAGTTGCTAGAAATACCAGAAGTTAAGGATGTTAAATTATTTGAAAAAAAAACAAAACATGTGCATGGCTCAGTGGACTATTAGGGGACATACCATGTGCTTTGTGATGTTGTGGTTTCAGGTCTTGCTTGTGGTCTATGTTTGCGGGTCGTCCCTCCGTTCTCTCTCTCCCTCTAACCTCACCATCCTGTCCGCTATACTCTGATAAAATGACGTAAATTATGTTATCTCAGTTTCCACACTGTGCTATATTCATTACAACTGGACACATTGGAGTTATGTCAGGGGCTAAAATGAGTGCAAGGTCCTCACACCCTTAAATAAATGTTAACACAGTGGTATGAGTTAACAGACATTCCTGCACAATTACCAGCCGGTGTTACAGCGCTGACATTATCAGGAGGAGAACCTACGTTACAAATGGTGCTCCTTTTGAAAACAGCAGCAAAGTGGCCACTTTATATTCCATCACCTCAGATTTCCCCCCCCCCCCAACCACCGCCGCCGCCACCGCCCCTTATTTCCCCTCTTTCCAATCAATTTCATCTGCTGCCGATGCGCCGATACAAACGCAATTTCCATTCACGCAACAGGATCAGACACTAAAGCGAAGAAAAATCCGCGAGATGCGCGGTCCACAACAACATCTGCTAGTCAGTGTATGCAGATTAATTGAAAGTCTTTGTGCTTGTCATTTCAGTTGAGTGCAGTTTGACTAACATCTTAACCTACTTAGTGCAATTATTGCTTCATTAGAGAGGCTAACTAACTATTGCTTCTCTCCATAATGATGTGCAAGAGTGTAGACATAAAAGTACATAATCAATGGTTTCCAATTACTCCACAAGTGCAACCACTATTTCAAATAAACTGGATAATAATATAGAGCCATTACAAAGTCTAAGGTAGCAGAACCATTTAATTGCAGTGCAGTTCTTCTCAGCTCCAAGATTTTTTCACACTAATGAAGTGTCATACAAAAAAAAAAAAAGGCCGTATTGATTTTTTCACCACACAGCCTCCACCACAAATATGTAATTATCCTTTTTATATCTGGCAGGGGATTAAAGTAATCTATAGTATCTAGCCTTTGCGCTTCCCTGACAGGGTTGTGTGGGGCTTTTACCCTTTTCAAAATATGCAGCTTTTTTGATGAATGAACTTTAGACAAAATGCTGTTCTGTTCTATATTGTTTTGTCTAAAAAGCTGTATTCTGAAGACATCATGCAGCATGTACAGCTGCCTGAGCTTTCAGTACACAATCATGGCATTTCAAGCCCTGTCATCTAGAGTATGAGCCAGGCAGTTAGAGCTAACCATCAGCTAACACACACACACACACACACACTCACACACACACACACACATACACACACAGACACACACACACACAGACAGATAGGCTCCACAATCAAACGCACGAAAATAGAAACACAATTTCTTTGGAGATCTCTGTGAAGCAGAGAGCTCAATAGAATTCATCACAGCTGGTTAATAAGGTTAATTTAATCCAATAATGTGTCCATGAAAATCACTACTTCCTCTGGAGCACCACACAAAAGCTCCCCCCGCTGTTCACTGTCAAACACACAACGCATCCACACTCATCCTCAGGCTTCACATAATAACAGCCCAGTCCATTTAAACTTTAGGCCGGCTACTGCCTCTCCTCTCCCCTCTCTCTCTCTCTTTCTCTCCCTTTCTGTCTGTCTCTGCGTCTCCAGACCTGAGATGGACGAGCAACCTTAAGACTACCCCACGCTGGGCTGCCCTTCACGATAATAAAAAGCCATTACCTTGACCGCTGACACGAGGCCAAGTGTGAGGGTCAGAGTGATATTTATTGATGAAACTCTGAGCTCCCAATCTGCTGCACTCAGTGCGCATCATACAGCTGTCAGCACAGACAGGGATCAGGCAGCATGATGGCCCTCGACATGGCCCATCTATAATTTATGAACTACACAGAAAACAACCAGGAGACAACAGAGAAGCCCTGGCTGCCCAGGGATTACCCTGCAGCCAAGCTAAAGAGATCTGAACGAGAAACCATCTAAGGGCCACTGTGGGCCACGCTGATATGGGGCAGCAGGTAAGCACAATAGCCGGCGTTCCATATTCAGAGGGGCCTCGCCAGGGATCCATCTCTCTGGAGGACACTGTTGTGAATAATATAATAGACAGTGTTTACAGTGGGGATGTAAAGTGAGTGCGCTGGTGCATCACACACCCCAGCACACTTCAGCTGAGCCCTGTAAATGAGCTAACAGAGGGGCAGGAGATGTAAAGTTTCACACTTAATTCTACAAAAAAAGCTCCGGGAGAGCCCACAAGTCAAAGATGACCATCACAGGGGGGAGACATTCGGCTATTTTTTACTATTATTATTTCTTAAATTGTGACGTTTAATGGCTCAAATTAGGGCTGGGAAATATGACGATATATGTAGTCAAAACGATATAAAAATGTCTATCTTATATATTTTTCTATATCGTTTTTATTGCGATATAGGCTAGGTCTATATTTATTTATTTTTTCTCTATATTTTTACTTAAAACTGTTATGTTCATTTTGCACGCAAGTTCCTAAAATGAGAAAATACTCAGTGCTTTTCATTTGTCAAGTATTTAATTCACACAGGAGTATACAGAAATAGCCTTTACCATGTGGTTATTTCATATAGACTATTTATTCATTGAATTACCAGAAAACACGCTATATCGTGATATATATCATTATCGAGATATGAAATGACGTATATCGGGATAGAAGATTTTCGCCATATCGCCCAGCCTCAGCTCAAATGTAGGGCTGCAACTAACAATTATTTTTATTATCGATTAATCTGCCATTTATTTTCTTGATAAACTGATGAATAGTTTGGTCTATAAAAGGAAAAGAGTGAAAAATATCTGTCACAAAGACACAAAGATGATGTCTTCAAATTGCTTGTTTTGTCTGACCAACGGTCTTAAACACAAAGTATTTCAGTATGCAAAGTCGTAGAGCTGCAACGATTAATCGATGAGTTGTCAACTATTAATTAATCGCCAACTATTCAGATAATCAATTAATTGGTTTGATTCATTTTTTAAGGAAAAATAGTTCAAATTCTCTGATTCCAGCTTCTTAAATGTGAATATTTTCTGTTTTCTTTACTCCTCTATGACAGTAAACTGAATATCTTTGAGTTGTGGACAAAATGAGACATTTGAGGACGTCATCTTGGGCTTTGGGCAACAACATTTCTTTTTTTTTTTTTTTTACCATTTTTCGACATTTTATAGACCAAACTAACTAATTGATAAATCAAGAAAATAATCGATAGATTAAACTTAACTTAACTTAAACAATTAGCAAAATAATAAATAAATAATAAACAATGAATTGATTGTCAAAATAGTTGTGGATTGTTGTTTCAGCTCCAGTCGGCTAACTTGTGCCTGCGGGAGCGTAGTGACAGGAGCTTTTTGGCTATTAGCAAAACAAGCAGTAGTACTATTACAATCTATTTCACTAACTATGGTTAGTAATAAAACTGAAGTCACATTAATGGGAAAAAAAAAGAAAAAAGAAAAAAAAAGAAAAAATAACACCTAACCAATTTCAGAAAATATTCTGCTTCAGTTAGACCATAATTTTTCTGTTGTTAATAATTACTTCTGGTCTTAATAAGACACTGGTTACAGTAAATAGGTAGGATTGTTTTCCAACCTAATTTATTTATTTTTTCCCCACTGGTTTACTTCGGTATTGTTATGCTCTCTTCTCATTTTAAATCCCACTTGACAGTTCTTTGCGGAAAACTTTAATTGCAAATACACTTCTGGCCCATTTTTTTTAACACCAGGGTATTCTGTCTCCGTTCTTGAATTCCCACCCAGATCAAATGCAATCCTTCATCGGCCAATTTCCCTGACACTTTCTTTTTATCCTCTGAATTCATCTCTACACGCCGCAGACAGATATACTGTATATTGTTTCTGATCAATAAATAACCATATAATTGAATACTGCTGCATCCCAAATGAAGCCCTCATTTACCAGGCTTCAGTAAACAGGCTGGATTCTTTGCCTATCTAACGCTGACATTTCACAATTCAAACACATTCAGGGCAGTGTCAGTGCGCCGGAGCTGCTGTATCCCACTTAGGCTCCTCTTTTCAATATGGAACCATCTCCACCCAATAAATTATTCTGGGCATCTCCAAAGTCATTACACATTTATTTTGATCTCGCATCATAATTCACAGCTTGGCGCACAATGCATTTCCTCAAAATGCATGGTAATTCCTTGGTGCAGAGCAAAGTTATGATTCATTTATACTGGAGTGACAGCATAATGCGGAGACGTCAAAATCCATTAAACTGTTCAACGTCTTGGGGTTTATTTTTAGATCCAATTGAGATTTAACTGATGGTGAAAAATATACAGTCAGGTGTGTTTACCTCACCTTTAGAGAGAATGTGTTATGGTTCCAATTAATTTGTTATTCCTGTCACTAAAGGCATTGTCTATGTCAAAGCTGTCACCGCGCTTTGGGCTTTGTTTTCTGGAGAATGGCATTTAATTTCACCGCATTCTTCTCATAACTATACTCATTTAAAAGAGGTGCATTTTATTTAGAGCCACTTAAGCTAAATACGCGCTGATTTGATTGCTCATCACGATGGCAGATTGCGAAATTGTTGTGCTGTTGTGCCTTGACCACTGAGCGAGTTAAATGATCATCCACAGTTTAAAAGACATTCAATTATCTTCTGGGTGCCTCCAGAGGTGGGTGTGTTGAGAGGAGGGCTCTGCAGTCTGAGTGGATGCTAAATTGCATTACTGTGGGCATAATACCGCCATTTAACATTGTTACCTGAACCTAAACTTTCCAAAGTAAAACAGTATATAAGCTTGTACTGTGCTGTGGCACTGCATACCCATATTTTCCATTAGAACACGTCAGTGTATACCATGCCAATCATGCCTGAAGGAAATATTTGGGCAATAAAATGTTGTCAAAATGTTCAGTAAAAGTGTAGTTTAATTATTAGTGTAGTTCATAATCTATTGTTTTACTCTATGCTAGGGAGGGGGGGAAAAAATCGATACAGCATAGTGTCGCGATATTTTGCGTGGCAATATTATATCGCTACACGGATGGCGAGTATCGATCTTTTATTATATAAACTATTAATATTGCAAATACGATGTCGACTCTAATACAAACTGTTGAAGTGATGAAGGGACTGCATCATTTTTTTTTTGTAAAATTTGCATTGTTCAAAATACCTGTAATGGTACAGTAGTCCAGTCCACACAAGTTTGCATTCAGTTAAGTTGGACTATATGTAGACTGTAATAAAAACAGTCCAGTTTGTCAGGTGCTTGATGCTTCATTTATGTTTTTTATGACGGTGTTGGTCAGTCTGTCTGCTTGACTGAGCATCCCATTTTTCTGCAATAAAAATTACTGAAGCGAGATGACCAGAGTGAAACATGTAGCTTATTAGATAAAACAGATGTTGACAAACTGCACAATTTAAACCGCAATAAATCGCAATATATCTTATCGCAATACTCAGCATATCGCAAAATGTTTAAAATCGCAATAAGATTGTATCGAGACTTACAGGCCGTGTGAAGGAAATTCAGAGATTTGTTTCTAAACACATTATAAATGTGGGAAAATTATTACTGAGAACATGTGTAAAGGCCGTGAAGATTGTAGTACTGGATTGTGGAGTTAGAACTTTAAACTGTTTTTCGCCAGTTTTGTGTTGTGTGGCTGAAATCATGGCTCGATGACGCACTGGAGTCATCCTTAACATAACTCCACCCGTCTTCAGAAACCTGAACCTTTTTGAAAGCCAAAACAGAAACCCAGATAATAATCAAAGGTTATCTCGGCTAGCTCAGTCGGTAGAGAACGAGACTCGCACATCGTTGGTCATGAGTTTGAGCCCTATGTCGGACGTTGTTATTTCATGTTTGTATTGTATTGTATTTTTATGATTGTAATCCATCCCGTGTCCTATGTATATTTATTCTTTTTCTGTAAACTTGTAAGAAATTAGCGGTCTTCCGTACGCCACATTTCCTCGATCCGTCCGTCGGACGGCGATTCGGCGCTGGGTTCCTCACTGTTTGCTCGCCACTACTGAGGGATCCTGACAGGCTGCACCTTCCCCGCAGAATGCATATTTATTTTTGCTTTACACGGACTTTAAGTATCACGATAACATCGATCGTGGGGCCTCAGATGATTCCCACCCCTTCTATATGCAGTATTTCACTCTATACGTGAATTATTTTTTTAGTCGATTAAAGTACTAGATAAGTAAGAAATATAAAAGAAAAAAAGATATTAAATTTAACTTTGTTGCCCATCTATGCATACCCGTCTGCACAGAAAAAAATTATGCGGTGACTGTAAACTCCACAGTGCTGTGCTTCCTTTGTATGTAAGCCCACAAGTGCACTGAGTATGGCTAGCTGCTCACTGTCTGAGATGGGGAAAGGCAGGCAGGAGGGATATTTTTTTTCTCCTTTCTTCTACAAGGATTTTTTTGTGTGCAGTTATGGTCCATCATTATTAAATGTCTCTTGTTGGATGGGAGAGGCGCTTTATCAAAAACAGCCATTCATCAGGCGCTGCGCGAGACAGCTCACATCTGACCTCTGCGGCAATAATGCCGCATCAAGTAGGCCAACTACCTAGTTTAGCGGCAGAGCAGGGAGCAGGGGCCGGCTCCAAGATTAAGTGCGCTGTTTCAGGTTTTCATTCCCAGGGGCTCTGCTGGCTGATGTTGTATTGATTGCAAAAGTTTACCAGTAAGTATCACAAACAACAATAGCCAGGTCAACGATCGGTGATGCCTGAACCGCTATTCCCCCGGCGGGGGGGCTACACGTTCAGGGCTAAAGCACTGCCATCATCATAGCTGTGTGCAGGGTGCAGAGAGGGCTCTCTTGAGCTGCTGCTGGAGGAGGAGAAGTGCACTGGCTGTTCCCACTGACATTTAGGAAAGCGATATGTCAGTGTGAAATGAGCGAGCGTGAGATAATTATAAGCCTTTGCATTATAAAAGGCTGCATCGACAAACTGTCGGATTGGCCTTCCGCAGAGGCGCCCCGGCCCCGTTAGGTACTCCTGCGTAGGCTACTCCTTTATCCCGTTTAATGGTTTGGTAATTTTTTTTTAACATCCGCCGTAAAGACCCGTCTTTCTACGCGCGTTGTGTGACAGACCCAGAATTGGCGTGAGGCGAATTATACACGGTATAGCCTATCGCCAAATGACTCACTTCCCGTGTTTATGATGGCTTGTCCGAGAAAGGAAGTGTTACCGATAAGCAATATTTTCTAGAGGGGGGAAACTGCAGCGCTCCACTGGAACATAAGTGAAAGGGCCGAGCAGTAAAGAACACGTTTCACCCTAAGGCCATCTTCGGCAGGCTGAATGATGGTGCATCCTTGGCCCTGCATGGAGGACAGCACACAACCCTCCATCACAGTGCCACCGGACCATTACCCAGGGACCGCAGCGGCCAGCCGCACCAAGCAGGCCTCCTCCACTGCCCCATGAAGCTAATCATGTGATTTGATGCAATGACAGAGTAATGACACAGATTGGTGGTGTGTTCAGCTTTCCCCCTGCTGGAGACTACGGAGGAGGAAAACACACGAGACGAAGAGCCAGAGATACCACATTACAGAGCAGGTTACAGGAGATAACCAAGTACTCTCACAAGTGAAATCAAGATTAATGGTGCTGCTGAGGGATTCTTTTATGTCCTTGAGTAACTATATTTCACTTAATGAGGGACATTAGCCGTAATAAAACTACTCAGAAGTACAAGCCGTTAATTAATGCCTCCACATTACCGGCGAACGAGAATAACCGAAGTTGTAGGACCCATTGGACCAAATATTAAAGGTGCAATCTGTGGGCTCATAATTTCCACTGCTCGGTGCCAATTCATCATTTCAGCCACTGAGATATATCCCCGCTACTACATTTTCTAAACCAGTATATTGTGAAACTTTGATTACTGTGCTGCACATCATTCCTTATTAGACGCATTCTGTCTTCAGCAAGGTTTTAAATGACTGTATTTGTTTACGTCTTATTATTATGTATGGTAGCATTGAAGGTAATTACGGCCAGGCTGCTTTTAAGATATGGAGGTTATTATACACATACCACTCCTGCTTTAGGGGTGGGTGGGAAAAATCAATGCTGCATAGTATCGCGATATTTTTCGTGTATCGATATACGGACGTCAAGTATCAATCTTTTATTATATACACTATTAATTAGGGCTGTCAAAGTTAACGCGATAATAGCTTGAGTTCGACATGTTATGATTTGAGCATATTTTTTATGCTAAATGCAGTACCTGTGAGGGTTTCTGGACAATATTTGTCATTGTTTTGTGTTGTTAATTGATTCCAGTAATTAATATATACATACATTTGCATACAGCAAGCAGATTTGCCCACTCACATGTTGATAAGAGTATTAAATACTTGACAAATCTCCCTTTAAGGTACATTTTGAACAAATAACAAATATGCGATTAATTTGCGATTAATCATAATTAACTATGGACAATCATGTGATTAATTGCAATTAAATATTTCAATCGATTGACAGCCCTACTATTATGCTCCTAACGAACCGACGGCCCGCCGCTATTCTGTCTTTCAGAGGTTGTGGTGGTCTCAGTCTTAAAGCTAGTAAAGATACTGGTATCATATGACAACTAGAAAACCTAAGAAACCCATCGGTACCAACCATGTCATGTTAGCATGTCGGGAAGAACGCTAAATAACGCTCCAAAGTTACGCTCACTTTTGGCGAGGAAAAACTGGCATGGCCATTTTCAAAGGGGTCCCTTGACCTCTGACCTCAAGACATGTGAATGAAAACTGAGATGAAAAGAGGGAAAACTGTGTCCCTACTAACAGATGTTGACAAACTGCATATTTTGCAGTCGAAAAAAGGTAATATATCGCAATATATCTTATCGCACTACTCCGCACATCGCAATAAGATTGTACCGTGACTTAAGTATTGTGATAATATCGTTATCATAGGGCCTCTGGTGATTCCCACGCCTATCCTGTTTCATTCTAGTATAGCCTTAATGTGTCTGTTCCTGCATCAGGCGTTCTGAAAATGACTTCCAGATCTCCACCTTCCTCAACACCAAAGAAATACATCTCACTAACCTCCCTCTAAGAGCACCTTTATCTGGGCTATAATCCCGGCTGTAATGTGCCCTCGTTAGGAAAGCACTGCTGGCCCACACCAGTAGCAACACGGGGAAGGCCTCAGGCACCACTGGAATTAATTACAGACAAAAGCGATGGTGTTTGCAATTGTCATGCCAAATTTATCACCAGCCACTTAATGTGCCTCATCTGAACTGATCCACACTAGCTGAATTGCCCCAGGGCATCTATTCTTCCTCTTCCAGGGGTGGGGTTGGAGTAGTAAGGGAGCATGTGTGTGTGTGTATGTGTGTGTGTGTGTGTGTGTGTGTGTGTGTGTGTGTACAGGGGCAGTCTGCATCTGCTGGGGGCCTGCCTAAGTCCTGGGCTGGAGGCGGTGTGTGCTAACAATGCCCCCAGCAAATACAGAGTGTAGGAGTCTATAACAAATGTTAACACCCCCCCGTCCTCCACCCACCCAGCTACGTCTCCAGGGAGAGGTTCAAAGCCAATCTTGACATCTTTAATTCTGTCATTTTTGTGATGATAATCCTTGATGTGCTTGGATGTGGTGTCAGTGGTAATTTGTTCCACGTCAAAGTACATCTCTACACAGGCTTGTGGCGAACAAACAATCCTTAGATCAATGGAGGAGTCTTACTTTATTTCATCGATAAAAACACACACATATAGAACACACTGGAAAGTAGGGCTGCAACTAGTAACGCTCGTTTTCATTATCGGTTAATCATTAATCAGTTAGTCTATAAAATTTCAGAAAATAGTGGAAGATGTCCATCTCAATTTTAGGGAGCACAAGTTGACGTCTTAAAATTGCTTGTTTTGTCTGACCAATATTCCAAAATAAAGGCCTCATCACACTGGGGGCTTTTTTTTTAGTACGATTAATTCACACATCAATATATAAATGTTGTTTTTGTTATAGGTTCTTTCCCACAGAACACAAATATTACGCGGCGAAAAAGCGTCATCATTTTTTTCTGAGATTTCGCACTGTGAATGAAGGCATCGACCAATCACGGTGTGCGGAACGGGTTGAGTTGCGCCTATATTTATGAAACAACAACACAGAGGCTCCGTAGTCCGAACCAGGATGGCAAACTTTATTACTTCTTTCAACCTTGACAAAGGCAGCGCAGACTGGAACCACTTTTTTCCGTTTTTACCTTTCACAATAAAAGCCCTAGATATATAATATTCACAGGCAAGTATTTCGCATTTTCGTGCTGTTGATTCGTCACGTCCCCGGTGTGGAAAGGTCTTTAGATATTGAGTTAACTATCATAGAAGACTATAAAAAAACAGCAAATATTCACAATTGAAAAGATGGAACTGGTTGGTACTGGGTAAAGCGCATACCATTAAGGCTCAGTCCTTGCCGCAGCGGCCCGGGTTCGAGACCCGGGGCCCACTGCTGCATGTCATCCGCCCCTCTCACTCTCACCCCTGCCTTTGCCTTTGTCTGTCTCTCACTATCAAAATAAAGCAAAAATGCCAAAAAAAATCTAAAAAAAGATGAAACTGGTAAATTTGGGGCATTTTTGCTTTAAAAATGGTTTAAATAACTAATGAATTAACAAAATTAGTCAGATAATTTTCTTTCAATCTACTAATAGATTACCTGACTAATCATTCCAGCTCTACATGGAAGTTTTTATATATTATAAAGATGCGTTAAAATACTTTTATCACTCCAGGTGAAATACAACGGGCATCACTTAGCTGTTTTCTTTAATCCTGTCATTTATACGGCTGTTTATATCAAAAGGACAAAGGCCGTCCCAAATGCACACTTACACATAAGCCACCATTATCTTTCTGCTTGTGCAGCTGAAAACCTAATACCTTAGTTCAATAATAATGCAGAGGGGACAGCTCATTGGTAGCCCAGTGGTACAACACAATAATAGCTCCAGAGGAGTCCTGCCTCTCTAAAACAAATATGCAGGTGCTTCAGTTCAACTCAGGAAAAAATGCAGCAAAATATCGTATCCACAAGTGCATAATGTCTCATCAACGCCGATCGGTTATCAATTAAAGCAAAACCATCTCATTATATTAATGAATGGCCTCAGCTGGTAATAGCCTGTCTTATTGATGTTTGAACAAGGTAAGCACAAACCGCCTTACACAGCAGCGCCCGAGATCTACAGTATCAGCAGCTGAGAGGAGATTTGCAAAGGAAGAAGGAAACAAAAAAAAAAAAAAAAGGGAAAAGCAAAGAGAAACTGAAGGACACAACAGGCTACTCTCGGAGGGACTGCATTTATTCCAGCAATTGTCATGCAAGCCTTGTTGTAAGTAATAATGTGGCCTTTAATGACGGAATGATGGACCTGCCAAACACTGCCTCTGCCATATACTGTCTGCGTGTCCCCGCCGTCCGCTTCTCACATACCCATCTGGGACATATTAGCATATCCTCGTCAATTCACAGCCCACTTTAACATAATCCATATTTGTTGGGTAAAGTCCAACAGCAAGCCTCCCGTACAGCGGTCATATGATGCTATGACACACTCGGAGAGCCTGGCCCACATAAAGCATGCTTGGGCAGCTAAGCAATTCAGAAATGCAAAATAGCAGGGCATACTGTTCCCCCTACCTTGTACCTGGAGGGACAAATCCCTTTTGGCCAGACATCTCCAGACTGTTACCTTGGTATTCCTCCACAACAGTACTTTATGATTTTTATTCTAAGTGTTCAGGAAAAGAGGAGGAAAAAGAACAAAAAGGAGTCTGCTGTCATGGCTGGCAGTGAGTGTGTAGAATACATTGAGTTGCTGAGGCATGTCAAAGTATGTATGCTTCACCTATCAGGGAATAATGCCATATTTTGATACACATTTGCGTGGTAAATATTCTCACTCTTTAAAAAACGGGTGGACTGCAGAGAGCTCAAAATAACCTGTCATTTAAAAGTACATGTAAAATAATGGGAATTATTGGGCTGCTGTCGACGTGTAATATGGCTCATTACTGTATTATGTAATGTATACATATTTATGTATGTATACACCTGCGTCTACATTAAGAAACTGCTCATATAAATGGCGTGGGATAAATACAGTCATGGTAAATAAGGTCACTGTGATATGCACATGGATAATAACCGACTTAGTGAGTCATCCCTAAAGAGCAAGACAATCATTATTTCCGAGACGGGAAATGCATCTTGAATGTCCTGACATTTATTGATACAGTAATGTGAGTGTAGATTTTATTGAGCACAGTCTGGAAACAGTTTAAGCAAAAAAATAAAACCTCAATTTGAATCAATCAACGGATCCAATCAGAGGGTGTGTAGATCTGAGTAATATTAATTCTCCACATCCGTACGTTTCACTGAAGCAGTGAAGACGTTCAGCAGAATTCCTTCACCCACTTGAAAGCAACTACCTGTCACGAACCATCATCGCAAAAGCCTTCTGAGATATAATCTCAGAGAACTTTTAACCCAGGAATTTCAAACCCTCCTGTCAAAGAAAAAAGCAGAGATCTTGGGATCATGACACTCAGTCAGCAGCAGTCACACAGCTCTGGGCCGGGCGCTTCTCAAAGTGCTGGACTGTCTGGCAGCCAGCAGGGCCAGAGGCTGAATTTCACAAAGCTTAGTTATATATTAGTCCAGTGGAATTCGCTTACTGTACTGTGCGGCGTACATGAAACTATGTATGAATACATCAAGGCTCGCTCCTCGCTGCGTGCTATTTTTCATCAAAAATACACACACACACTTAAAAAAAAAAAAAAACGCCACCGCTGTTGGGAGGTAAACAGAGTGGAGCAAATCGTAAACAACACGAAAGCTATAAATATTTCAGCCAAATCAGTTGTCAGACCCACCTAGCGTTCAGGCCCGAGACACCCAGTTATGGCTGCTTTCTAACTGAGGTTGACTTATGATAATGAGATTCATTCACAGCACGATCTATACAGGACACCTCCTTCATTT